>CAJNDT010002613.1:437329-449829 GCA_905221615.1 Symbiodinium sp. CCMP2592 | reverse complement strand
AACAACTATCGGGCGGTGCAGGATTAATTACTGTGTTTCAAACTCTTCATGGTCTCAAACTGGCGGCTCAGAGCGACACCCAGTAGCCGTACATGCTCTTGATTTTCAGCAGGCGGTCAACCTGTACAGAGCCATGATCAGAACGGTGCCAGCGAGAGTGTCACGATGCACGAAACCAATCTTCTATTGTGCCTCCTGGTCTCCGACGAAACCGAACACTTTGAGAATCGTCTGTACCTCAGCAATCTCGGCGAAATATCAGCGGCCAACTTTGCCCGAGTTGCCTAATGGGCGCGCAGACAACTCTCGGCCGGACTGGAGGTGAACGCGCCCTTCCGAGAGTCTCTTCACCTGTACCAGGCTTGCGGACCTTTGGCTGAATGAATGAAGGGAGCATTTCAAGCAATTCATGGCAATCTGTGCAGATAACCTTTGCCGCCTCATCGACGATCACTTCACATTTGCCCATGCTGAGGGCCAAGAAGTATACGTCGCCGATGCCAAATCTGGCCTGTGCACACTCGCAAGCATCGCAGACCTAGACTTCGCTACAACCCGCATTGAGCCTCCGGCTTTCTGATTGATTTGTGCAGTCGTTCGGGCCGCATTGTAAGTGACGGAGTGGTATGACCTTTCAAGACGATGATTGCTGATTGCGTGCTGACCTTTTGCAGAGGAAGTTTCACAAAATCCAAATCAATACTTAAATGCGAGGTTTTCCACAGTTTAAAAGACTGCGCCTTTCTGCCCCAGCCCATCACTCCGCCCTGATCCTGCTTGCCGTCCAGCCGAGAGAATCCACACCAAAAGAGCAGTTGGCACGAACTAGTTACGGGAGTGATTTTCCAGAAAACACACATATGGAAGAGTGAATGATGCTGCTACTCCTCCTCTGCCTACTTCTAGCTGTATGCCAGGGCAGGGTCAGATACCGTCGAGTAGTGTGCTCAAAAGCTGACACTGACGTGTTCACACCGGCAAGACAAGCAAGGACCACTAGGCTTGCAAAGCAATCATGACTGCATGAATCAGAGCAACTCTCTTGCGAAGCTGCGGTCTTAGATCAGTGCCACGGGTCGTAGCCGATAAGCCTCGTGCGAGAAACCCTCTCGCCCCTCACGAAGCTGGTGCGGATCGTAACTACGATGGGGGCCCAGCTTGTATGCCGGCTCCATGCTTTCGAGGAAGAGGGGGGCTGCAGAAAACCAAACAGAATCACGCTCAACTATCGTTTGCTGCTTCAGGGCCCCACCGGGGACGGCGGGGTCTGACTGGTTGCAGAACCTCAAGCCGAATAAGCCAAGCACGCTTGTCAGGGCGTTGAGCACTAGGTTACTAAGTGAGCTCACAACAGTGACACACATGCAGGTAAGCTGCCAAGAGCTAACGCGTGGACAGGCCAGGTTCGTCCTGAACAGGGTATGGCTACCACTACTACTCATAGAAGAGCTTTGGAGACAGCCTAGATTTCGCAATGAGCATACATGTCTGACAGACTTTGGGGCCGAAAGTTGCGAGCCAGGCCTGGCACGAAGCTGGGGATTGTGCCCCAATGGGTCCACAAGAACGAGCTGCACCCATCCATCCCAACTCTGAGTCGCACTCATCCACCACGGTCGCTCTCCAAAGAGCCATCCGTGCCTAGTATCATGGCTGAACCACCCAACCACATTGCCACATATTCCCTATGTTGTTCGACGTCTCATTTTGCTCAAGTGTTCCGTTTCAGTGTTTTGCCTCCTGGATGCGATGCGGGTGCAGCATGTAGATCTCACAGAAACCAACTAGGCAAAGGGGCAGAACGAATCGTTCAAACTGCGGCTGCTGGAGCAAAGTACCATCTGAGAGAGAAGTCGAGTCTTGCCAGTCAGAACACTACGTCACTGCATGAGCAGCGATCCGGCACACAGCAGTCCTGCGGCAAACCATGTAGATCCGCTTGGCAGAGAACTCGCAGCAAGTCCGAATCTGGGCCACGCAGGTAGGTTGAAAAGAGAGGCCGGTCTCTGTGCAAAGCATCACACGAACAAACTAGCATAATCTTGTCGAAAGCGGCGTTCTCCACTCCAAAGGCTCCATGACCGGCGATCATGACGTCCTTTCCGCGGGCTGCCTGTCAGTTGAATCCGTGGCATGCGCATGATTGCCTAAACTAGGACTGCACGGCGTGCAGAAAGCCTGGTCGTAATCGATGGTATCGAACATCGCATATCTTCAGGGGCTAAACTACTTCAGAAAGCTTCCAGTCGTCAGCCACCGAGGTGCTGACTCAATCGTGCCCCCAAAGAGGTCCTGGCATCTCCGACAAGCTCTAGACTCGAGGTACGGCTGCCACGGCTTGCGGTGCTGGACTTCTAGACCTTGCCTCGCCGAGGTATGTATCTTGCCGAGGAAAGGAAAGATTCCCTGGGTACCTCAGCTTCGGGCCAACATGAAGCTTCATAGGGGCGAGATGGGCGTGCGACCCGGGCGGTGTATGTTGGAAACGCCGGACCACTACCGAGCCAACAACGCATGACAGCACTGGCGCTCAAACCCGAGTTTCGTTTGACGATTCATAACCGTCGCAGGCTGCTTTCAATCTAGCCTGCCCGTTAGAGTTCTCCCCTTGTTTGTGGACCTGAGTCCTGGCTGAATTTTCGCAGGAAAAGCATGCACCTGTCATTTGGCTACCAGTTAGACAGGAAGCGACACAAATTTAAAGCCACAGGCGCCGACAAAGGGCATCCCTCCGCCCTTCCACCGACTCCACATGGATGGTAGTGCACGCGCGCACACACGCACACACGCACACACGCACACACGCACACACGCACACACGCACACACGCACACACGCACACGCACACGCACACACACACACACAAACACACACACACACACAGACACACAGACACACAGACACACACACACAATCACACACACACACACACAATCACACACACACAATCACACACACACACAATCACACACACACACACACACAATCACACACACACAATCACACACACAACACACAACACACACACACACAACACACAACACACAACACAACACAACACAACACACAACACAACACACAACACAACACACAACACAACACACAACACAACACACAACACAACACACAACACAACACACAACACAACACACAGCCACAACACACACACAACACACACACAACACACAACACACCACAACACAACACCACACCACACCCACACACCACACCACACACACACAACACCACACACACACACACACACACACACACACACACACACACACACACACACACACACACACACACACCACACACAAAACACACACCCACACACCCACACACCCAACACCCACACACACCCACACACACCCACACACCCACACACACCCACACACACACACACACACACTTGACACACGTTCGCAGGTTCTGGATCTGTCGGTTCATACTGTCAGGGAGAGTCAGCAGCTGTCAGGGAAAGTCAGAGGCTGCACGAGAAAGTCAGAACATGCAATCTGAAGTACTACCATAGGACAAACACGAATCACTCATGTAAGACTGACATGTGCAGACCCTCACTCATGACTGTCGCATTCACAGACAAACTCTTGAACAGAACTGAGCAAGAAACTGACCAATGCAAGCCCTCACTCATGACTGTCGCATTCACAGATACGCTCTCAAGCTGCCACATGCGTGACCCATGAGCAGCTTTATGCAGGTACAGGTTCACACGTCTGTGAGCCCATCCAGTCAACATCCATAGTTTCGTTGGCGTGGCTAGGATGCGACTGCCACGCCCCCTGCTGCTTAACTCACTCACATCTCTTGGAAACAGAGTTGGACACACACAAGCCCCGAGGGGCTCCTTGCAATGTTGACAGTCGTTGCGCGCTGTTTTATCTCACCGATTTTTCATGGGAAAGTCTTATGCTCAAGAGATCTAGGAAAATGGGCTACGAAACTTCAGGAAACGCAGTCTGTGCACTAAGTGCAATTCGACTTCGGCTTCTTCCGCACCAGCATCGAAGTACATGCAACACTGAGTTGCAGTTTGGTACGCAGCATTGGCCAATGACACGATACTCACTCGCAAATGCTCCTGTACTAGGTCTACCACAGCTCTCATCCACCTTTTTGACGGGCTGCTCAACATGGTGCAAGCCACGGCATTGATTTGGACAAAACGGATGGTGGTATGCAAAGACTGAAAGCCCATGGTCAACTCAACCGAGGAGGACAGCCGAAATTCCTGTATCCCACGTCGCAGGAACGTGTACGCCACCATGGTGTCGGTTATGGGTTGTGCCTCTTCTGGGTCATCATTTCGATCGAGGCGAGTAATGAATGTGATTCTGGCTCTGATCGGCAACACGTACATCAAGATGTTCTCGAGCACGTCAGAAGCGGCCCAATCCATGTTGTTCGGGATCTACACAATTTTCAGAGTGCTTGAAACAAAACTCTGTTGCATGTCTGATGAAAGCAGCTCACAACACCGCAGCACTTGCACATCTCTGACATGTTACTCTGCACATTTCTTGCACTGCACTTGCACGAACCTCGCACATCCCTTGCACATCACTTGCAATCCGCTTGCACATCCCTTGCTCGTCACTTCTCTTGACATGACACAGAGGTGGTCTCTTTTTATACCGTCACAACGAAATCGACTGGTTCAAGGGTTTGAGCAGTCGTTACAGGTTCCGTAAACCGAAGATGGCGAAAGTTTTGTACAAGCTGGAAGGTGTGTAACCTAGGCCACCAGCCGAACTTCTCCCAGAGCTGCATCGCGACGAGGTATTTGGCAACGTTGATGGAATCGTTGATTGATAGCTGGATGTGGAGAGTAATAGTCTCGTGTCCGGTTGCCCGACTGCATACACGAACCCACATCCGAAAAATGTAGTCGCGGCTCGTACTCCAAGGCAGATTGGCTTCACGGGCCTTGCGCTTCATGTTGGGCAACCTACACAGTTTCACTGGATGCCAAATGCTGCAACTCAAGACGGTTCATGCAGAAAGCTGATAATGCACAGCACGGCAAACGCGCACTCTTTAGTTTCTTTCACTTTCTTTGTGCAATCTCTCACTTTCGGTCAAGAACGTACTGCACAAGTTTCAAAGTGGACGAAAAACGCTTCCTAGGGCCTTGCTTTTCTTTAGCAATGCGTTCTCCATGCTGTCTCAAGAAATCGAGAATGAACTGAGCTCTGTTGTGAATGAAGAAATCGTCACCAAGCACTCTCGTGCCTTCCATTCTGCGGCGAAATTGGGTACTGGGTGCAGGGCGAATCTTGATGCGCACACCATCAGGCCCTTCATCGATCATACGAAGTTTGCGTTTCCGCGGTGGGTCCGTCTGCAACATGTTGGTGTGCTCTGCAGCGGACTGCTTCGGCTTTGGGACATGAACTAATCGACCAGAGGACAAAGACGTAGACTGTCGGTCAATGGATGAAGACGCATTAATACTCTCATGATCAAGAGCAAAATCAGCCGAATCCGGATCGCTGGCCAAAGGAACACCTGATGCCACATCTGCACGTCGATCACGTTCTTGGTCCGATACTGCAAGGTCTGACGAGAAGTCGGAAGAGTGCACGTCCGATACAGAGGCACCATCGCTCTCGAAACTGGACACCGACATGATGGAAAGCTACTTGTACGTTCCGAATCTGTCTTGCACTGCAGAGAACCTTGAGGACATGAGGCAAGACAATGTCTGCAAACGCTCACAACACATGGTGCCGGCAGATCGCTTGCATCACCCTTGCACATCACTTGCACATCACTTGCACGTCCCTTGCACATCCCTTGCAACACCCTTGCAGTGACACTGGCGCACAGACGCTTCTTTGCAACTGCTCACGTTTCACTCTGAAACTTCAATCTCTGCTGGGAGCGTTGGGGGCAACTCTGTTGTTTCTTGTAGTTGAAGAGAATTAACACAATGGGAAGTCACAGATTGAAGAGAATGCAAATCCGTCAGCAAGTTGCCCACCACTTCGTTGGTCTTCTGAAGTTTCTGAAACAGTTCTGTGATGGCAGACATGACTTCTGCCACCTGAGTCTCCGTGTCCCTGATTTGTGTGGTGAGCACGTCGAGTTGGGCTTGTTGGATCTTTTGGACGGAGAAAGCTTCTTCGCGAAAGTGACGGAATTCACCTCTGATTGTGATCAGCTCCTGTTGTGTGTAGGAAATCCAGCGTTGAAGAGGTGCCAATGGGTCGCACGCTGAGTTGCTCGACATTAGTGCAATGGGACGACACTTGAGCAGGGTGCTGCAACACTGTTCTGGTATGCAATACAACATGAATGAAACAATACTCACAGCACTTGCATCCAATGCACATTCTTTCCTCACTTCAGCACTCACATGCGTCACAGATACAAGCGAAACCCTGTCACTTCGGACATACTCAGCTGAGATCAGACGATTGACTGCGTCGAAATCGGCGTGATTCACGCCTTCTGGTAGGCATGGGTTTGGATCTGATCGGAGTACCTGACGTAGCTGAAGATGTAGGTGCAGCCGACGACGAAGCGGTACTCGACACCAAAGGAGGTTCAGACACACGATGCCCCAAGCTTCCTGGCGGTGCCGGGGGTGGAAAGACGGGAGCACTGGCACTGGGCGGGGGGAAAGTGGGAGGGGGAAGAGGAGGAGGGAGGGGAGGGGGGGGGAGAGGGGGAGGGCCAGGGGGAGGTAGGGGGGGAGGTGTGGAACTGGAAGATGGGTTGTCGCTCCCTGCACTCGGCGCACTCCTCATTGCTGGCAGAGGGGGTGGAGGTGCATAGGGATGGGATCTGCAATTGCCACTGGACGAACGTGATCCTGAAGCTCCACTACTGCTAGGACGCTCTTCACGTAGGTTTGCTCTATCCCTCTCATCCAAACGACGCAACTCTTGCTGCAGCATTCTTTCTGTCCCGTCACGCACAAAAGCTGTCAATTGAAGTACAAGGGCTTGACGAAGTTGAGGTCGTGATACAAAGTTGAGCAATCTCACACGCGCTGAATGAGTGAGCATTCTCAAGAACTCATCGATGCTAGGATCCGAAGGTGGCACCGTCGGCATGCTTGCTTGCACAGATGATCTCGTCTCTTAGCCAAAAACACTGCGATGCTGACATTTGCAAGTCTCTCACACATGGCAAACTCAGATCAAGACATGTTGCTTGCACGTCCGCTGTCAACTGTCAACTGATAACAGACCACTTTTACCGTTTCATCAAAGCTTCACACAAGCGGAATGGATAACCAAGGTTCGCTAACCACCGTACAAAAGTATGGACAGCTACTTCCGCTTGGCACGTTGGCCAAGTGTACTTACGGATGAGAGAAATTCTCGACTTCGCACTTGACACCAGCAATCGATCGCTACCTGCACTCATGGGATGTCGAACTTGCCAAAGGAACTTGGGCTGGAGATAGTAAATCGTTCGGTTTCGGACATCGATATCAAATCCCAAAAAGTGACCATCACCGACAGCTTCAAGAACAATCGGAGAACCATAAAAGGTTTCTTGGCTGAAGACTTGAAAAGGCACTGTTTTATGCACTTCGGTGGGTGCAATCACCAGTCTATTGTCCACATATCTTGCAAGAAAAGTAGAAGGGAAACTCGAGATCTGCGGGAACGTTGCTGCCCAACCGAGCTCAGTCATCACCACTGGAAGGGAAGAGAGGACAGGGCTGATTTGGTTACCTATGGACGTGCCATCAACTTGCTTCCACACTCGATTCAACGCCACAAACAAGCCGCATTCGAAGCTGAGACGAACAATGGTGACCAAGTCGTATGGATCAATGGTCTTCCAATCAAAGTGCCGACGTATATTGGAAATCTTCCCATGAATGGAACGAAAATGTTTGCTCTTCTCATTAATGCAAACCGACAATTTGACATCAGGGTGTCTTGCAGTGAACATACGAACCAACATCTCCACTTCTTCCAGAATACGACTTTGAGGCACCGAGTTAATGAACCCGACCAGATCGTCATTGAGCAGTTCGAGTTCAACTTCCAACGAACACTGCCTGAACACCTGATGAATATGATGCCAAATCTGTGGGACACTGCGTGACAACGAACCAGGCCATACTGTGTTGACCATTTGGTCAATGCAGATCGCTGTTGCCCTAAGAATAGGGCCCAAGGCTGTATTCTTGTAGCTGATGATGGTTCGTCCTGATTTGAAGGACTTTTTGCGTTTGAGAAAGATCTGCCCCACAGGCAGATTGGCATCCAACTTGAATCCCCAAGGGTACTTGCGAACCAGTGAAGACGGGATGTGCGCACACAGAAACAGCTTTGCTGACGATACGGACATCGGCATAGGTCTGAACACCTTGACATCTGACCATACACGATGGCAGGATTGGAAGTAAAATCTAGGGCAAAAGACCATAAGATGAGTTGATTCGTGATCAGCAAGGTGAATCACCCAGTCTGTACAAACAATGTCTTTGAGCTGTAGCGCATGACCTTCCTGGAATTTCGGGCATAAGCACATATGGCGAAGGTGAAGATGCCACTCAGAATGAATGAACTGCTGCCACATGGGTAGAGTATGCAAAGGAATAAAATGTGTCTTGCACCAAGCCTTGTACGCGGAGGTCGCCTCCTTGATGTACTTGACTTTTGATGGAAAGATAAGGGATTTTGAGTTGGCCTGAGCAAGTTCTCTAAGAACAGGTTGGCGAAATGACAACGTCTCAAGTCCAGTAGCCACATGTCCATCCACCAAGTCCACATTGGGGTGCTGCTGCTGAAATTGTTGGCATCTGCATGGAAGTTGATCAACTGTTGTCTCAGCAAGCTTCTTCTCCCACTCAAAGTGATTATGAAGAATAGAGCCCATCGATTGGGGAGCAGACTCTCTCGGCGTCTTAGAGGGGAGGTGAAACGGGATGCAAATGCCTTTGAACTGCTGAATGGTATGAGACAGAAACGAGGAGACATGGGCAGCAAAAGAAGGATGAGACAGAAACGGTAAAGTGACTGACTTGTTGTGTCGGGGTACAGAGCAGTTACGAAACTGCAACGCAGATTTGAGCAACTGTACCACTCTAGATCTGAAAGGTTGCTCCATGATCTTGGCCATCCTGAACATCGCGTACAACTCTAACGTCGAGACTTTGGCAGATCTGACAATTTTTGCAGCAGAGAAAGATGCCGAGGTCAGCGACGCCAAATCGTACAGAAGCGACCATGCTTGGCTTTTGTCCATCAAACATCGAGTCGGAGTACTTGAGGCAGCACGTCTTCGAACTTTTGCCCAAAGTCTGGAAAACAATGATACATTCTTAAGAGATGGACGTGGTCTGAGTCTCTTGAATCCCAATGCTGACTTAATGAAGAAGCGGTCAATGAACGGTGAATTGAATCTGGGCTGCCACCGATCAATGAGGACATGCTCTTGCACCCACGCTTGTTTGTAGTCATCATGAACCGACAGACAAAGTGTAGAAAAGTCGAAATAACTGCCCAGCGAAGCCCAAATACGAATGGCCGGTTCAACTTGAACATATTGCTCACGGAGAACTTGCTTGAGTTTGGACTGACGGTTGAATTCACGCTTCGAAATAGTAATTGAGGTACTTCCCACATACATCCATCGGTCTCTTTGCTTGAACGATGAACGGGTACTCCAAGACACGGGAGCTTTCAAATAAACTGCACAAGGACTCTGAAACCGTGTGAACGTGTATTCAGACGGCGTAACTCCAGCTTTCTGCAATTTTTCAAGCAGCCGTTGCTCTGGCGAAGTACCCCTGGAGTAATGGAACAGTAGAATCAGATGACAAAAACCTTGCAACCAAATGGCCATCACTGTGTCCACATGCGGAATGAATTGAAGCACAAACGACATGAACTTGCCAATCTCTGTAATAAGAACATGTGCTGACCGAATCTCCTTTGCGGAGAATTGTTTGGAAGCAAGGCTGTGTGCAATTCAGACAACTTGAAAAGCTGCCGCTGCAATGCACGTAGAAAGACTCTTGATGCCCATCCTAGATGCAAAGGTCGCCGAGATCCCGAATTTGACTGCAAGTTCTTGCAGTTTGGCTTTCTCCTTGCCTCCATAGTTGATCTGCACAAGCTTGGAGACAGACACAATGTGCTCTTGAAATTCTGCAAAACGCTTGCCTAGGGGTCGTTTGAAACTCTGGATCCACTTGTCGACGTCCCCCTCTCCTGATCCCTTTAGTCGGGCTTTGTGATCGTTCAAGGCTTCAGCAGGAACACTGTCGATCTTACTCTTGAGGTCACTCTCCCAAGTCTTCGGTGGTGTCCCGGATTGTAGACAAGGAGCACTAGATTGCGAAGCAACCGGGAGCTGTGTTTTCGAAGCGGATTTCGTAGGGGTAACAGGAAGTCCTGCGGCTTGCAACTGTTCACGACGGCGTGAGCTCTTCCGAAACTTGAAGGAACTTCTGAGATTGGTCAACGCCTGTGGGCACCGGCATGTTGTCAAACATGAGCTGAACGATCTTGTCAACCAGCGGCTGAAACAGGACTGCACAATCCGTGTTCTTGTTAGGAATGATTGTAGATGGATTAGCGGCCTGAAAAAGTTGCGTAGCAACTGCATCGATGTCAACTTTGCGATCTCGAAGGTTCTTCGTCACTTGCGACATGAACACTGCTTCAGCAACTGTGGCAACTGGCACAACACTGAAAAACTTGCCATGACTTAATGCTCGCAGACGCCAATCTGAAACTCCATGGAACAGGAATTCCTGAACAGGAATGCTGAGTGGATCTTTTCCTGCGATCCCTTTCTTTCACGACCACGGGGTGGCTTCGATGTACTTACGAAAAGACAACCCATGAAGCACCGTTGAGTCATAATGATCACGATCTGACGCCCATCCATTCGGTAGTGCAGGAGCAAGACCAGGTCCTTGATGAAGTGGCATGGGAGTAGACGGCGATGATGAAGGTGCCGAAGAAAGTGGAGGCGGAGGTAGGGGAGGTGGCTGACTAGCAGGAGCAGAATTGGAGAAGTTGGGATCATTCCAACTTCCCGAGCTATACGGCTGATAGCGATGCTGACCCCACGATTGTTGGGATCTCCCGTACCCTGTGTTGGTGTCCCACTGTCCATTCCATGCCATGGTTTCAGAACTAGCGACAAAGCTAAGTCCACGGGATCGCTAAGGACACTTCGAATCAAAGAGCTCCGTAGTTGAACAAACCTGCTCAAGTTGTTCTCAAACTGCAGCACTTGCACATCGCTTGCACAACTCTTGCACCACACTTGCTCCTCTCTTGCACCTCTGACGCACACCCTTGCACTACCGCTGACACTTCACTTGCAGCACACTTGCATATCTCTTGCTGGCACATCTCACAATCTTAACTGGCATGTTTTCGACACGTGTATGCGTACATAGCAATTGACAACGGAAGAGACTTGAGAACGTGGCTGGTCAAAGCAGCATACGGCACTCAGACCTTCCAAAAGACAAGAAGCACTTCCGGGATGAAACATGAGGAGCGAAAGACCCATCTGCCATCTTTGGCACGGGCAACGTCACGAATGTAACTGCAGGAATGGTCACCCTCAACTCCTCCCATGGGGATCCTTGAATGGGGAGGCGTGAGGGACCCTTGACGATTAAAAGCAGATCCGAAAATGCACACCGGACGCTCACTCAGAATGCCACCGTACTTGGACGCTGCCTCTTGTGCTTGTTCTGCATCTGAAGTATGAGCCCTAGCATAGAAGGAAACTGGTGGGGACCACATGCTGTCACGAGCATCCCAATACGATGGTCGAATCGTTCCCTCAAGGAGGATAGAGGCAGCCCCGGCCACTGTTGTGTTGTGTGCAACAGGCGAACGAGCAATCCCTGCTGCAGAAGTATGCGACCTGACCATGGTCCTCTCAAAGTGGGTGAAGTGGATGCTCAAGCACTTGCACGAACTCGACAAAGAACGAAGCTCAACAGAGTGAATGTTTGCAGCTTGGTCGGCTGCAGCAATTGCCTGAGAGACATACTTCAATGCCGTCGAGTTGACAGACTGGGAAGGAAGACCTAACAGGCTCATCAGATAGTCCGCAGTGCTTTGCATCAAAGAGCTGGGGACCTGCAACTCAAGATTGGCCTGTATCTTTCTCGAAATCTCACATGCCGATTTCATACGGCCAGGGCTGGAACTGATCAAGTGACGTAGAGCAGTAAACATGGGGTATAATGCGGCCCAATTGAAGCTAGATGAATACACGCGTATCAGCTTCGCTTCATCATCTCGCACTTCCAACCCACGAAGTTCAGGAATCACGAAGAAGTTTGAATCTTGCTCCCACTCAACTTCCACATGCCCTTTGAGAAGAGATCGATTCTCAAAATGCTCGTACGAATCTTGCAAGGTTTTAACTCGAAAGACGTAAGTCTGGTCCGCACTGAGCTGCCACCCTACACGATCAGCATGAGTACCAGGAACCTGATCACAAATTGCACGAAGTCGAATGCTGTTAGG
>CAJNDT010002613.1:67500-432500 GCA_905221615.1 Symbiodinium sp. CCMP2592 | reverse complement strand
ATGTCTGATCGGGTGCTAGGAGAGAGGAAAGATTGTGCCACAGCATTGTCAGTGGACGGCCACCAAGGCAACAAGACCAGGCGCCAAGCACCCGGATTCTCGCTCGCTGTGAAGCGGCGATTATCTGCATCGGCCTCGGTGCAATGCATATCACTTCTTAAGCTCATGTTGACTGCAAATTGCTGTGCTCTTCGCATGCAATCCATCGGTCAAAGCCACGCTGCAATTGGGCAGAAGGCACTCAGCGAACAAGCTCTGGTTGCACTTGGCTTGGTGCCGTTGGGACAATCGCCGTGGGCAATTCACTCGGTTCTTCCATACCAGGGTTTCATCAGAGTATTTCGTCAGAACATACGCCCACACTACGGATGTGCTAGAATGTCTGTAATTATCTCCGGTGAGCATCTCGTTCGAGTTTTTCTTCCCTGCCATTGGTTAGGCTGTGCCCACATGAGGACGACTGGACAGCTCCCTTGTCGGCATTAGTAGAGCCTGCTGGTAGATGTGGCAAGTGTTCACACCATTCACGCCATGACTGAACTGAACAGCGAAGAAACACGCATAAATTAGCCGAGCACTTCTTGGAGATGATATGAATTGATTTCCTCCATTGCGTTGCAGCCATTTCCCTCCCTCGCAAACAACTATCGGGCGGTGCAGGATTAATTACTGTGTTTCAAACTCTTCATGGTCTCAAACTGGCGGCTCAGAGCGACACCCAGTAGCCGTACATGCTCTTGATTTTCAGCAGGCGGTCAACCTGTACAGAGCCATGATCAGAACGGTGCCAGCGAGAGTGTCACGATGCACGAAACCAATCTTCTATTGTGCCTCCTGGTCTCCGACGAAACCGAACACTTTGAGAATCGTCTGTACCTCAGCAATCTCGGCGAAATATCAGCGGCCAACTTTGCCCGAGTTGCCTAATGGGCGCGCAGACAACTCTCGGCCGGACTGGAGGTGAACGCGCCCTTCCGAGAGTCTCTTCACCTGTACCAGGCTTGCGGACCTTTGGCTGAATGAATGAAGGGAGCATTTCAAGCAATTCATGGCAATCTGTGCAGATAACCTTTGCCGCCTCATCGACGATCACTTCACATTTGCCCATGCTGAGGGCCAAGAAGTATACGTCGCCGATGCCAAATCTGGCCTGTGCACACTCGCAAGCATCGCAGACCTAGACTTCGCTACAACCCGCATTGAGCCTCCGGCTTTCTGATTGATTTGTGCAGTCGTTCGGGCCGCATTGTAAGTGACGGAGTGGTATGACCTTTCAAGACGATGATTGCTGATTGCGTGCTGACCTTTTGCAGAGGAAGTTTCACAAAATCCAAATCAATACTTAAATGCGAGGTTTTCCACAGTTTAAAAGACTGCGCCTTTCTGCCCCAGCCCATCACTCCGCCCTGATCCTGCTTGCCGTCCAGCCGAGAGAATCCACACCAAAAGAGCAGTTGGCACGAACTAGTTACGGGAGTGATTTTCCAGAAAACACACATATGGAAGAGTGAATGATGCTGCTACTCCTCCTCTGCCTACTTCTAGCTGTATGCCAGGGCAGGGTCAGATACCGTCGAGTAGTGTGCTCAAAAGCTGACACTGACGTGTTCACACCGGCAAGACAAGCAAGGACCACTAGGCTTGCAAAGCAATCATGACTGCATGAATCAGAGCAACTCTCTTGCGAAGCTGCGGTCTTAGATCAGTGCCACGGGTCGTAGCCGATAAGCCTCGTGCGAGAAACCCTCTCGCCCCTCACGAAGCTGGTGCGGATCGTAACTACGATGGGGGCCCAGCTTGTATGCCGGCTCCATGCTTTCGAGGAAGAGGGGGGCTGCAGAAAACCAAACAGAATCACGCTCAACTATCGTTTGCTGCTTCAGGGCCCCACCGGGGACGGCGGGGTCTGACTGGTTGCAGAACCTCAAGCCGAATAAGCCAAGCACGCTTGTCAGGGCGTTGAGCACTAGGTTACTAAGTGAGCTCACAACAGTGACACACATGCAGGTAAGCTGCCAAGAGCTAACGCGTGGACAGGCCAGGTTCGTCCTGAACAGGGTATGGCTACCACTACTACTCATAGAAGAGCTTTGGAGACAGCCTAGATTTCGCAATGAGCATACATGTCTGACAGACTTTGGGGCCGAAAGTTGCGAGCCAGGCCTGGCACGAAGCTGGGGATTGTGCCCCAATGGGTCCACAAGAACGAGCTGCACCCATCCATCCCAACTCTGAGTCGCACTCATCCACCACGGTCGCTCTCCAAAGAGCCATCCGTGCCTAGTATCATGGCTGAACCACCCAACCACATTGCCACATATTCCCTATGTTGTTCGACGTCTCATTTTGCTCAAGTGTTCCGTTTCAGTGTTTTGCCTCCTGGATGCGATGCGGGTGCAGCATGTAGATCTCACAGAAACCAACTAGGCAAAGGGGCAGAACGAATCGTTCAAACTGCGGCTGCTGGAGCAAAGTACCATCTGAGAGAGAAGTCGAGTCTTGCCAGTCAGAACACTACGTCACTGCATGAGCAGCGATCCGGCACACAGCAGTCCTGCGGCAAACCATGTAGATCCGCTTGGCAGAGAACTCGCAGCAAGTCCGAATCTGGGCCACGCAGGTAGGTTGAAAAGAGAGGCCGGTCTCTGTGCAAAGCATCACACGAACAAACTAGCATAATCTTGTCGAAAGCGGCGTTCTCCACTCCAAAGGCTCCATGACCGGCGATCATGACGTCCTTTCCGCGGGCTGCCTGTCAGTTGAATCCGTGGCATGCGCATGATTGCCTAAACTAGGACTGCACGGCGTGCAGAAAGCCTGGTCGTAATCGATGGTATCGAACATCGCATATCTTCAGGGGCTAAACTACTTCAGAAAGCTTCCAGTCGTCAGCCACCGAGGTGCTGACTCAATCGTGCCCCCAAAGAGGTCCTGGCATCTCCGACAAGCTCTAGACTCGAGGTACGGCTGCCACGGCTTGCGGTGCTGGACTTCTAGACCTTGCCTCGCCGAGGTATGTATCTTGCCGAGGAAAGGAAAGATTCCCTGGGTACCTCAGCTTCGGGCCAACATGAAGCTTCATAGGGGCGAGATGGGCGTGCGACCCGGGCGGTGTATGTTGGAAACGCCGGACCACTACCGAGCCAACAACGCATGACAGCACTGGCGCTCAAACCCGAGTTTCGTTTGACGATTCATAACCGTCGCAGGCTGCTTTCAATCTAGCCTGCCCGTTAGAGTTCTCCCCTTGTTTGTGGACCTGAGTCCTGGCTGAATTTTCGCAGGAAAAGCATGCACCTGTCATTTGGCTACCAGTTAGACAGGAAGCGACACAAATTTAAAGCCACAGGCGCCGACAAAGGGCATCCCTCCGCCCTTCCACCGACTCCACATGGATGGTAGTGCACGCGCGCACACACGCACACACGCACACACGCACACACGCACACACGCACACACGCACACACGCACACACGCACACGCACACGCACACACACACACACAAACACACACACACACACAGACACACAGACACACAGACACACACACACAATCACACACACACACACACAATCACACACACACAATCACACACACACACAATCACACACACACACACACACAATCACACACACACACACACAATCACACCCACACACAATCACACACAATCACACACACAACACACACACACACACACAACACACACAATCACACACACATCACACACACAATCACACACAACACACAATCACACAATCACACACAATCACACACACACAACACACACACAATCACACACACACACACACACACACACACACACACACACACACACACACACACACACACACACACACACACACACACACACACACACACACACACACACACACACACACACACACACACACACACACACACACACACACACACACACACACACACACACACTTGACACATCGTGTCGCAGGTCTGATCTGTCGGTGCATACTGTCAGGGAAAGTCAGCAGCTGTCAGGGAAAGTCAGAGGCTGCACGAGAAAGTCAGAACATGCAATCTGAAGTACTACCATAGGACAAACACGAATCACTCATGTAAGACTGACATGTGCAGACCCTCACTCATGACTGTCGCATTCACAGACAAACTCTTGAACAGGAACTGAGCAAGAAACTGACCAATGCAAGCCCTCACTCATGACTGTCGCATTCACAGATACGCTCTCAAGCTGCCACATGCGTGACCCATGAGCAGCTTTATGCAGGTACAGGTTCACACGTCTGTGAGCCCACCCAGTCAACATCCATAGCTTCGTTGGCGTGGCTAGGATGCGACTGCCACGCCCCCTGCTGCTTAACTCACTCACATCTCTTGGAAACAGAGTTGGACACACACAAGCCCCGAGGGGCTCCTTGCAATGTTGACAGTCGTTGCGCGCTGTTTTATCTCACCGATTTTTCATGGGAAAGTCTTATGCTCAAGAGATCTAGGAAAATGGGCTACGAAACTTCAGGAAACGCAGTCTGTGCACTAAGTGCAATTCGACTTCGGCTTCTTCCGCATCAGCATCGAAGTACATGCAACACTGAGTTGCAGTTTGGTACGCAGCATTGGCCAATGACACGATACTCACTCGCAAATGCTCCTGTACTAGGCTCTACCACAGCTCTCATCCACCTTTTTGACGGGCTGCTCAACATGGTGCAAGCCACGGCATTGATTTGGACAAAACGGATGGTGGTATGCAAAGACTGAAAGCCCATGGTCAACTCAACCGAGGAGGACAGCCGAAATTCCTGTATCCCACGTCGCAGGAACGTGTACGCCACCATGGTGTCGGTTATGGGTTGTGCCTCTTCTGGGTCATCATTTCGATCGAGGCGAGTAATGAATGTGATTCTGGCTCTGATCGGCAACACGTACATCAAGATGTTCTCGAGCACGTCAGAAGCGGCCCAATCCATGTTGTTCGGGATCTACACAATTTTCAGAGTGCTTGAAACAAAACTCTGTTGCATGTCTGATGAAAGCAGCTCACAACACCGCAGCACTTGCACATCTCTGACATGTTACTCTGCACATTTCTTGCACTGCACTTGCACGAACCTCGCACATCCCTTGCACATCACTTGCAATCCGCTTGCACATCCCTTGCTCGTCACTTCTCTTGACATGACACAGAGGTGGTCTCTTTTTATACCGTCACAACGAAATCGACTGGTTCAAGGGTTTGAGCAGTCGTTACAGGTTCCGTAAACCGAAGATGGCGAAAGTTTTGTACAAGCTGGAAGGTGTGTAACCTAGGCCACCGGCCGAACTTCTCCCAGAGCTGCATCGCGACGAGGTATTTGGCAACGTTGATGGAATCGTTGATTGATAGCTGGATGTGGAGAGTGATAGTCTCGTGTCCGGTTGCCCGACTGCATACACGAACCCACATCCGAAAAATGTAGTCGCGGCTCGTACTCCAAGGCAGATTGGCTTCACGGGCCTTGCGCTTCATGTTGGGCAACCTACACAGTTTCACTGGATTCCAAATGCTGCAACTCAAGACGGTTCATGCAGAAAGCTGATAATGCACAGCACGGCAAACGCGCACTCTTTAGTTTCTTTCACTTTCTTTGTGCAATCTCTCACTTTCGGTCAAGAACGTACTGCACAAGTTTCAAAGTGGACGAAAAACGCTTCCTAGGGCCTTGCTTTTCTTTAGCAATGCGTTCTCCATGCTGTCTCAAGAAATCGAGAATGAACTGAGCTCTGTTGTGAATGAAGAAATCGTCACCAAGCACTCTCGTGCCTTCCATTCTGCGGCGAAATTGGGTACTGGGTGCAGGGCGAATCTTGATGCGCACACCATCAGGCCCTTCATCGATCATACGAAGTTTGCGTTTCCGCGGTGGGTCCGTCTGCAACATGTTGGTGTGCTCTGCAGCGGACTGCTTCGGCTTTGGGACATGAACTAATCGACCAGAGGACAAAGACGTAGACTGTCGGTCAATGGATGAAGACGCATTAATACTCTCATGATCAAGAGCAAAATCAGCCGAATCCGGATCGCTGGCCAAAGGAACACCTGATGCCACATCTGCACGTCGATCACGTTCTTGGTCCGATACTGCAAGGTCTGACGAGAAGTCGGAAGAGTGCACGTCCGATACAGAGGCACCATCGCTCTCGAAACTGGACACCGACATGATGGAAAGCTACTTGTACGTTCCGAATCTGTCTTGCACTGCAGAGAACCTTGAGGACATGAGGCAAGACAATGTCTGCAAACGCTCACAACACATGGTGCCGGCAGATCGCTTGTATTACCCTTGCACATCACTTGCACATCACTTGCACGTCCCTTGCACATCCCTTGCAACACTCTTGCAGTGACACTGGCGCACAGACGCTTCTTTGCAACTGCTCACGTTTCACTCTGAAACTTCAATCTCTGCTGGGAGCGTTGGGGGCAACTCTGTTGTTTCTTGTAGTTGAAGAGAATTAACGCAATGGGAAGTCACAGATTGAAGAGAATGCAAATCCGTCAGCAAGTTGCCCACCACTTCGTTGGTCTTCTGAAGTTTCTGAAACAGTTCTGTGATGGCAGACATGACTTCTGCCACCTGAGTCTCCGTGTCCCTGATTTGTGTGGTGAGCACGTCGAGTTGGGCTTGTTGGATCTTTTGGACGGAGAAAGCTTCTTCGCGAAAGTGACGGAATTCACCTCTGATTGTGATCAGCTCCTGTTGTGTGTAGGAAATCCAGCGTTGAAGAGGTGCCAATGGGTCGCACGCTGAGTTGCTCGACATTAGTGCAATGGGATGACACTTGAGCAGGGTGCTGCAACACTGTTCTGGTATGCAATACAACATGAATGAAACAATACTCACAGAACTTGCATCCAATGCACATTCTTTCCTCACTTCAGCACTCACATGCGTCACAGATACAAGCGAAACCCTGTCACTTCGGACATACTCAGCTGAGATCAGACGATTGACTGCGTCGAAATCGGCGTGATTCACGCCTTCTGGTAGGCATGGGTTTGGATCTGATCGGAGTACCTGACGTAGCTGAAGATGTAGGTGCAGCCGACGACGAAGCGGTACTCGACACCAAAGGAGGTTCAGACACACGATGCCCCAAGCTTCCTGGCGGTGCCGGGGGTGGAAAGACGGGAGCACTGGCACTGGGCGGGGGGAAATTGGGAGGGGGAAGAGGAGGAGGGAGGGGAGGGGGGGGGAGAGGGGGAGGGCCAGGGGGAGGTAGGGGGGGAGGTGTGGAACTGGAAGATGGGTTGTCGCTCCCTGCACTCGGCGCACTCCTCATTGCTGGCAGAGGGGGTGGAGGTGCATAGGGATGGGATCTGCAATTGCCACTGGACGAACGTGATCCTGAAGCTCCACTACTGCTAGGACGTTCTTCACGTAGGTTTGCTCTATCCCTCTCATCCAAACGACGCAACTCTTGCTGCAGCATTCTTTCTGTCCCGTCACGCACAAAAGCTGTCAATTGAAGTACAAGGGCTTGACGAAGTTGAGGTCGTGATACAAAGTTGAGCAATCTCACACGCGCTGAATGAGTGAGCATTCTCAAGAACTCATCGATGCTAGGATCCGAAGGTGGCACCGTCGGCATGCTTGCTTGCACAGATGATCTCGTCTCTTAGCCAAAAACACTGCGATGCTGACATTTGCAAGTCTCTCACACATGGCAAACTCAGATCAAGACATGTTGCATGCACGTCCGCTGTCAACTGTCAACTGATAACAGACCACTTTTATCGTTTCATCAAAGCTTCACATAAGCGAAATGGATAACCAAGGTTCGCTAACCACCGTACAAAAGTATGGACAGCTACTTCCGCTTGGCACGTTGGCCAAGTGTACTTACGGATGAGAGAAATTCTCGACTTCGCACCTGACACCAGCAATCGATCGCTACCAGCACTCATGGGATGTCGAACTTGCCAAAGGAACTTGGGCTGGAGATAGTAAATCGTTCGGTTTCGGACATCGATATCAAATCCCAAAAAGTGACCATCACCGACAGCTTCAAGAACAATCGGAGAACCATAAAAGGTTTCTTGGCTGAAGACTTGAAAAGGCACTGTTTTATGCACTTCGGTGGGTGCAATCACCAGTCTATTGTCCACATATCTTGCAAGAAAAGTAGAAGGGAAACTCGAGATCTGCGGGAACGTTGCTGCCCAACCGAGCTCAGTCATCACCACTGGAAGGGAAGAGAGGACAGGGCTGATTTGGTTACCTATGGACGTGCCATCAACTTGCTTCCACACTCGATTCAACGCCACAAACAAGCCGCATTCGAAGCTGAGACGAACAATGGTGACCAAGTCGTATGGATCAATGGTCTTCCAATCGAAGTGCCGACGTATATTGGAAATCTTCCCATGAATGGAACGAAAATGTTTGCTCTTCTCATTAATGCACACCGACAATTTGACATCAGGGTGTCTTGCAGTGAACATACGAACCAACATCTCCACTGCTTCCAGAATACGACTTTGAGGCACTGAGTTAAAGAACCCGACCAGATCGTCATTGAGCAGTTCGAGCTCGACTTCCAACGAACACTGCCTGAACACCTGATGAATATGATGCCAAATCTGTGGGACACTGCGTGACAACGAACCAGGCCATACTGTGTTGACCATTTGGTCAATGCAGATCGCTGCTGCCCTAAGAATAGGGCCCAAGGCTGTATTCTTGTAGCTGATGATGGTTCGTCCTGATTTGAAGGACTTTTTGCGTTTGAGAAAGATCTGCCCCACAGGCAGATTGGCATCCAACTTGAATCCCCAAGGGTACTTGCGAACCAGTGAAGACGGGATGTGCGCGCACAGAAACAGCTTTGCTGACGATACGGACATCGGCATAGGGCTGAACACCTTGACATCTGACCATACACGATGGCAGGATTGGAAGTAGAATCTAGGGCAAAAGACCATAAGATGAGTTGATTCGTGATCAGCAAGGTGAATCACCCAATCTGTACAAACAATGTCTTTGAGCTGCAGCGCATGACCTTCCTGGAATTTCGGGCATAAGCACATATGGCGAAGGTGAAGATGCCACTCAGAATGAATGAACTGCTGCCACATGGGTAGAGTATGCAAAGGAATAAAATGTGTCTTGCATCAACCCTTGTACGCGGAGGTCGCCTCCTTGATGTACTTGACTTTTGATGGAAAGATAAGGGATTTTGAGTTGGCCTGAGCAAGTTCTCTGAGAACAGGTTGGCGAAATGACAACGTCTCAAGTCCAGTAGCCACATGTCCATCCACCAAGTCCACATTGGGGTGCTGCTGCTGAAATTGTTGGCATCTGCATGGAAGTTGATCAACTGTTGTCTCAGCAAGCTTCTTCTCCCACTCGAAGTGATTATGAAGAATAGAGCCCAGCGATTGGGGAGCAGACTCTCTCGGCGTCTTAGAGGGGAGGTGAAACGGGATGCAAATGCCTTTGAACTGCTGAATGGTATGAGACAGAAACGAGGAGACATGGGCAGCAAAAGAAGGATGAGACAGAAACGGTAAAGTGACTGACTTGTTGTGTCGGGGTACAGAGCAGTTACGAAACTGCAACGCAGATTTGAGCAACTGTACCACTCTAGATCTGAAAGGTTGCTCCATGATCTTGGCCATCCTGAACATCGCGTACAACTCTAACGTCGAGACTTTGGCAGATCTGACAATTTTTGCAGCAGAGAAAGATGCCGAGGTCAGCGACGCCAAATCGTACAGAAGCGACCATGCTTGGCTTTTGTCCATCAAACATCGAGTCGGAGTACTTGAGGCAGCACGTCTTCGAACTTTTGCCCAAAGTCTGGAAAACAATGATACATTCTTAAGAGATGGACGTGGTCTGAGTCTCTTGAATCCCAATGCTGACTTAATGAAGAAGCGGTCAATGAACGGTGAATTGAATCTGGGCTGCCACCGATCAATGAGGACATGCTCTTGCACCCACGCTTGTTTGTAGTCATCATGAACCGACAGACAAAGTGTAGAAAAGTCGAAATAACTGCCCAGCGAAGCCCAAATACGAATGGCCGGTTCAACTTGAACATATTGCTCACGGAGAACTTGCTTGAGTTTGGACTGACGGTTGAATTCGCGCTTCGAAATAGTAATTGAGGTACTTCCCACATACATCCATCGGTCTCTTTGCTTGAACGTTGAACGCGTACTCCAAGACACGGGAGCTTTCAAATAAACTGCACAAGGACTCTGAAACCGTGTGAACGTGTACTCAGACGGCGTAACTCCAGCTTTGTGCAATTTTTCAAGCAGCCGTTGCTCTGGCGAAGTACCCCTGGAGTAATAGAACAGTAGAATCAGATGACAAAAACCTTGCAACCAAATGGCCATCACTTTGTCCACATGCGGAATGAATTGAAGCACAAACGACATGAACTTGCCAATCTCTGTAATAAGAACATGTGCTGACCGAATCTCCTTTGCGGAGAATTGTTTGGAAGCAAGGCTGTGTGCAATTCAGACAACTTGAAAAGCTGCCGCTGCAATGCACGTAGAAAGACTCTTGATGCCCATCCTAGATGCAAAGGTCGCCGAGATCCCGAATTTGACTGCAAGTTCTTGCAGTTTGGCTTTCTCCTTGCCTCCATAGTTGATCTGCACAAGCTTGGAGACAGACACAATGTGCTCTTGAAATTCTGCAAAACGCTTGCCTAGGGGTCGTTTGAAACTCTGGATCCACTTGTCGACGTCCCCCTCTCCTGATCCCTTTAGTCGGGCTTTGTGATCGTTCAAGGCTTCAGCAGGAACACTGTCGATCTTACTCTTGAGGTCATTCTCCCAAGTCTTCGGTGGTGTCCCGGATTGTAGACAAGGAGCACTAGATTGCGAAGCAACCGGGAGCTGTGTTTTCGAAGCGGATTTCGTAGGGGTAACAGGAAGTCCTGCGGCTTGCAACTGTTCACGACGGCGATTGAGCTCTTCCGAAACTTGAAGGAACTTCTGAGATTGGTCAACGCCTGTGGGCACCGGCATGTTGTCAAACATGAGCTGAACGATCTTGTCAACCAGCGGCTGAAACAGGACTGCACAATCTGTGTTCCTGTTGGGAATGATTGTAGATGGATTAGCGGCCTGAAAAAGTTGCGTAGCAACTGCATCGATGTCAACTTTGCGATCCCGAAGGTTCTTCGTCACTTGCGACATGAACACTGCTTCAGCAACTGTAGCAACTGGCACAACACTGAAAAACTTGCCATGACTTAATGCTCGAAGACGCCAATCTGAAACTCCATGGAACAGGAATTCCTGAACAGGAATGCTGAGTGGATCTTTTCCTGCGATCCCTTTCTTTCACGACCACGGGGTGGCTTCGATGTACTTACGAAAAGACAACCCATGAAGCACCGTTGAGTCATAATGATCACGATCTGACGCCCATCCATTCGGTAGTGCAGGAGCAAGACCAGGTCCTTGATGAAGTGGCATGGGAGTAGACGGCGATGATGAAGGTGCCGAAGAAAGTGGAGGCGGAGGTAGGGGAGGTGGCTGACTAGCAGGAGCAGAATTTGAAAGGTTGGGATCATTCCAACTTCCCGAGCTATACGGCTGATAGCGATGCTGACCCCACGATTGTTGGGATCTCCCGTACCCTGTGTTGGTGTCCCACTGTCCATTCCATGCCATGGTTTCAGAACTAGCGACAAAGCTAAGTCCACGGGATCGCTAAGGACACTTCGAATCAAAGAGCTCCGTAGTTGAACAAACCTGCTCAAGTTGTTCTCAAACTGCAGCACTTGCACATCGCTTGCACAACTCTTGCACCACACTTGCTCCTCTCTTGCACCTCTGACGCACACCCTTGCACTACCGCTGACACTTCACTTGCAGCACACTTGCATATCTCTTGCTGGCACATCTCACAATCTTAACTGGCATGTTTTCGACACGTGTATGCGTACATAGCAATTGACAACGGAAGAGACTTGAGAACGTGGCTGGTCAAAGCAGCATACGGCACTCAGACCTTCCAAAAGACAAGAAGCGCTTCCGGGATGAAACATGAGGAGCGAAAGACCCATCTGCCATCTTTGGCACGGGCAACGTCACGAATGTAACTGCAGGAATGGTCACCCTCAACTCCTCCCATGGGGATCCTTGAATGGGGAGGCGTGAGGGACCCTTGACGATTAAAAGCAGATCCGAAAATGCACACCGGACGCTCACTCAGAATGCCACCGTACTTGGACGCTGCCTCTTGTGCTTGTTCTGCATCTGAAGTATGAGCCCTAGCATAGAAGGAAACTGGTGGGGACCACATGCTGTCACGAGCATCCCAATACGATGGTCGAATCGTTCCCTCAAGGAGGATAGAGGCAGCCCCGGCCACTGTTGTGTTGTGTGCAACAGGCGAACGAGCAATCCCTGCTGCAGAAGTATGCGACCTGACCATGGTCCTCTCAAAGTGGGTGAAGTGGATGCTCAAGCACTTGCACGAACTCGACAAAGAACGAAGCTCAACAGAGTGAATGTTTGCAGCTTGGTCGGCTGCAGCAATTGCCTGAGAGACATACTTCAATGCCGTCGAGTTGACAGACTGGGAAGGAAGACCTAACAGGCTCATCAGATAGTCCGCAGTGCTTTGCATCAAAGAGCTGGGGACCTGCAACTCAAGATTGGCCTGTATCTTTCTCGAAATCTCACATGCCGATTTCATACGGCCAGGGCTGGAACTGATCAAGTGACGTAGAGCAGTAAACATGGGGTATAATGCGACCCAATTGAAGCTGGCTGAGTACACTTGTATCAGCTTCGCTTCTTCATCACGCACTTCCAACCCACGAAGTTCAGGAATTACGAAGAAGTTTGAATCTTGCTCCCACTCAACTTCCACATGCCCTTTGAGAAGAGATCGATTCTCAAAATGCTCGTACGAATCTTGCAAGGGTTTAACTCGAAAGACGTAAGTCTGGTCCGCACTGAGCTGCCACCCTACACGATCAGCATGAGTACCAGGAACCTGATCACAAATTGCACGAAGTCGAATGCTGTTAGGATCTGCGACAAGAGAAACTCCGCTTCCATGGACTTGCCGAAGTCGCTTTGAGGGCTGGGATGAGTCATCCGTTTGATATGTGAGGGCTGACTGCTGGCTCTGACCAGATGCTGTTGACTGATTCTGTTGAGAAACAACAGTGTGCCGAAGGCAAGCTTTAACCACGCCAAGAAGCAGTAAGGAGAACCACGACAAGGACCCACCCACAACCACGACAAGGAACAAAGAATAACCGCGGCAAGGAAGAAACATCTTCCGCGAAACGAAACCAAAACCTCCCTTCCCCCCAAAAAAACCGAGCGCTCACATCAGAAACGCACGCATAAACTGCAAAAGTAGATGCTCACCTCCGGCAACCACTGCTCCAGCCCAGCAGCCGCGCAACTTTTCTGGCGAGTTGCCACGAACTGTCTGGAATCGAGGCAGAGTCTCAAAACTCTCGAAAGCCTACTGTGAATGGTTGGGATCCTATTAAAAACAAATAAAAGGGAACTACAATGAACCCTAAACCCTGAACCCTAATAATGGAGACTACAGATCTCTTGATACGTTCCAGCGACGCA
This sequence comes from Symbiodinium sp. CCMP2592, assembly GCA_905221615.1. NCBI lineage: Eukaryota > Dinophyceae > Suessiales > Symbiodiniaceae > Symbiodinium > Symbiodinium sp. CCMP2592. The sequence continues at coordinate 418,891 of CAJNDT010002613.1, read as the reverse complement.
GCACTGCGTACACAACCATCTGCTCTTTTGCAGACGGCCAAGCTTAAAGACTTCTAGCTGCAGAGGACGGCGCGACAATTAAACGCACGCACAGCTTACGTCATTGCATTGGCAGTGCGAAGCCTGTGCACCAGATCTACTCGTCTTCCCTTGGCCGGAAGGCCCATCGACGCGAGCCTCACTCGTGCCTCCAAGGCCTGAGGATGCTCATGGAGACGTGACGATATGTCCAAGCAAAGAGCAGCTTCAGGCTTTGGCGCTGATGTTCTCCAGAGCGACAGCCCGCAGACTACGATCGACATGTTCTTCCTGTAAAGTTGTGCAATGATGTGGAATGACAAGAACGACAACACTCTCGAGCCATTCGTATCGGCCTGTCCCGCTCCAGGCTCGGCACAGTCTGCATGCCTTTCCTGCGAAGTTTTGGAATCAGAACACTCCATCACGTTGTGTAGCTGGCCTCGGCACTTTCGGCGAGCACAGCACGGTGCTCCTGAGATGCAAAGTCTCTGAAACGAGAGCAAACTCTAACGCCTCAAATCCCATGCGTGTCCTCTGGTGGCTCCAACAGCCTCTGGATCAGCTCAAGCTTGCTCCCCGTGAAGCTTTTGCCAAGCTTGAACAGGCGGACTCGGAGCTCCAGCACCTTGCAGCACCAGGCATCATGGTGTCGACGTGAAAATTGGATTGACAAGGCGGGCACTGTGAGTTGGCTCTCTGGCACATCCGGTAGCTGGGCCTGAAAACACCCCATGTCATGTTCATGTCAGAACAAAGTGTCACGAATCCACAATGGGCCTTTTGTGAGACCTTGCGAACAGCTTTCGCCTGAAACCGAAATGCAACTCTGCACGAGGATTCTTGGTGCGACTCATAGGGCCTACTACTATTATTATTATTACTACAGTACTACTGCTGCTGCTGCTGCTACTACTATTGCTGCTACTGCTACTGCTGCTGCTGCTACTACTGCTGCTACTGCTACTGCTACTGCTAATTGCTAATGCGTGAGGTTCAGGTATCCATGATACTGTGTTTGGCCACCTCACCGAGCTTGTAAACGATAATGTAGTCGCTCGTACGTAGCACGATCAGATATGCAGTGACCCTGGCAATCCCTTGCAGGCAAACTCGCACCACTCTTTTGTCGGGAGAGTCTCTCGTCCGAGTTGTCTGTGCAAACGGGGCAGCTCAATCCTCTTGTTCAGCAGACCACTAGCTTTCAGCTAGCATGGCAGATGATGCGTACAGTATACTTGAGCCAAAGTTGCGTTGCATGCGGAGCATACTAGTTTTGTCCTCATAGAGGGCCAACGTGTGCAGAAGGAAAGGTCAGGAGACACGGTCCTCACAGAGGGCCCGCGCTCTATGTACATGATTGCACATGACATGTAGCTCATAGCTAGGAAACCGATACCTACGAATTGGACTAGGCATCGAGGTCCGTTCGCCGCTACTGCTACTGCTGCTGCTGCTGCTGCTACTGCTACTGCTGCTACTACTACTACTACTACTACTACTACTACTACTACTACTACTACTACTACTACTACTGCTACTGCTACTGCTACTGCTACTGCTACTGCTACTGCTACTGCTACTGCTACTGCTACTGCTACTGCTACTGCTACTGCTACTGCTACTCCTACCATCACCTCAATCTTAAGACTGTGGAACGGCAGGCCTGCTCGGCTTCCTCGTGTCTGGCCTTTCCGCAGGGTTGGATCTTTCGGCTTGGCTGTGTAAGATATAATCTCTAAGAGCCATGGGGAGCAAACCCTTGTTGTCTAGAACTCGCCTGGCCTCCTTCTGACGTGCACGGAGAAGTTTGCCCATGCAGGCTGCATCGGATATGCGCGAACCGAATCTCATGTCTGCCAGTGTCAACGTTTTCTTTTTGCGGTGAGTTGCCGCCTGCTCGCCACGCACGAACTGGAGGGACGCAAACTCTTCCGCGGACTTACACAACAAAGTCAGTGCTGCCGTGCTGAACTGGAACCCACGATCCGTCCATTTCTTAACCTCCTTGCTGACATGCTTTGGCACGATGACTTCATTGCCATACCGCTCCTCGGCCTCGCTGTTGTCCTTGGGTAGGTCGGCAAGGGTCCCAGGCAGGAGCATTGTAGAAGCTTCCACGCGAAACACCTGGCTTTCAGAATCCCATTGCACCTTCTGCAGGGACTTTCTGCAACGTGGACAGGACATGAGCGTGACGACGGGGAAGTAAATCCTTGCACATGGTCCGCAGTGCTGCGCCAAGAGCGGATTGCCGTCGGCGGGGGCCCAGACAGCGGCCAGCTGCCTTTCTGGCTTGATGCTGGAACCAGGCGGCGTCTGGAAAATCACGAGCTGGGAGGTACGCTCCTCCCACTCGGAAGCATCAAGCAGCTCGTCGTCCACTGCATCCGCACCGGCCTGTGCAAGGGCCTTCTTCGCGGCCTCGTGCTGCTCAAGGAACGGACGCTTCTCCGCTGGGTTCAAGCCTTTCCAAAGGCCCGCGGCATACTTGTTGCGCTCGCTCACTGTGCTGGCCCTGCAGGCAAAGTCCACGGAGGCCATGAAAAAGTGGAAGGCACTCTTCGCCCTTCGAAACTTCTTCTTGTCTGCCTTCGGCCTGTTCAAGAGGACACGTAAAACGAAGACGACCAAATGCCAGACCTGGCCTGGCGTCATCCTCTTTCTCCGAAGCTTCAGCCTCTCGTTCCGGGAGCTCCTCCGACAGCAGGCAGCATCCGAGTCCAGAAAGTGAATTGCATGAGGAAATGTGCGATCATTTGTCCTCCGGGGCTTCTGGCTCGTCAGGAACCATGTCGTGCGGGAAATACACGAAGGATTTTTTTTTTCTTTTCGATCACAAGCTTCTTCTGCACGAGATCTGCAAGGACCTCCCGGCGCTCATGTCATGCCCCTCAGGCTTCCAACACGAAAGGCCGGCCTGGCCTTGGCCGCCAGCTCCCGCCTCAAGGCAGTCGACTTCGCAACCCGGCTGCTTGCTGCACCCGGGCTTCGACGCAGCTCCAGATAGACACTCCTGGTAAAAGGCATGAACAGCTCACACAGGAAACAAAGAACAACACCACTTTGGCTCGCCTGTGCTTGTCAGGCAAATCGTCGATTGGGTCGTGGTCTAACCCTCCGCGCTCTCCCTGCAAAAGCTAGTTTAGGGCAACGTCAACATGGTTCGAAGTAGGTTCTCCTACGAGCTGTGAGACCCCCAGACTCCAACCTGTTCCAGACTAAAGCAGTATTCCACCCCAACAACCCTGTAAACCAAAACTGTTGAAAAGATTGAAGAGCGTAACAACCCGCAAAAGGCCTTAGACGAGGATGCTGGCGGTTTTGACCCTAGACATTGATGGGACAGCAGTTTGGACTACAATGCGAGATCCAGCAATCCAGCCTGAAAGCCGAGTAAAAAAAACTGACGCGAAATCCTGCAATCCAGTCAAAACCATTAAAAAACCCGTTGACATCTGTTTGGACTAGGATTTTGGCGCGAAATCCAGCAATCCAGCCAAAAAGCAAGACAGCACTCATACAGTACCCCCAGAAGCCTCACGGAATTCGTAATGCATCTAATTCGAGACAGCCTCGGCTGCCGCTTTCTCAGCTGCCTTCTTTTTTGACTTTGGCTCCTGCTCACAAGTTTGGACGGACAAGCAAAGCCCCCAAGCGCTTCCAGGCATTGCGTACACTGAGATGCTAATTAACACTATCGTGCCCTTGCCGATATGAGCGTGGAGGCCTTGCCCGCCTTCTCCTTTGCTCGCACTTCGGGCTTTGGCTCCTGCGCACCATTTTGAATGGGGGTCTCACCCCTTCATGTCCTTGAAGCTGGCTTCGGGAACGACGGGCGACACCCAGCAGTCTAGCCGAAAAAACTGTCAATGAATCCGTTGATAGGAGTTTTGGCTTCTCGTTGTCAAGTCCCAGAAGTCTCACGGAATTCGTAATGCATCTAATTTGAGACAGCCTCGGCTGCCGCTTTCCCAGCTGTCTTCTTTTTTGACTTTGGATCCTGCTCACAAGTTTGGACGGACAAGCACAGCCCCCAAGCGTACCCAGGCATTGGAAACATCGTGCCCAGGCCGACAAAAGCGTGGAAGCCTTGGCCACCTTCTCCTTTGCTCGCGCTCTGGGCTTGGGCTCCTGCACGCAGGTTTGAAAGACTCCGGGGGCTTGAAGCTGGCTTCTGAAACGACGAGCGAAAAAGAAACTAAGCGCAACCTTGGCCAAGTTCCGTTTCTTCTTTGCTTTTTCGGCTATTGGCTTTGGCTCATCCTGCACATGAAAGTGTTTCGAGATCTAAGCAGAGTCTAGCAACAAAAGACTCGCAGTTCACCTGGGTAGTAAGTGGTACTATGCTGCTCGTTGTGCACTGGATTCTTGCTCTCTAGAAAATTCTTGTATGCCTCTGGAGCACGCGGATCTGCATCGGCAGCTTCTGCGAAGGACTCGCGCACAGAGTCAGCCGCCTCGTTTCAAAAGTACAACAGCTGCTGGACTACCCACTGCGAATGCCTCTGGGGCGTGTGCCTCTGGAGCACGCCGATCTGCATCGGCAGTTTCTACGCAGGACTCGCGCACGGGGTCAGCCGCCTCGTTTCCAAAGCACAACAGCTGCTGGAACACCCACTGCGAAAGTTTGTAAGGCTGCTCAACACGAGCTGGCACTACAGCAAATCTCGCCTCGCGGCTGTCCTTGTTCGGGTGGTCTCTAGCCACCAAGTCCCAATGCCCACATCCATTTTTCCACGAAAAATGAATGTGGACTGCCGTGGTTGCTCCATTGGGTCCGAACACGCGGTCTTCATAAGCCAAGCCCTCGACGCCATGCTTCTGCGCGATGGCCAGCGCCTGAGACACAGCGCTGGGCTTCACAAAAAGGCAAGTCAATCGACGGAGCGCCTGGCCTGCGGATCGCAAGAGCTTCGAATGGATATCTGCAGCGTGTGCGCAATCCATTCCACGTCCTGACCGCACACAGCGTGAATGTCTACATCCCCTGAAGCATGACAACCAGAGACTGCATCCTGCAGTTCGAAGAACTTCTCTTTCTGGACGCGCTCGATCGCCTCCAGTAAGCATGCATGTGTGTGTTGAAAAGCGAACACTTTGCGATCTGCCTCTGCGCGGCTCGGGTGCTGCAGCAACGCATTCTCGCAGGTCTTTTGCAGCAAGACTGTGGCGAGGCTGCTTTCTGCAAGGACTTGCTCCCTCGCAAGCGGGTATCCAACTTCGGACCTCGCAGACGGGGTTTAGGCTGGAGGATGTTACAGTTCAGGCTCTGCAGTTCTGCTTGCGGATTTGCTGGAACTTTGAATCCAAGTGTCCGGGGCACTGCTAAATAAGCAGCTTCATCGCGCCCAGCAATGATGGAATGCCATCCACACAAGCCATCAGGTGTGATGGGAATCAAATTCCATCCTTGCGGGGCCGTGACCAGCTGAAGCTTTGCCTGCACACATCAGGATTCGGAGCCCCTTTCATGCATTAACCCGTTGGAAGCTTGCCCGGCAATCCTCTTTCGAAGGAGAGGAGGTAAGGTCTATTGGCGTGTCCGTCAACTCGACAACTTCCTGCACGGGTGCGAATCCGCCCGATCAAACCTTAGGGGCTTCTGGAGGTTGCGAAGCTCAAAAAAAACCCTATCACAAATCCCTTGCAATCCAGCCCAAAAGCCTGGTCAAAAAAACGTTGAAATCATCCAGCCCAAAAATCAAGAAAAAACTTGGACAGCAGTTTTGACTAGGATTCTGGCCCGAAATCCAGCAATCCAGCCCAAAAGCCTAGTCAAAAAAACCTGCCGACGCGAAATCCAGCCATCCAGCCAAAAAGCCAAGCAAAAACCTGGACAGCAGTTTTGATTAGGATTTTGGCGCGAAATCCAATCCAGCCCAGCAACCTAGTCAAAAGCCTAATGACAGCAGTTTTGACTAGGATTCTGGCCCGAAATCCAGCAATCCAGCCCAAAAGCCTAGTCAAAAAAAAACTGCCGACGAGAAATCCAGCCATCCAGCCAAAAAGCCAAGCAAAAACCTGGACAGCAGTTTTGACTAGGATTCTGGCCTTGACGCGAAATCCAGCCAATAAAGCCAATCAAAAAACCATTGACAGCAGTTTTGACTAGGATTTTGGCCCGAAATCCAGCAATGCAGCCCAAAAGCCTAGTCAAAAGCCTGATGACAGCAGTTTTGACTAGGATTTTGGCCCGAAATCCAGCAATCCAGCCCAAAAGCCTAGTCAAAAAATCATTGAAAGGAGCGAATTCTCTCATTTCCCACTGCGGAAGCACAGTAACACAATTCGTACTTGCAGGCCTGCCAGATTGCATCCCCTTCAACCAGCAGTCCTGCATGGACTGCTGCAAAAGAATAACCGAAGCATGCGGTGATACATCGAAACCAGCCTTCGGCTCCGAGTTGAAGCTTTTGAGGCTTTCCCACAAACGCCTCCTGATTGAACAAGTGTTCCATTCAAGCGGCCGCGGCCCGCACGAAAAATGAGTAGTGGCATGCAGCACTTATCGCAGCACGACTGGCCATTGGCTGTGGAGGCCTGTTGCTTTGCGTCTTTACCATCCGTCCCGCCTGGATTCTTGCTGAAAATACAAATAACATGCCATGCCATGCTTTGGGAGAACCTGCCTTCGTGGCCCTGCTCAGCCTCTTGAGGCTTGTCCTCAAGCGGTTCCTGATTGACCTCCGGACGACAGATTACCATGTAAAGACGCTGTCAAATTCGAGTGGGTGGCCTCGTCCTGCACCGGAGCAGCTGCACCCCGGCCTGTCGGGAAGTGATTGCAAACAGGATAGTAGTTCCTTCAAGAGCACTGCCTGCAAGCCCGTCGGGCTCCTGTGCTGTGGGGTCTGACGGCGCATCTTTCTTGCCTGCCCGTCACGATTTGTCTAGACATGGGAACGATCGTCTTCCTGAACAAAGCCTGCCGCACTCCCATTGGAATCTGACTTTCTTCCTGCCGGGAATGCTTTGCACAAATGGAGCATGCCGCATGTTCCTGCACACAAGCCCGCCACGTGTCCTCGCTTGGAGTCTAAAGGGCTTCTCACACGTACACGGCTGGAGTCTTGAGGTCCACAGCCGGAGTCCGAAGAGCTTCGCTTTCTTCCCATGGAAACAAGTGCTGAGTGGTTAACACCAGGAGCACTGGACGGAACTACTTACTCCTACTGTGCTCACAGTCTACTGTTGCTCCGCAATCCGCGCCACATGTGTGCCCTCGATCTGTGCCTGGGGGTCCGAAGCCAAGCTGACAGCTGAGGCAAGGCACACATGCAGCCAAACAAGTGCACAGTGCTGCACCAAGAGCGCAGCAAGGGTAGTCGGGTGATGTGATTCACTATTCACATCGCTGCAGCATCCCTGAACGCTTCGAGCTGTGTACATCCAGAGCCGCTCAGTTCAAGTCTCGAGCACCTGCGCACACAGTCAGACATGCCGGCACAGGGCCGAGCTATGCGGAATCTCCTGCAGCACGCTTCCTCCTCATGTGCAACGCAAAGCGACCCAAGACCTGTCGTATCGAGACCCAAACTTCCCACAGCCAAGGCCTAAATCTAGGAGTCGCCCGCCTGAAGCTCCTGTGACTTCAAAACCCCTAATTCAGGAACATATCGTAATTTTATACTAGGAACCCATATATGGCGTAAGGTATGATACTTAATTAAGCGGTCTCTGGGGCTCGAAACTTCACAGGTGGAACACTCGCAAGGCTTACCTCATTTGTGTCACAGCTGTGAGGTCTGGTGCGCATCGTCTGCATCGACGGCTCTCTTGCCTCTGGCACATCAAAGAAGCCGTGATGCTCGGGAAGCATAAGCACACGTAAGTGCAAAAGTCAGCGAAAAAGGCAAAGCGGAACCATGCCCTAGCAATGATTCCGCCCCGCCTGCTGGACCGGCACATCCTCCTCGTCCCTAAAACATGGGAAATTGCAAAAAACAAACTCTCCCCGGTTGTTTGGAGCCTGCCATCACCTGCGAAGGCGTGCCCGCGGAGCCTGTGCTTCTTCAGACCTGCTACGTCTGCCAGCTCTGACTACGTCCTGCTGTGCAGGCGGGATCTGCTGACCGACATGCGTCTTCTTGTCCCAAAACTGCTCGCAGGCATACTGGTGGACACAATGTCCTCGCCACGCATGGGCCCAGCATGTACACCTGATATCGTACGATCCATCGGCCTCCGTCAGGCACCACACTAGACACCATGTCTGCCACAGTTGCTCATACTGCTCTTTGTCAAAGAAAGGGCCGTCGTCATTCTCCTGGTACAGCAAGCCGTCAGCTTGCAGCAAGTTCTGTAGATCCGTTACCTTCTTCGTGCGCAGCTGGGCGCGCATTTTCTGCAAAGTGCCAGGGGGTATTTGCCTTGGGTGACCAATGGCCATGGCAACATACTGAGCGTTTCCTGAAGCCCATGTCTCATGGGGGAATCGCCGTCTGCAGCTCCGCATCTTGTGCAAAATGAGCTCGATGCTAGCGAAGGCGACGACATGACCTCCAGCAGGCATGCGAAGGTTGGCACCTTCGTGGTACATCCACTGGTCAGGACAGCTTGGCCGGCCCAGGCGAACGTCGCCCATCATAGAAATAGGCTCGTTGCTGGCCTCATCCACAGGGCTCAGGGGAGCCAGCCATGTAGGCAAACACTTCTCCAGGGCAAGGATCACATCCTCATGTTTTCGAATTTCTCCCTGGCTGCGCAAATCTCTTTTCAACTTTGAATTGGCGGCCTCAGCTGTCTGTTGCGAGGATGGATGACCCACGCTGTGCAAACCCTTGCAAGATCCCAGGCCGGACCACCAGAGGGCTGTGAAGAGCCTTGCAACGCCATATGTTTCCATCGGCACATCTCTCCAGCACAGGTACTCCTTCTCCCAATATGAAGCCCACCGGTTTTCCAACCAGACTCGGCGAATGCGGTCCAGGATCACGGTCAGAAATACATGTAGCATGGACTCGGTCGGGACAAAAAGAAGACAGCGTACCAGCGCAAGCGCGGCCCATATTGGCCGATTGACCAAGTGCGGTGGCCTAGCCTTGGCTTTGGCCTTGGGCTTGGCCTGGGCTCGTGCTCTCCCGCGACCGGCGGCCTTGGGGGCGGCCTGCCGGGGAGGCCTGGTGCCAGCGGACTGATTGGACTTCAAATTCCGCCGCATGTGCTCTACTCCACAACGGAGCTGAATGCGTGGAAAGGTAGAGGCAGAGGCAATTCTGGATCCGTCGAACCAATCTAAGCTGATGCTCGAGGGCTTTGGCAATCCTCGAGCGGCCAACCCGTCTCGAAGCGCGACAAGCATGCGGCCGTAGATGGTCCCATCCTCACTGCGACTGCACGACATAACCATTGGCCAGAAGGACTTCCGAGAGGTCTGCTGCAAGCGCCTGTGCACTCGAAGACCTTAGCCGCTTGAGAAACAACTGATCTGTGCGCAGCCGTCAGCCTGGGGTCAACAAGGGCTCTAGACAATTGTTGAACCAATGCCGGTCGAGGTGCACAGCACTCCGTAGGAGTAACCCATGATCGCTAAGCGAAACGTGAAGTCACTCGTGACATGGATTGCATCTGGGTGCCGGCTGTGCAAATCCCTTGCAGCCTCGAAAAAGCCAGTCAGCCGCACCACCCACTGAAAAGGCGTCCTGAGGGCGAAAATGAAAACCCTTACCCGTGCTGCTAACTCCTCATGCGAAGCACCCGGCCTAGAAGTGTAGGCAAACTCGAGCTTCTCCGTGTCTCGGGTAGCAGCAAAAGCTTCGAACGTGTCCTGGGACTCTGTCCACTCGCGGGTCCCTGCCCCATATTTGCTTTTGTGGTTCCGGAGGATCGTGCGAATACGCGCCCGGGGGATGCCCGGGCCCATGCGAATTGCAACCGCAGCTGTGGTGGCTTTGCGGCTTGTGACCAAGAGAGTCTCTGCTGCCTTCAAAACCTGTTCTCTTTCGCCAACTGTAATCTCACCATCTTTGTGTTTCTTGGCTTTGCGCGTCTTTTGGGGCTCGCCATGACAAGCGCCGGCGCTTTGCACTGAGAGCTCAAAAATGCCGACCCGCGCCCAGCATCCAGTGAAGGCAAAGACCCTGCCGGCTCCCTGGACGCACATAGCACAGCGGTGGCAGCGAGCCGTGCACCGCCAATCGTCTCGCGGCAGCTGCCGGGGTGTGGATATGTTTCCGAGCGTGACATCATTTGTAGAGGCCCAAAGTCTAGCAGCAGCTCTCAATACGTTTTTGATAAAGTCCTTTGGTAAACGGTCTGCCGAATACGAGACACGCTCCAATTCTTGGAATTGCAAGCTTCGTCTCGCCGGACGGGCAGGATTTGGATCTTCTTCTTCAACAGGCAGGGCTGGTTCCATGGCCGTGTGGGCACGACGTGTGTCTCACGAAGCTCACAATAAATTGATCCAAAAGTATGAAGCTACTGCAAACCCCATGGCCATGTCCTTCCTTGCCCTGACTTTCAGCCTAGACCCGTATTGGGTTCCAAGCCCCCGAATGCTGATTGGTTGCTGTGATTCCTGCTGACTCGCTCGTGCCGGGGGCTTCGGGTCTGTAGTGCTCATGCCGGACTCTGTATGACCGGGCTACCAGCGCACTTGCCAGACACTAGAGATGCTTCCAGCCTGTAGCACCCTGATCGGCCGCAAGGCTTCGAGGCCTTCCGGGCAGCGCAAGGGTACAGGGGTTGGGAACTTCATGTGCGTTGAGGTTTAGGCTGCTTAGTCGGAATACCACAAAGGGCTTAGGACTTAGGGCCTAAGGTTGTCTGGGGAAGGGAACAAAATGCGTGTCTCCGGCCCTCTGTCAAGCGGCGGTGATCATCAATGCCAGCTGCGTCAGCTGCCGAAAGAAGCGAAATACTCTGAAGACTCCTTCGTACGAGCAGCATGACCGGCCAGGGGGGCTCACGCCGTAACAGACTCACTCCAAGCTTCGGATAATGCAGAGGGTCTTCAACATCTTCACCGTGTCGAAACCATTTGCGCCGGCACCCATGGCTCCTTGTGGCAGGGCAACGGGCTGGCAGCACAGGCAGACCAAGAGCAGAGGGCAGACCCAGAGCTCTGTTGCTTTCGAGCGTCTCACCACCACAATGTCAAAGACCAGCACGAGGTCGAAGAAATTCCTTAGATCGCCATCGAAGCAGTCCGCTTCCTTCCCTCTGCCACGGCAACCGAGCTGACTTGACTGCAGCACGGCTGCCACAATCGCATATCCAAATCCGTAAACCAGCTGGCCTGCTGAACAAGCGGTGAGAACATTCAGCTGGCACACAAGCGAGAGACGCCCAAGACGATGCCAGATGGCAGCATGAGGGGGGCCTGGTGCGCCCCGATCCGCAAAGTCAGCTCCTTAGCAGCTATTCAGAGCCGCTTGCATGAAATGAAGCGTGCAAGCGACGACACCGCCAAACAGCTAGCACATTCTTGTGCGACGTTTACCCTCGAGATCCTGGTCCAAAAGCTCACATGGCGAGGTGCGACAATGAAATAAGCGGTGCAGAGCTGACTCACCAACTCCACACCTCACCCTAAACCCTAAACCCTTCTAAGCAGAAGCCAAGCCTGTGTGCTCCAGCGTCAGCACATGCGCTGGTTCCATGCACCCACGGGGCAGCGGAGGAGCATTACATTGGTGAAGTGCATGTACACTTGGAAATTATTGGCTTATCAGTTCGCAGCGCTCCAGCAACGAACGAGATGAGCACAGAACCCACAGTAGTTCTTTTTTGGGGTCATATGTAGAATCCTATAAGGTAATCCCAAAAAGGAACTACAACACGCTCGAGCAGCAGTGCCAGCAGGGCAATGGGCGATGTCATGTGTAAGACAAAAACGAGTCGTGGTTAGTGGGTGTGCGGCGCAGTTAGCAAGACAGCGTCTTGGTTATGACGTGGCTTTGTCTGCTGAATGTCGAGCAAATTGTTAAGGCCAGCATACACATCTCTGTGGCTTCGGACATGAGTCAAGTTTGCCGACATGATTGCTGAGTATTCAGCAAAATCGGCCACCGAACGAAACGACAAACGGAAACCTGCGCCATCTGCATGAAGAGTGATTGCTGGTGGAACCTCTTGCTGTGGAACAGGCCGATCATTTACAGCACGTGCAGCAATCAAGGTAGGAGCTACATCTGCTGTTCCCAAACCGATATTGGATGCAGAAGGGATCGGCAAAGAAGAAGATGGACCAGGCGTCGGGCAAACTGCAGGAGTGGGGGGTGGGGGAGGGAAGGCGGGAGGGGGAAGGGGAGGGGGGGGTGGAATCCACTTCGGCGTGGTGCCACGGGAGGGGGGAGGGGCAGAAGTGGGGAGGGGAGGGGGGGGCAAAGGGGGAAGGGGGGAGGAGGAGGGTGGAGGGAGAGGTGGGGGAGGAGGGGGGGGAAATGATGTGCGGGTACCGCGTCTCTTTCCTGAGGCATCCATGGCAAACTGATCAGCAACTACCCAAAAGTACAGCTCATGTACTCAACTTGTAGCCGAAGACCTGCGACAAGTCAGCGGTGAAGTCAGATTCGGGAAAGTCAATCAGATCATAGAAAGTCAGTGGGAAAGTCAGCATTCAGGTTTCGGTAAAGGCATTTGGTAAAGACTCACTGAGAAAGTCAGCTTGCAAGCACGGATATAGAATCAGGGAAAGTCATCCAATGCTTATACAGTCAATCGGGAAAGTCAGCGCCAGAGCTACCTCTGGGAGACACGGCGCCCATAGGGAATGCCGTTGTGAAGCACACTTGACACATCGTGTCGCAGGTCTGATCTGTCGGTGCATACTGTCAGGGAAAGTCAGCAGCTGTCAGGGAAAGTCAGAGGCTGCACGAGAAAGTCAGAACATGCAATCTGAAGTACTACCATAGGACAAACACGAATCACTCATGTAAGACTGACATGTGCAGACCCTCACTCATGACTGTCGCATTCACAGACAAACTCTTGAACATGAACTGAGCAAGAAACTGACCAATGCAAGCCCTCACTCATGACTGTCGCATTCACAGATACGCTCTCAAGCTGCCACATGCGTGACCCATGAGCAGCTTTATGCAGGTACAGGTTCACACGTCTGTGAGCCCATCCAGTCAACATCCATAGCTTCGTTGGCGTGGCTAGGATGCGACTGCCACGCCCCCTGCTGCTTAACTCACTCACATCTCTTGGAAACAGAGTTGGACACACACACACACACACACACACACACACACACACACACACACACACACACACACACACACACACACACACACACACACACACACACACACACACACACACACACACACACACACACACACACACACACACACACACACACACACACACACACACACACACACACACACACACACACACACACACACACACACACACACACACACACACACACACACACACACACACACACACACACACACACACACACACACACACACACACACACACACACACACACACACACACACACACACACACACACACACACACACACACCCACACACCCACACACGCACCCACGCACCCACGCACCCACGCACCCACGCACCCACGCACGCACGCACGCACGCACCCACGCACGCACGCACGCACGCACGCACGCACGCACGCACGCACGCACGCACACCCATCCATGAGTCAATCTCCCTGGCGATCCGAACCTACCCGCTTTTAGTTACAGCCTCTCATTCTCTAAGTGAACCTCCTCGATTGAGACACGAGCATGAAAACGCTGCTGACCCTCAGCTGCTTGACCTCAACGCATCAAGGTTTGTGTCACACACCATCCGGTACAGTCCCATGTGACCGCGAGTCATGCCTCTTTAGTCTGAGTTTTCGGCACCTCGCCCGGTTGGCTCTGGAGGAACGACTCCCGTGTAGTTCCTGGCAGGTTCAGCTTCGTTCCTAACTTTCCGCAAGGTTTGGAAGTCGTGGCGGCATGGCTGTGTTGCTTCCAGGCTGACTTCCAAGGGTCCGCTTGCACAGCTGTTCCCGTTCACGGTGATGGCTTTCACCTCTCGCGATCTCGTTTCGACCGTTGATCGCATTCTCTTGCACTGTCATGCTTCCGCAGGCAAGACTTTCAGTCTCAACTGACAAGAAGCTACTAGTAACGCCCATGTACCGTCAACCATGAGGGCGAAGAGCCATGGACGAACACCAGACTCTCAATTACTGCCCCCAACACCACGGCAGATTTTTCCGGAGACCTGCAGCACGGAAGACAGTCTTCGCTCATATAGAACGCTGAACAATCAAAGCCGCTAGTCCGCAGCTGTAAACAGCCCTCAACCCTTCACCCGAAGCTCAAAACGCGGAACCTCAAAAGTCGATTGCGCTGGAAGCCCTACTGTACACCCACGCAAAATCAGTATCATAGGATTTGGAAACAAGATTCGGATGCTGAAAGCGCAGATTGGGAAAGTACCATCGCAGAATGTCTAAGCGATACATGCAAGAGCGACGATTACCTGTCCAAGTGGATGCTACACAATGCCGGAATGACCATCTCTATCTTCCTTCCGTCTTTCGCAAGGCGAGAGCAGGGTTTGTTTCCACAGAGCGGCCCAAGCTTTTTGGGGAGGAGGGAGGGCGGCGTGCGGGCCAGACACCGAGACGCGTCGATGCTTTGCTAGCCGCTAGCTCGATGGCGAGATAGATAGTTTGGCAGGGCTCTGGCGAGAGGCCACTGTGCGATCTATCTATGCCGTCTCTGTCTGTCCCATGGGGGATTCAACAATCTTTCACTGCCATCTTCATCACTCCTTCTGCCATCCTCGTCCGGCTTCGGCTGTGCGGAAACAGCTTTTCTTCTGGATTTTGAAATCAGGCGGGGCATCCAGTCTGAATCTCGCGCAATGGTTTCGGAATCGGGGCAGTTGTTTCGGAATCGCGGCAGTTTCTTGAGTCGGACAATAAATGGTTTTTGAATCGGTGCAAATAGTTTCTTAACTGCAGTCGCTGAACCCATCCAACAAAATTCTGAATCGTTCCAACAAGTTTTTGGATAGCTGTGTCTGAATCATGCTGATTGTCAGAATCCGCTTTTCACCTGATTTCAATCTCCAAACCCTTGGACCCTCAACCCCAAAAGCCCTGAGACCAAAAATCGTGTTCGAATCGCACATTGCTGTGTCACGTGATTTGGCCAGAGCAATGGCTGTCGTTTTGGTAGAGACAACCTGCAATGACCTGCAACAGCATTTCCAGTCAGTCCCACACCCCTCTCAGCATGGGGCGTTCGTTTCCAGCTGAATGTGCGGCATCAGTCCATATTCGGACGACACCTGTGCAGGTCGTCTGCGGCGCTGAAGCATGACATAAGCTAAGCAATGCAGATTGAGAATGTCGATCCAGAGCTCGCCAGTTGCGCTGGCGAGGTCTTCGATTGTCGCTCTCAGTTTCTCACTAGAAAGATTGGCGCATGGAGCTTGCCTTGGCAAAGTGATCCAGAAGCTCGTCGCGTGAGGGCCAGGTTGCCATGTCAGTTGGTACCTTCGCGACGCATTGAGGCTACAGTGCCATCGCAACTTAAAAATCTCCAGAATTGCTCAGCCGAGCCAGGAAGCCGGATTCTGAAAGTCGTATTGCAGGTGGTATGTGCCAAGCTCGGTTTGCAGCTTTGAGGTCTTGTTCGCCTCACAAAGAAACCGCGGTACGCAGCTTCTCTCTTCTGCTTCCGCCAGCTCCGGCCTGCGAAATCCAGGAAGTTCCGCCGACCTGCACCGCATTGCGGCATTGGGCTAGTAATGCGCAGCTTTCTTTCTGCTTTGCCTTAGCTCCCGCCTTGTTCCGGCGATCAACGATGACGAAATTTGGGTGGTCGTTCTGTAGCAGGAAAAGGCCCTGGAATTTTCGGCAGGTCCGCACCATACGGACTGAAAAGCAACTTGGCACTTAGAACGATTCTATGCACTTTCTCGTGCTTGCAAGACTGGCAACCACAAACATCAGGGCTTGTCCGGGATTCTCGTGGGAGGGAGCTTCTTGAGAATGTTTTGAATGAATGCAGGCAGAGCACGTGTCGCAGTCCGATATGTCCAGCACCAATGATGAGAAACGGATCCTCATACCTGTCGCCGCAAAGGCATGTGGCAGCCATGCCATGCAGCGTGTGACTACTGCTCGTCGCACTTTGTTCTCTCGGGCTTGAACGATTTAATGCCCTTGACATTCACCTTCCTTCTCACCTCATAAGCAAGCGCAAGCTTTGCACCAGTGCTCCAAAACAGGAGGTGCAAACATGAGCGACATAGCTCACAAATGAGCCAACAGAAGGACATCACACCTCCTCATGGTCCATCTGCATCCTGTCAACTACGGGTTTGAAACAACGTACGAGTTCTGTGCCAGAAAGCAGAAGATACGAGCCACAGGGTATGCACCACAATCCTCCAAGAGCATCCAGCTTTCGTGGCAAACTGTAGAGAATCGGGGTCCACTCCGAGCCTTGCGGGGACATCTGTGGACCGTTTCAGAGCTGTCGGATCGCTCAGGTTATTGTGTGGGATCTCCAGCGCTGTTTGAAGACTCAAGTGACACTCTCCGCTCTACTGCCAGTAGCTAAGGAATCGAACTGGTACTGGCCACCTCCAAGACTGTCAAGCTTCCGGCTTCATGGAGAGGTGCTGCTTGAGCTCAAGCACCTTTGTGCTGGTGACGATTGGCACGACCAGCACCTGAAAGCCAGTTGCTGCTGGAGCTACAGGCAGAAGGGCTCCAGATGCTCTGGAGTCTGGAAATCGTAGAGAGGCCTCATCTGAGCCGTTGATACGCAGCTCTGTCTGAACCTGCTACAGTGCTACACGATGTAGTCAAGTGATGGCATGCGAGAAACGCCGAGGCGGCCACGGGTGTCTGACTGGCCGGCTGAATCCCCGGACCCAGAATTTTGAACTGCACCTCAGCTGCGCACCATGTCCTCGTTCAACACCAGCCTGTTGCATCCTGCCCCGAACAAATCGCAACAACGCATTTCGCACTTTGGGTTCGTCTGCCATACTTTCAAGCAGGCTTCCCTTGCAAATTTATGTCGTTCCCTTGCAAAGCAACATAGTTCTATGACGAGAATGACAGACGGTGCAACTTCTAGGCAGCGAGGATGCCTCTGTTGCTGCTTGGAGCCTGTGGATTGCCTTGCACTAAGTACATACCATCAAACCTATGCTGTCGGTCCGAGGCAGGCACCATATCTCTGTCCGGCGCAAACCCGGCCCGCTGAGCTGCATCACAATACTAAATGTTAGGCTGGCTCCTCGTAGGCTTGGCCAAAGTGTATGCTTGCCGTCAATGATGGATCAGTACTTTGGGGGTGATGCCGCTTGTAGTTTTGCATGCCTTGAGCCGACAGTACGGTCCTAGAAAGGCGACCCGCATTGCGACAGTTGCAGCTGGACAAGGCCCGACAAACTCGTGCCGACGCAGCCTGAGAATGGACCGCAACTCTGCTGATCCATGCAGATCATGAACTTCGTAATCAAGAACCTTGTGCACACGCTGCGTGTGTGACGTTTCATCTGTGATCGCAGCGAATCCCAGCTGTCTTGGCAGCAGGCAAAATTGATCCACATGCTGGAGTTCGGCTGCTCGGGCGGATGCTCGTGTCTTGCCTCGCACCCGAGGAACTTCCCCAAACACGTGGCTGCACTGCACAGCAATGGGATGCAGACGACAAGCGCCCGCAGTGTCTCCAAGGTCTCTTGCCGAGACAAGTTCCTGACCTCAGAGTCCCAGACAGAGCGCAGCAGAGTGCCGCAGGAGCGGAGCCACAGTTGCCACATTGACGTGAGGACACCGCCACGCTGATGGCATCAGAACTCCGCGGCACGGCTCTCGCCGCCTCAGGATTTTGAGTACCAGGCCGACTCGCAGAAGTTGAACCGACTCTAAGATCTGTACCGTCACCGGCAGCCAGTTGCCATCTTTCAGAGCTTGCCGTAACTGACCAAGAAGCTCATCCTTGAAAAACACCGAGATGCGATGTACAGCGGCCCTGACGATTCTGATTAGGCCGTCTCATCTACCGTAGTATCCTCACCGCCACATAGATTCTGCGCTGCGTCTGCCACGCTGCTTCTGAGGCTCTAGCGACTGAAGGCTTCGCACGAACGTCGCCACGGCTTTCGTGTCTGAGCTTGTCGCGCAGATCCTCAAGCACTCTGAGCTTCTTGTAGGAATATGGCGGTCCTGCTTCAGCAGATGCGCTGATTTTTCTCGCACACACTGGCGATCAGGCGACACAGTGAAACATTAATGGCATAAGCAGAAACTCGAGTCTTGGCTCACAGTAGCATAGCACTCCGTGCGAAAACCCAACGAAGTTTTCAACAAATTCTACTTGTATTTGTTCTATGCAAACGCAAAAAGCGCGAACATGTCTTATGCACCCATGTAGATGTCACAGTTGAAAGCGTTTCTAGCTCCTGCCGATCCCAAGCGTGCGAACAAACACACCCTTGGCCACGCTCAGCTTGCCAGCGGAGGTGCCACCGTGACGGTCACCAACTGACCACAACGACAGTGCAGTCGTTCACAGTTAGCGGAAGCTTCGAAATGCGCGTGATGAGCCTCTTGGGGTTGAAGCTGTGGGAAGGGCTGCTCTGCCCACCTTCCGAAATTCTTGGGGCAAAATTGAGGTAAGGGATCTGGCACAGCATGTCACTCCTCTTACCTGGCACGAGCTGCAGCCATTCCTTCCATCTTTTTGATCCTGAGAGGGTGCACCGGATGCCGACAGGGTTAGTGATAGCTGCTGAGGGACAGACGTCGGAAGTGCCTTCGTAATCCGGTCTGCGACTGTTGAATACTTATCAGCGGTCGTTCGCGCATCCTCGAAGCGTTGCAGGATGTAGACATGGTATGGCACGGCACAGCGCGAGTCTGGACCTCGGCCCGCTTGGCCAGAGTCTCGGCCTCCCTGGCATAGAGCGCGGCCTCTGCAGAGTCCAGCTATGAAACCAGGAACTGCTGAGCCAAGGAGAAGGTATCAGAAACCGAGTGCCTCGGAGCTGCTTCCACTCATTCTGTATTGGTCCGCATAGCCCTGTGGCAAGGTCTTCTTTGCCACGTGCAAGCCACGAGCCGATTGCGGTGCCTGCAGCTTTCTCATGGCTTGCTCCGTGGCACTGGCCTCGGCTTTCCATGCCGATGCCTTAGAGATGGACAAGGAATGCAGGTTTCAGAAGGATATCAAGGGAAACGATTCCTGTCCAAACTTTCGATATCGGTTCGATGTTGGGTTGGGCAATCTGATGAAACGGTAGGCAAAGCCAGCTCTTCTGACATCCGGGCTTGATAGGGCCTCAGAACCCAGTTGTTGGGAGACCTCAGTGAACTAGTCGTTGGCTCTTGTTCGCGATAGCTGTCTTTAGTTTATTTTACGTGCTTGGGAGTTCAAGGGCTCGCAAGCACTGCGCAATGCAATGTGAACACATGTTTAAACGAAGCTATGTGTAAATCGGGTGTAAACCACTGCTTGCTTGCATACTGTATGCAGGAGAACTCATCAATTAAACCCGTCTAAGCGTTTATACCGCAAACGTCTGTGCAGCTACCTCCACTGACACAAAGTTTATCTTGTGTTGGTGGCTTGGTCAAAACCATCCTTGAAGCTTCGCGAAGTCACCCAGGCGAAAACCCACTGAAGGCCTGCTTCCTGTTTCCCTCGGAGAAGTCGCCCAGACTTCATGTGCCATTCACTTGGTCTCGCACAGCTTTGGTGTAGTCTAGCTGAGACTTCGTGTACGACAGCTCTGCCTCCGCTTGACACTGACAAGACAACTTGTGCTAGCATTGGTTTGCAAACATTGCCCGTCCGCGGCCCCATGGAATGTTGAAAAAGTAGCAAACGGTGATGCAAAACGGGCCTTGACGTACGGCGAGACGGCCGCTCCAGCGACCTCAGAAGCTTGTGAGGGCGCCGGATCCTGTCAGGATAGGGAATATCAACGTTGTCCACAGGCAGGCAAAGCGCACGCCGGGCGGTCCTTCAAGA
Source organism: Symbiodinium sp. CCMP2592 (assembly GCA_905221615.1). Classification (NCBI taxonomy): domain Eukaryota; class Dinophyceae; order Suessiales; family Symbiodiniaceae; genus Symbiodinium; species Symbiodinium sp. CCMP2592. The sequence goes on along the minus strand of CAJNDT010002613.1, from coordinate 398,886 downwards.
GTCGTTTGAAACGGCCACCAGCTTGAACCTTACAAACATGGCCACTTACAACTTGAAATACATCAAGTGCATGCAGGTGCCGGAGTCGCTGAGAACTGTCTTGGACTTTGGCCCAGTCAAGCACGGGACGCTTGCGGATGGCCTGCAGGCAATGCACAAGTTGCAACGCCAAATCTCAAGTGCTGGGCTCACTGGGCTCGTGGCGGTCATGACTTTCTCATTCACCGTGCCGGCATCTGTTGCGGCATTTTCTGCCCTTCGGGCCCAGAGTGCCTTAGATCAAAGGCTGAGGTGAGGACAAGAGCGAGTCTGATTGCTGAGTTCTGCTTGGTGCGCAGCAGCCTCTGCTTCGGCATCGTTTGCCTCTCTCTCGTACTTTTGAGCTTGCAGCTCCAACCTTAGGGCGTGAGCCAGTTGAGCGTTGGACATTGCATCGCCTTGTAGTGGCCCTGCCTCTGCGCTCTGCTTTTGGGAGCTTGCCCAGCTAGATCTGCGGTGGACAAGGAGCAGGCGGGAACAGCCTCATCCGTGCTGGATATGTTAAAGTCCGAAGGATTCCCTCTGACGCAACTCAGGCCACTTCCAGCAGCACCAGCAACCAACCTGACCTTAGCGTATTCGGCAGTGGCAGAGCTCGGGCAAACAGCTACCAAAACAAGTTGTCTGTCGAACTCGTCGCAGTCAGCTGTCATTTACCGCTGAAAGATTCTATCTAAAGGCAGTGCCGCGGCATCAGACATTAACGGCTACGAAGATCTAGCATCCGAGAACTCCGATGAGTGGAAACGACCCGCTCAGTCTGAGGCCCAGTTCTCTTCATTGTGCCGGCTCGGCCCACAGAGTGGGCTTCGCTTGAGCCAATATGAATCCGTGGAAGCTATAAGGGGTCCGAAACAAACGGCTTGCTACAAAGGCATTGAGCACATGCGCAGCATCCTTGAGTCACACCACAAACTGGAGCACTGTCCTCCAACTTCCTCATCCACACGTTGAAACCGTCTGCCAGGAAGCTTTTGCGGAGCACCGGAGGTTCAGTGGGATTCCGCACTGTCTGCAATTTGTGACGTGGCAACGGGAGCCTGCAGTTTCAGCGTCCTCCTCCCCGTCACAATCATTGTCCCGAGAAGGAAGAGTCTCGAGCTGAAAGATCATGTCGCCCTCATGCTGCAAAACGAGAGACAAGTCTCACGATGTCGTTGGTCATGCAAATTCTCAGCACCGAGCTTCATCTGAGTCTTGCTGAATCCAGGCTTTCTCGTCATCGTTTAAGTTGTGGTCACCAACCTACGCATATGCGAGACCCAGCTTTCTGCAACCTCGACTTGCTGCAGTGCTGCTTCAACGACACTGGAGTCGCTGCACTTGCCTCATCAATAGGATGAACGAACTTTGCCGCTTCCTCGTCGTCATCGTCGTCCTCCTCCTCTTTGCCATCCTCCCGGAATGGCAACACTAAATCTGGAGGGCGCTTCACTGCAGCACGTGGAAGCTGAAACGCTGCACAGATGCGACCAAATCAATGCAACTCCGTATAGATTTTTCAAGTTCGCAGTCTGCAAGTCGTCTTGCCAGCACATGATGCATCAGGCAGCCTGCGTAGGCATTTCGCAAAGCACTGCCCAATGCTGAAACCGGCGAGCTGGGATCCCGGCCAGTGATTCAACAGCATTTGGACTGAGCCTTTGATGTGACGAGCTGCCTGGCATAGGATTTACACGAATGCAGCGCATTGTATCGACCTGTTTAGCGAGAAACAGTGAGAACCTAGACCTTCACCAGGCACAAAGCAACTTGAATCTGAGCCCTGTCTTGTCAGCGATGGTGATTCTTTTGGAACTCGTTAAAGCCTGTGGTCAGCACAAGGCTGACAGGAATGGATTTAGAAATGGGGCTGCCGGCAACTGTCGTTTGGACAGCGCCTTGTGACCGCCCAAGCAGCGAAGTCAGCTGTGATGCCGCTGTTCTGGCATCTCTCATCTCAATGCGGAAGCGGCCCCTCTCGGCTGCTTGATAGTATCGTTTTGTAACTCTGGTGAAACACCCTCAAGATTCGAGTCAACCACCGAGACGCTGTCCGCTTCCCTGGAAGGCTTGGAAATTCGCCTCAGTTGCGTTTGCATGGTTTGTCGCGATTCCACGATCAGCTTACACACCAGTCAAAAAACCTTGGTGCTTCGGTGCAATGCTTTCCCTCACTTGCTCGCCGATTCTCCTACTTCGTGGGCTCAGGGCCAGGTCACGCTTTGTTTGTTACTCTTCCCTCCCTCCCTCTCCCTCCCATCCATTCCGTCCCTCGGCTGCTGCCGGACGAAGGCCCTTGAACACTGCACCCGAATGCTGCCAGGACGCGGCTGGTCTCGAGTCTCGCGGCATGTCATCATTAGACTCGCGCGCCTTAGGAAAAAGGCATGACACGAGTTTCGCTCTTCGGGTGACCCGTCCCTGGCCTGCGGGTAGGCTGTGCCGCCACTGCTCCAGTCTCCGCCCGACATCGTAACCCCAGAATCCCGCACCTGCACTCATCGAGATCGAATGCTGAACACTGGGATGAAGAGACAAACACGAAAGGTTAAAACCGAACCAAACTGTTATCTCTACACATGTCCAAACTGTGAGAGTTGATATGCGCGACGTCACAGCTAAGTCTGAGCTCCTTGCTGCTGCTGCTGCAAGATTCACAACAAAAGCGGAAGACTGCATTCAATTTCGTGCATGCTGCATGCCGCCAGCCGGCTTAAACCCTGCACACAAGCGTTGCGTCCGAGGCCTCTCGGTATGCCAGGTAGCCGTAGATCGATCCAATGATTTGTGCTAGAAGCGCTCCCACCGTCGACACCAAGAGGAGCCACACACGGAATGCATCCTTGGCTGCCACCGCACTGAAAAACACCAACATCTGAAGTGTCATCACACCTCTTCACTGAGTGGCATAAAATGATACCGCGTTCAGCATGACCTTAAAATCGCGGATGATGAGCCTTGCACGAGAAGGATTTACCATCGGGCATACATGCAAAGCTTTTCCACTGCTTTGACAGCAGGTACGACAAGGCCCAGATGCTGTATTTCTGACGACAGGAGGATCTGGAGCAACACGGTGATGATGTTGCCTCAGTAAGCCGACGAATCGTTCGGACCTTGTGCTGACCCCTAAGGATATCGTGGCATGTGAAGTGCAACACTTGTTTGCCCCTCGTATTTCTTGTTCGTCTCGGACTGCGATTGCGGACTCAGAATGGTAGCTGGTAGCGTTTCCAAATCTGCCAAGAGCAAATCCGGTGAATTTTCCTGTAGTTGAATATTACCGCTTCGTTGCACAACTGATGCTAAAACCAAAACTCTCGTCAGTTGGCGCAGGCTCCTCACTCCCGGCCTTTTGGCCTTCTGCCACTCGGCTGCGGCAGGGACGCCGGTATTCCGTTTAATCTTGGCTGCGGATCGGGTTTCTGGGTCGAGGCCTATCAACAGCTCCGGGAGAGCGAGTACGACCAAGGGAGGAAGAACTGGCTTCTGTCAACCTGTCCAGCTGGCGAATCGTTGGAGGGCGAACCTGTCTCGGCCTTTGTTGGGCACGAGGACTTCTCGGCATACTGCATTTTGCGCTTGTTCCGGCTGGCCCACAGCATCCCTCAGCTGCAACACATCCTCCGGCATAATGATTCCCCTCGTCAAGGATCCGCAGCAGCTGAGCTTGGCTTACGAGGAGTGGTTTCGCAAGTATTCTCGGAAGTGTGAACGGTGCCCTCCGGAAAGGTGGGGAAGCGCGGAAAAAACGGCCTAGTGCACGGTGCCTCTGGGCTCGGTCACCCGACACCGTGCCGGGCTGCCAGGCTCCAGCCGTGGGTTCTGCAAGCCGCACCTCGTCTTCACCGGCGACTGGGATCTTTCTTGGAGCTGCATTGAGCTGCTCACCCTCGTAGGCTTTATATTGGAAACCCCGGCGTGGCAGCTCCCCCTGCTCCTTTGCAGTCGGTCATGATTTCGCCTCTACTCTCGGGTCAAGCCTACAAGCATCCATCTGAAGTGCCACAACAGGCAGTGCCGGAAGTAGAAGTCGGTAGTGAGCTTCCGGACATGTGGCCATGCCAGAGCTCGATGCAGCTTCCGACAAGAGCCTCTCCGTCTAGGTCGCGGTTGCAGCTGTGCTCGCTACGAAGATATGTCTTTTTGTAGCTCGACCTTTGACCGCCGATTCAAGCTGTGTAAGCCGTTCATTTGCAGCAAAGTCCAAAGGCAAAGATCCTGGGGAGTCCTGCCAAGACTTCCTTCTAACAAATCTATACGTATCAACAGCGGGTTTCTAGTCTAAAGGCCAGGAACATCCCACACGCAAAACCCGACTCTTCTGACATGGTGCAGATGATGAAGGGCATCAGGCACGTCATGCCTCCCTGGCACTGCTCTGCGCACGGCCCACAGCAGCTCCTACCAGCACTCTCACCATTTGGGTCGTTTCAGAATACAGGAAACTTAGCTTCACACAACAGGCGTGACTATCCACATCTCAAACTCGATTTGTGGGAGTTTTTGTGCCACATATGACAGATGAGAGTCTGGCCAACCAAGGCCAGCCGGCTGAACCAGGGATAACCAGTGGTTGCAAGAGCACGCTACGGTGTAGCGAAATGCAGGATTGAGCAATTAATCGTTGACTCCTGCAAAATGCTTGCAATGTCAGCTGTGGATGTATTGCATCTCTACGGGATATTTCGGGGGGAGCTGTTGGTCAGACTCGCTACAAGGACTGGTATTGGCAGGCTGTGCCCGGTCCTCGCCAGGAAGTCGAAAATCTTTCCGATCAATGGGTCATCCTTCAGCATCCAAATACCTGAAGCCAGTTCAGTGTTTGATTGCAAACCCCTAGACGCCCGCATGCAAAACAAGCAAAGTTCGACAAAGTGTTGCAGTATACAGCTAAGATCGCTGAGTTACCGATGAACGTGTTCAGAATCAGATTCAGGGATGACAGCAGCGCGTCTCCCTGGAATTGGCAGCATGGCCGTTGAGACGCAGCACGCATGCAGGTCGCCGGCTGTAGTTGCAATTGCGACCATGTCAGTTAGATCCAGATCGCTAGGATCTAACCACGAAAAGCTGCTCAATGTCGAACCGGAGCCAAGACGCAAGCTCCCCCAACAGAGCTCCTGCAAGAAGCTGACCGCAAGTGCACCTGAGTGCACGGGCACTCCACGAAAAGCAAAGTCGGATGAATGGTTGCAAATGCCCCAGGTGCAAACCAGATGCACGATCATAATCACAATGCAGGCTTTGATGATCTGCACATACATGTGTAGACAAGCTATCGTGAAGGCACACGTGAGGTGCAAACACCAGCGCTAACCGCAGCAGCACGCCTTGAACTTCTGGGCGACGATGGATGGTGGAGGACCCATCAAAGGCGTTCCCATGCCTCAGACCAGAAAGGTAGAACTCATTCAGCGGTTGGATTCGTTGCTGCGCCTCCTGGAATAGGTATGACCATGGCTGCAGTGAGGCGGCCGCTGCTGTTGTTCGCTGATACTCCCTTCACAAGGCTTTGCTGACCTCCTCGACTCGAAATGCACAGCTTTCGAAGTGGCTTGTTTCGACATATGAATGACAGGCTCGAGCCATATACGGCCTCACTCGGACAGCTCGCAGGTGCAGTCAGGACAGCTTCCTACAGGCACCTTGCTCTTTGGTGGCACAGGCGTGACACTGCAAGAAGACCACAATATTGACCCTGCAAGCATCGAACCACAAGGCCAGGTTGGTAAGTGTGGCGATGCACCTTGTTCTGACGCTGACGCCATGCGCGGACGGCTGCATGCCCATCAGTGCTTAGGCCAAGAATTTGCTTCGCTCTGTGGGATCGTGATGCTGAATGCTCGTACTCAAATGACTCACGACTGCACGTGGCTGCGAAATCGAGAGGACAGCATCACAAGCACAAGTCTCATCTGCTGAGACCCTATCACAGAAACCACTACAGGCAATTTGTGCAGCTTCCCGGGCCTGTTGCTCTGCACGGAGCTTCTTGGCCCTGGACGCGAGCTCAGATGCGGCCCAAGGATCGAAAATGCGACACTCTGCCCCGCCCCACACCTCCACGCCACTTTTTACAGATGCGTCCAGTTTGTGTCTTGACTCTCGGGCTGACTTCTGTCAGGCAGCCGAGCTTGGAAACCAATGGCTATGCCGGTGATTTCAAGCAACGACGAGTCAGTACCCTGTACAGTGCGCCAATGTGCGACACAGGTGGCATCGCGGAGGCATCATGCACCAAGGCCGACCTCGCAACCGAACCGCGAGATCGAACTCTTCAATCCTTGTGATAACTAACTGCCTGTCATGCCTAGCAGGAAGACTTGGTAAGAGAAAGAAAGTGGGAGACTCGACTTTTCAGCATCTCCAGCCTCCTCAAACATTAAAGCTCTGCCCGCAGCCGCACTCTGACTTCTTGTTGGGATTGTTAAACACGAACCTGAGCAGACCATCTGGTGAGGCTGTCTGAATGAAATGCAAACCTACGCCGGGACCTTCCAGGCCCAGATTATGCTATACTAAGGCAGTAACTCGTTGCCAACCTCATTGCTCACGAAGTCCATCTCTGTGCCTATAAGGAACATAACCTGAGACGCGGCTTCCAGGGACAGGGTTCGAATACATGCAAATTGAGAAACGAAAAGCATGCATCTGCTTCGAACCCCTGGGCACTTGGTCGCACACGGCCTTTGAGTCAACTACGACTTTAATGCCTCCATCAGCTTCCACAACCTAGCAAGTCCCACGGTCCGTAACTTTAACGACTGTTGTCTTGAGTTTGAATTGACCTGGAATTGCTTTCCGGCCTCGTCAAACTTGTTGACCTTATCCGTGTAATCCTTGCAAGAGTGAACAAGACATCACGGATCAGCTACCGCTGCCACCGCTGAGACAAGATCCATGGTATACGACATGCCGTTGCAGCCTCTCTGCCTGCACAAGTGCTGTGGTTGGTGCTTTAAGGGAATCGTCATACGAGCACTGCCTCAGGCCGACTCGCACACCGATGGTGTTGGGATCGCTATGTCTTGCCATGAGCGTGCCAAGACGGCTTGCAGCACTCTGTGTAACAGACCTTGGCCCACAGCAAGGTTCCAGAATTCTGCATGCAAGCAGTAACCCTGGACTGCAGCTGAGGTCGGCGGCATTATCTGCTTTGCAGCGGCTGCTGCCATGACTGGGTCTTCTACTAACTTGAGCAAAAGCTTCTGCGGGTGTGTGATTTAAATTCGACCTACACTGCAACTTTAGCCCTGCTGCGGCGGTGCTGCGGCCTCGGGTTTTCCGCCGCCCCGTCGCCCCGTCCTCGGCTCCGTCTCGCCATGGGCGCCGCACATGCGCCTCGGTGTCTCAGTCGCCGCCCCGGGATGCTCGGATGGGACTTGTCCCCGCCAGGGCTGCTGCAGAGGTCACTGCTCTTGCGTCGGCATGCGGAAGGCTCGACTTTGCAATAGAACCAGTGTTCTGTGTAATTTGCAGTGCGGCGTAGCTAGACATTACAGGCCTTGATCTTCCTCCTCCCCGCACATCTGTTAACCAAGACACAAAACAAGCGCAGTGGAGCTGTGTTGCGAAGTTACTCTTGAGCCTCACTCAGCTCTCTCTCTCTCTCTGAAAAGCCTCACTTCGAGCTGTTGGCAGGGTAGGAGTTCAGCAGGCTTGCAGCCCAAGCCGGGATGGAGAACACCTTGTGATTTCGAGGTCTGATGTCCTGCAGGCCAGATTTGATTGGTCTGATGCTGGCACTGCTGAAGCGGCTCGTCCTGAGAATCATCAGGAACCTCAGATGTCATGGGAATGGACATGGGTGCCCCGTGAATCGTGGGAAGCTACGAGGCAGTTCAGGCCAGTGCAGCTGCATTGTCATCCACCAAGATATCGTTGTCCATTCCTGAGGGTATGAAGCTATGAAGCAATCCGATACGAAACCTTAGAGACGCAGCAGTCACTTGGCAAAAATATCAGTGCAGCGCCCAAGTAGTCCGCTTGCGAATAGACCTTCGCCATAGCATGGCTTTATGCCGAGCTGATTTCCTCGTTTACCCTATTGAGCTCAGCGCCATGTTGTCTAACAACACGGGTATCAGATCATTCAGCAGTGACCAAACCTCGGTGAGACCGAGCTCAGGCTCCCATGCCACAGCCGCCACAGCCGAGGGTCCGAGGGCCAAGCGCACTGAACAAGCATGGCTGAGTTCGTGCATGGAGTCCAAACCTCCAACGCCTGGCACTGTCACCGAGGGCTTTCACGAAGCTGTTGTGGCCTTGCTGCGGGCCTCAACCCGCACGACGTACTCAGGATGCTTACATGCCTTCAGCATGTACCTGTGTTGCAGATGGTTTTTCAGACACAGTCCATGGTGGCTACATTTGACTCATCACCAAGCTCCGTGCTGTAGCACCACGTTTGCTAGATGCTCTGTGATGCAAGACCACTGGTTTTCGATGACACACCTTCGGAGAGATGGTGGCATTCCCGAAGTTTTCGGAGTCTGGTCGGCTCTGGTCACAGCTGAGGCACACGAAACCTTTGCACACATCTTTGAGAACATTGGCATCCTGGTCATTCGCGAGCACGCCGAGCACCTGTGCACGAAAGAAGCCTGGAGATGAAGCAAGTCTGCCAGAATCCGAGTGCTCGGAATCTGCAGGGTCTCCGGCTCACAAACTTGGAAAGCGCACCTCGAGGTACTGCCCTGCAAAGGGTTGAAGCGCTGGAAACCTGTCGCAATGCGTCTCGCACTCTACCCCCTGCGCTCTGATCACTGCCACATCTCCAGTCCAAGTCCAAGTGAAGTACTTTGGCTCGTGGAAGGCCCAGTTCAAAGCAAAATGATTCAAACCTTGGCAAGTCGGAGTCGCCCGAGTTTCAGTAGTCAAAGCAGGGATCTGGCATTCTATGGCGTTCTGTCGAACATGGAGCGGTGCCTGCGGGGAGGCGTACCTGCGGAAGCTGAAGTGTTTTTTGCGCTTCCTTCCAGCACTCCGCCAGCCGCCAGCTCTTAACTTACGATTCTTGAAGCTCATGCTGACGAGCACTTGGAAAATGTGCGGTGTGCGGCATGCAACTGATGCAGCTGGATGATTGTTGCTTCGCACTTGACGTGCTAGGATATGCTAATTACGGTAGCTGCGGCTCAGTTCTTTTTTGTTGGAACTGCTCAGTCTTGTATTGACGGGGCAATGCCACCGACAGGCTCCTTAGGAGCCTTCGGGGAGTTGCAAGACGTCAGGCATCGCCGCCTGCAGGGGCATAAGGTATGCGGACATGCCGATCGCCGGCGAAATCCAAAAGCGTAAAGCTAAAGGATCTCAGGTGTCAGATCCAAGCCTGAGCTCCAACTTCTTCACCAGAGCCTGCTCTTGTGAAGGTTGCGCCCCTGAGAACACTGAGAATCATCCGAGACGGAATTCACTCTGTGCATCATTATGGCCGACCAACCTACCCACCTTCCCGAACATGTTGCGGAGAACACTCAACGTGCGCACACTCGTACAGTGGGCGGAATACAGAGCTCGTCGTGCCCAGCCTCTTTGGCCGGCCAGTTTTGGGCTTGCCAGCAGGAGGTGACATTGCGGCACTCGAGCCAGAAGTCTGTTTCCTTGGTTGTTGTCGACGTGACCCGTCTCGATGTCACAACAAAGTTCTTCTGACTTCCTTGGCTGTGCTGTCTCCGTCGTGCCGACAAGGCGCGCGACCACGAGGCTTGCGCTGCCCTCGGGCGCTAGCCCGTCCTCGCCGAAAAAAGAAGCATGAAGGCTTCACAAACCCACAGCCAGGATCCATAGACATTCAGAAGCATACAGCGTTAACATATGTTGTGCTCTGTCTGTCAGCTTTTTATTTCTTGGAGTTGTCTGCGGTTAGTTCGAGCTGCTCGAGTTCAGCTTTGGCAGTGCTTTGGCTTGGCTTGCCTGTCGAGGCTTCCCTCCGACATTAGGAAGGCCAGCACAACAACTGTAACGATGTGTTAGTTAATCAAACACTCTACAGCTGTGCAGTGTCTCCGTTTTGGTCGTAGCGCGAACTGCGCCCGGCCGAGCACACCGCCCCTAAAACCGGTGCCGGCTCTGCGGTGCGCGCTTCTGCGCCCCACCCCGGCCGGCCTCCTAGTCACGAAGTGTTGTAAAAAAAGGTGGCGGACAACAAGTGCGCCGCCAACGACGTGTGAGTCAAAACCCTACAGCGGTGCATTGGCTTGTGCGAACTGCGCCCGGCCGAGCACCCCGCCCCTGAAACCGGTGCAACTGTCGGGGGCTCACTGCTGCGCCGCCCGGCGCACACAGCGCCTACAAGGTGCCGGCTCTATGTCGAAAAGTCGCTGAAGCTCCCCGCGTGACACGCAAAATTGATGTCGCCCGCCGCTCTGCCGAGGATCATCATGACCTCGTCGACGGTGTGCCCTGCGTTCCTCTCGTCCCAGAACTGGCGCGCCGTAGAGAACGACGGCTCCTCAGGCCTATAGGGCTTGCAAGTGACGACGAAGCGCCCCAAATGCCGGGTCTTGGCCGTTTTCGCCCATGCCGGGCACGCTGTGCTCGCGGGCCACATGCCCCAAGGAATGCCAGGCCTCGACGAGGACAGCAGAAAGTCGCCCAAGCCGACGACGTCCATCGCCAGGATTGCCTCTTTCAGCTGGTCGTTTGTCAGCCCGGCGATGATTTATGGCATAGTCTGTTTTGTCTGGTCTCTGCGGAGACCCGCTCGAGACCGCCCAAGAACCGTGCGCCCGACGTGGACGGCTCCTCAACCCTCATCCCGCCAACGACGAGGAGCTCCTCAACCTCAACCTCCACCGCCGATGTAGTAGGTGTGGCCACGGGCTCGATCGGCGAAGACGGGCCGGAAGCCGCCAAGAAGTCGGCATGCTCGGCGGCGGCCGCCTCGGCGCTGGAGGAAGCCCCAGTCGACGACATGACCAGAACACGGCGAGGCGAAGGGAGCAGGGGGCAAATCAAATTTGGGCGATCGAGCCGAGACGCTGCCCAGTCGATCGCTAGCACTTGTTCCTACACGCACACGTGCGTTGCACAACAACTGATCGAGCTGTAAGCTGCAGAGTGTGATTCTACTCATGAGTTTGATTGCACATGCAGGCTTCGGTCTAGTAGGGGTGGGGTTCTGAAGGCAAGCAAGGAAAGGTCCAATGTGATGCTGCTCTCAGGTGCGGGTCCACCAATGTTGAAGTCGAAGAGCCGCTATCATCAATCTGTCACGATCAGAACCATTCTTACATCAACTTCCCACTCGGAGGTTTGGGATGCCTTTCTTATCTCCAGCTTCAACTTCTCGTTGTAGGCTTCCAGGACAGCAATCTGCTTCCTGTGGCTGCAGGCCGCATCACCGGTCGAGCAATGCTAGGCTGCCAGGCCTTGCTGCTTGATCTTCCTCGTTTAGCTTGGCCTGGCGACTTTGAAGCCTAGACTTCGCGAGGATTCGCATATCCGTCAAGCTCAGAGCTGGACAACTTTCCGTTCCAACGAGCTCTGCTGCTCCTTTTTGAAGAGATCCTGGAAGAGCAGAGGCTGAGGCTGCCACAGCATCCGTGCATCCGGACGGAGCATAGCAAAAGCGGCACTCCCGCAGGCGTGCGAGCTCCGCAGCGTTGACTCTTCGCTCGATGTCCGGATTCGCTTCCGAGAGAGCCTGCTCGGCTTTGCAATGCCATGCTAAGCGCAGTCTGTGACTCATTGCGCATGTCACGTGATGGTCGCAGAAGCATTGAGTGCGTGCCCTTTCTGCCACCACGACATGCTTCTCGGACACTAGCGGGCGGGGCAGCCAAGTTCAGCTCTCCGGTGCTCAAAGGCCAGATTCAGCGCGACGCTGCACGCCTGAACTGCATTGCAACCAATGCTGTGGCTACCAGGCAGAAACACAAGCATGGCCAGCATCAGCTTCTACTGCCTGCAAGACTTCCGTGTCGCAAGCTGGATGCAGGAGTCGTAGCCTGTCCTCATAGTTGCAAATACCATTCGAACTCGACATGGTCCGGCTTTACAGTGGTGTAAGCACAGCACTGGATGAACCTGCTTCTGGCCGTCGTAGTATGCTCTGCCTGAGTCCACAAGCCGCCAGCCGAAGGCCAGGCTGGAGACTTTGAGCCAAGTCAAGCCGTGCAACGCAGGGTAGAGCAGTCGCTGGCGCGGCGCAGTACCAACGAATCTGAGCCTCATTTCCCACAGGGCCCCCAAGCGTGCAGGTCTAAAGAGTGTTGCTGGACAGGAAAGGCTGCTGCGAGACAAGCAGGCTTCTCGTGCTTCCTCAGGAGTACGGTACCTCGCGCAGCTGGCACCCAGTGCTTGATTGTGCTCGACCCATCCGAGATGCTCACGGGCACTGACCACGTAACAGTAGCTGTGAAACTCGGTGCTCAAGCCTTGCAGCGTCAGGCTTGGCGGAGCGAGTAGATATCTCCTAAGTCTTTGCCATTGGCTATAATATAGGCACACCGCTCGGTCACGATATTTGTCAACCACGCCCAATTCAGCCTCATTTAGGCTAGGATTGGGTCTGGGCTTGGCATGCACACCAAGCTGGGCCGCCTGCGAAATCGACGTACTCACGGTTCGCGCTACGTCTCGAACCTTCGTGCTGCAGAACCGACAATGCAAAAGCACGCGGCAAAATCAGCACCACGCCTGCAGAGCTGTAGGCGATTCGGCTCTGCAAACCTCGGCATCAATCGAAGCTGGAATGCTTCACTGTCTGCTCCCAGGCCTCAACATGCAGTCTGAGGGCAGCTCGACATGCACGGACGGTGCAGGCGCTTGAACCTGACGCTGCAGCATGGTTCACGGATCAGTTGCAACTTTCGGCAGCCCAGCCTCCATGCAGAATTGCCAAGAAGCAGCAGCCATCACCGCGAAAGCCTGTGCATCGGTCATGTTCTAGCCTGGTCCGAGACGGGGCCTATGGTGGCTTTGGATCGGCAAGTAGCTACCACAGCTCCGAGCAGGAAGTGCAGGTGCATCATGCAGTGCAACCTGAAGCATCTTGTTGCTTTTACGCTGGTGACTTTCACAAGAACTAACAAATGAGCGAAGTAACAATCCTGTCAGGCTTGTCCAAAGAAGCTGGAAAATAGTTCGGAGCCTTGCAAGAATCGTGCCGAGGCTTCTGTGATGGCACGATGCAGCGGTCCCGAGGACTGAGCATCGAGCATACATGCACAAAGGAGAAGCGGGCAAAGGACCTGTGCGTAGCCGTCGCACGCAGACGCTACAGCACGAACTCAGCAGAAGCGTAAGACCGCAGCAACTTCCACTATGCTGAGCGAACTTTGGCTCCTGCACAAAAAACACATTCAAATCCCGATTGTCGAGGGACTTTCCAACCGGCACTCTTCCTGAACAAGTCCAATCATGTCAAGCGATCGATGCGAGTCGAACCCTTCGTGTTAGTGGCGTGCGATTGCCACAGGTTGCTGAGCCGAATCTCGAAGACATACAAAGGCAGCAATCACTTGCTGCGCTGCGGTATCTGTAGCTCGAACGAGCTTTGTGCTCTGGAGTGCTTCTTCCTCTTTGCCGCGGCTTGTTGCTTCAAGAACACAAACATAAAGGCCTGCTGTGTGGCTCTGTATGGGACGAGGCTTAGCGAATCCAACACCAGCGCGCTTGCTTTCACACTTTTGTGCCGATTCTGCACGAATGACCCCGTGATTCCGTGATCCAGCCTGCTAACAAATCCAACATCTGAGTCACTGTGACACTTGTGACGATGCCAATCGCACCGGGGATGTCCTGCAAGGAATCTGTGGACAGCTGCTCCTGCGGGAGTTGTAGGCCTCTTGCAGGCAACCCAGCCAGCACTGCAAACAAACGGGTCCACCTATGTATTCGGCAAGGAGGTCGCGCCTCTCGACGTCTGGCGCGCGCGTCCAAGATGTCAGCCACAGTGCCGTCACTCGGCACGCTGCTTGTGGGGCGGGTTCGAAACAAGGGTCCCCCGCCTGATCAGCAAGAGTGCTGGCCAAACGGTGCCATGCCGACTCTAGCGGTGCGAAAACCAGCCTGCTGAGCTTGATGGCTGTGCCATGGCTGCAATCGGCTGTTGCCACAACTTTGGTGGGTCACATTGGCAGTTCCTTTTCTGGCGAGTGAGCTGTGAGTGTCAACTTGCAAAACCGTAAGATGCAATGAGCTGCTGATGCACTGAACGATGCATGGCAAAAGCTCGTTCCTTTCGTTCCTCAATGCAATGCTTCTGCTTCAACCAGGGACCGGAAAAGAACCCTGCGGTGCACGCAACACAGTCTTAGGCAGAGGAAACAAGGGCAGAGGAAGAGGAGGAGGTTCACGCGCTGCCCCCGCTGACGCTGCTTGTAGATCCCTGATATGTCAGGAGCAAGCGCCCTTAAACTCCGAAAGCAAAGTCAAACCTGTAAAAAACAACTCCCGCAAGTCCAATAGCTTTCGTCGTGACATCGAAGCGACGCCTCCAGCTTCTCTTCGAGAAGACCAAGCAACCAACCCCGCTGAGCCTCAGAAGAAGCCCCGCTTCGCGCGGTGTTCGAACATGGCTTAGCATGAACAAGAGGGCACACCGAGTACCTCACGGGCTCCATGAACATGAGTGGTTCGTAGCTGCTCTTGGGTGGAGCAGCCGGTGCCACACCCTGACTACTGTGAGCTTGCCAGACATGCAAAGGGGACTTCTGGCTCTGGGTGGCCCATAGCACGTGCCTCTTTCTTCTTCTGGAGCAAATCTCCTTCTGACAAGCGGGCTCCACGCCCGCAAAGGCACCGAGGTCTTGAAAGCCGAGAGTCGAAGACTGCTCACCTCCTTCGCAAACAGCTTGTTCATCCTGCGGAACTCCCACTGAAACACCAAAAATGACAGAACCCCACATGACCGGACCATACCCCACCTCACCAATCTGTCATCTAGTCTCTTGTACCTGCGAGAACCGCTGCAAGGGCAGCAAAGAGCCGAGCCATTTCGGGCCAGCGCCAAGGGCGCACTCTGCTTTCATCATTTTGAGCTCGGCCAAGTCCGTCCCAATGAGGCCTGCAGATGGCATGCCACACGGCACTTCCACAAAGAGTCCCGGCGCACTCTGCCTTGGGCATGTCGCTCCAGGAGCTCCCGGCTCCTGGGCGATTCGCCAAAGGTGGCAAAGGTGACAAGAGGCTGTGCTGGGACCCTGGGACCGCTGCAGCTCAAGCTGCAAGAAGATCTCGTCCTCAGAGGCTTTGGAAAGAAACTCCCTCGCCAGAATCAGAAGCATGTCGCCCATGCAAGGCCCGAAGGAAGCAGCAATCTTTGCTTGCAAAAAAGGGGCCAGAATCTTGGACTTGGTCGAGCTGGAGAACTCACGCGCCTTTCAAACAACGAAGCTCAGCACGAGCTAAGCTGCGCGGAGCAGACTGAATCCATGGAAGCCTCGGGAAACATATCCTCCACGTGGCCCATAATCCTGCCTGGCATGTCTGCTGACGGTATGACGGCAGTTGCGTATCTGGTTGTGGCAAAGCCTGTGAGGAGCTGCAGTACGCTGGACGAAACGAGCAGGAGCTCCCAGCATCTTTCACCAGTGGGAAACGGCAGATACTGGAAGCCCTCGGAACCAGCAGCGGCATAAGCAGTTGTGGCGGCAACACATCGGTGCCCACCAAATCTTCCTAATTTGGTTAGACGGACAACTGTCTCTGCTCCGCAGCTGTCCTTCTTTCGAGGCTCGCTTTCCCGCGGTCGTCGCTGGAGAGAATGACTCAACGGCATGTTGAGTTTCGTGCCACCGAAAAGCATCTACGAGGGCTTTCTTCGGGCCCTCCCGAAATGATTGAGCCAGCATCATGAGCATCAGTAGGCTGTTCGTGGGGGCAGGAACGGTCGGCTTTAGCCGGAGACGGGTTCCACCACCCTGCCAGCTTTCGTCCAGCGATTTTTCTGTTATTTGTGGTCCACGATGAAGCGTGGGCTGGCGAAGGTGGCTCGCTTGGCTACTACTGGTAGATACCTGGTGCCGAGCAACTTGTCCAGCCTCACGAACGAGCATCAGGACTTTCTTGGGGCATCTGCGCCAGCATCATAGAGGCTTTTGGCAGGGTGTCGGTTTCGAGCAGGTACAGTATTCTGGGCAAACATGACTAGCGCGATCCAGCTTCATGAGCTCTGTCTTGGGGCGAGAGTGTGGGATTGAAGCATGGTAACTACATTGCTAACGTAGAGGGGGAAGGGGGAGGGGCGGAACTCTATGGGCCTAGAGTCCAGAGGGCAGCAACCAGCTTTCCAGCCCTCCATATACCACATGACACCGAGGGCCCGGAAATGACGCTCGCTCGCGTGCACGATGGTAGTTTGTGGTTTGCTTTCTGGCCCTTGCCCGACCCTGCTACAGCAAGAAGACTAGCTCCGCCAGCTTTTCCCACCAATGCCACCCCCGCCACCACCACCACCAACAACAACAACAAAAGCAGCAGCAGCAACAACAACAACAACAACAACAACAATAGTCGTAACCAAGCGCAGCTTACTGACGGCACACTAGCAACAACATCTCGGGGATGATAGTGCTCGCAAACATCACGTCTTGACCGGCAGCTCAAACCGGCAGGAAGTTCAGGCGCACGAGGAATGCTCGTCGGCAACATCCTGTAGCGCCTGAGACATCGTGGTAAATGAAGACTCTAAACCACCGCCAACCTCCAGGTGCCTGGCCTTCAATTTATTCACCCACTCGCCAGCAGTGCTGGCATTTACCTTGTGCAGTCACTTGTGCAGTCAACCCATTCTTGCAGCATCTCGCGCAGACATTGCTTTGTCGCATGCATTTGTGCATGCAACTTTGCAGATGCATGATTGCATTCCAACGCTTCGAGGTCGGCGACGGTTTGAGATGGCAGCATGCAAAAGAAGCAGTGACAATCTTGATCCGAGGCTTCGATAGGCACAGGGATTGTTCGTCGCGGGCTTTGAAGCGACGTGTGTTGCGAGCCGGCGGCTCTCAAGGGGTTTGTGACCAGGGCAAAGACCGTCTCTTCAAATGCTCGAAATTAATCGTCAATTCAGCTGCAAACCCGGTGGCCAGAATCTCGGCACCGGGCTGAAATCTCGACCTGATCCACCGTCGTCTGGACCTGCCGGAAGCGGCTATGCAAATTCTGATTCTTTCATCATCGTCATCATCATCGAGCCGTGTGATACGGACAGCAACGCATGAAACAGGACAGCGGGACGCCGGGTGCAGGAGGACTTGTGCCC
The DNA here is from genome assembly GCA_905221615.1 of Symbiodinium sp. CCMP2592. NCBI lineage: Eukaryota > Dinophyceae > Suessiales > Symbiodiniaceae > Symbiodinium > Symbiodinium sp. CCMP2592. The sequence continues at coordinate 381,653 of CAJNDT010002613.1, read as the reverse complement.
TGTGGGCTCCGTAAAGAGTCTCGTGCAGAACTCCCTGAAGCTGGCCTTGCAGTATCTCAGCGGCAAACGGATCTAGACAGGACCCCTATGCTGCCTCCGTTCTGCACCAGCAACAGCTGGCAACTCTGCCTTGTCTTTCCTGCGAAGAATGCCCAGCTTTCACACACACTGGGAGGTACCGACACACAAAACAATTGGGGCTGCTGCTTCACATCGCTCATCCGAGGTGCCTGCGGGGATTTTGCTGCGCTTTCCCTCGCCTTTCCCAGGCCGTCCTTTGCCTTCCTCATGTCGCTTGGGGTCCCTTCCTGAGTCAGCACCATTTATTGGACAAGAAGACATCGAAAATGAACAAAGGCCGGCACCGAGCTGCTTGAGACTCCATGGCTTGCCGGGCTTTGGGGCGTGACCTTCTTCGTCAGCGACAGCGATACGGCAGAATTTCTTCTGGCAGCTAAGCTCGCAACGGGCTGCTCCGATGCATCTTGCTCTTGATAGCCCTCAGGGTTGATGCGGTCTCGTCTTGCTCTGAGCAGTGTTTTTTCTCACGAGATCTCTTTTCGCTTTGAAGAGAGTGGAAAGAACTGCCGGTTTGGAAAGCAAGAAATCCGCCAACACGGAAAGCACGAGCGCCGGAACTAACATGCAGTTGCATTAAACCAACAACAACTACTGTAATGTTGGATCGTAAACGGCTTCCAGCATGTTTCTTATTCCTTCTACGCTGGCAGGCCATCCCGTGCAAATCAATTGTTGAATTCATGAACAGTATGCTTGCCGGGAATTCTTAATGACGGTTGCACAGTGTTGTCCGAAGTCGACTGCTGCCCAGCTTTCAAAAATGCCCACTATAAAGTAGCAGCAGCGGCAGCCAAACTACGACAGGTGATACTGTACTGTACTGTACTGTACTATTTTACTACTGCTAGTATTCGTAGCCCACACACAAGAATGTACTGACCGTAATGTTGCCCTTTGCACATTTAGCCAACCGTGTACAGTTTGTGTCATCTGTCTCCTTCAAGGAAACTAAACTTTAATGATGTGTCGTGCTTGTCTCCGGAGGGGCTCAAAACAGCACCCGTCCTTATGTTCACGTGAGGTTCGCATGCCTGTCCTCATGTTCTACTGTGCTGTCTTCGATCCTTCTTTCGGTCATTACTGGTTCGTTTTGCTTCGTACCGTGCATGCACTTGCTCCTCCCCTGCCCGAGCAAGTCCGACAGAGTGCATGGAGAAAGCACGCTCCCATGCGGCGAGACCAAGCACTTTCCAACTGCGCACACAGCAAACCTCTTGACTGAGACGCGAACGCTGCGTACACTGTCGGCACTACTGCAGGCATCATCATCATCCTCCGCCTCACTCCCACTTCGCTTTGCTTGGTCAGTTTCGCCCTCTCCAAAAAATGTTCTGCTACTCGAATTGGCTTCTGCACGGTGCAAAACAGCACAGGGTGCGCCTTTCCCTGTCCTGATCCGACCAACCTCCGGTGCTCTGGGCTCCAGGTCTCCACTCGCAAGCGCCAGTCGGAGCAAATGTGAGATCGTGGCCAAACGGGCGGAGCTCGCTCGTTGAAGGACCCCGCTGTCCTGGCCGCAGATCGCAGCGGAGTGCCGACGGACTTGCGCGATTGCTCGGCCACGCCTCAGTGCCCTTTTGGGTACTTCGGCCCTTCGCCTCAGCAGAAAACACACCGACATCGATGTGAGGACGACGACTGCTGGGAAGGCGTTTCGAGTGTTGGGCGAGTGCTGAATTCGAAGCGGGATCAGAGCTGCCCCGATCGCAAGGTCTACAGTGGCATCTAACATTTGCAGCTTCGAGAGTGGGCCACGAAAGCTAGTTGGACCAGGGCTTAGGGCTACGGTGCGTGAGGGCTGTGTCTTCAGCGCACACCCCCGCAACTGGGAGCAGCAACTCCGCACTCTGCGGAGGTTTCCTCGGCCACCCTGCGCTTCGCAGTACTGGCAGTAGTGCCATAGTGCTAGCAACGAGCAGCAGTAGCAAAAGTAGTAGGACATAGTAGTACCCCTGCGACACGCGACCTAAAGGCCCTAGAATGTTTTCTCAGCCGGAAGCTCCTTTCCTACCGACAACTTCCGGAAGCTCTTGGAGAGCTAGCTTTCGTGATTCTCAGGCTTTCGGGTGTTGGTGACGAAACGGAGGAAGCCATTCCTTGAATGCACTTGATTTCCCCTTGTCACTTCAGGGACTGACCAGCATTACAACAGTCTTGGAGAAACTTTACAGCTCAAGGGCTGACAAGCAGAAATGACAGTTTGGCGCTCAAGCTGCGAGATGCCTTCTGCATGCTGACACGCTTAGTCCTGCTAACAGGATCTAGCATTTGCAGCACGCAGTGAAGTTGTGAAATCAACCTCAAAGCAGGGCCTCTAATCCATTCACGCAGAGTCATGGTCTCAAATTCTTCCGTGTTTCACAACTCTACTTCGTCAGGTCTTCGGCCTTTCACAAGCCCTTTTGGCATTTATCTTTTGTCAGCGCCTCTCTACTGCGTGGCTGGATCGTGCTCTAGCCGAACCTCGAAGTCCAAACCGATCCAGACTTAGGAGCCTGCGGCCTGCGTGCACTCGAAGCCGGGACAGGTGGGAAACAATCGCCGACTTGCAGCCCAGGTGCAACTGCGCCGCCTCATCTGATACTCCACCTGTCCTGCCAACACTGCCGACTTGGATGCAACACGAGACAATGTTCTGAAGAACATAAACCGGACCTGCATTGCTCCTGGTGGCATCGTATGCAAGGTATGGAATAATGGTGAAGGGACGCTAAGCACAATTATTGCGGTGATATCATGACATGCCAGCTTTGCCTTTGTATCACCTACCTCCGGCCCTAAGTGCAACGTCGGGATCATCTTGTCACAGCCGTTTCCCGCAGATTCTACTTACCAGCCAGGACCCGACCAAACAGCACAAGTTCATCACTCTGAGATCTCGTGGTCAGACGCCCAGACCCGAGCAGAGCTGCCTTGCTCTGGAAAGTGCAGGAGAAGCGGGTTTCATCCTGGCTCTGCGTTTGCATGCGATTGGAATGATAGCTATGTGAGACAAACCTCTACAGACACGCCGACATGAGGCCCACCCAAGAAACATGTCAGACGGAAAACAGGCCTGTAAACTCATCTTTGCATCATCGCCCAATCCACATGATGCCATGGAGATTGGCAACTCAATTTAATTATCTGTTGCCTTTCTGTGCAGCTGAGCTGGATTGGACTGCATGTTGTCCCGATGACTACAACAACATTCGCAGAATCCACAACAACCGCAGCCTGAGTGAAACATGTACTCATGAGCCAAGATGACGGAGAAGCGCATGAAAGTGCTGTGCTCTCACAGCTCCAGGAGAATGCCAGCTAGAATATCACAAATCAGAGTGCATAATATGCACTAACGGAAGATGGGCACTGCATCACTTTGGGCAGAAGGTTCTCGGCAGACCAACCTGCGATAGTGTGCATCAATGCTATACGAGTAGCTATCCTAGTCCGGAGGTCTCAGGATGTGGCGAACAAAGTGCTGCGTCTGCTCATCAGGATAGTCCCACATCCTCGTCACCACCACCACGGAGACGCAAACTGGCATCGTCGCCCCCGAAGCTTGGCAGCCGGACTGCTTGATAAGCATCATGCCATCCTTGCATCTCAAGGCGCATCGTGTGGAAGAGAGAAAATCATCTTGGGCCCGGTCTTCGCAGATCTTGTTCAGAGCATTGAAACTGCCCTTGTCAGGACAAGGCACGGCAAAGCCCATTTGGCGAAGTGAGCAACTTGGGATTGTGGCAGCGCCTCCACTATATGAGGATTCTGATCAGCGAGGCAGGTCGCCAGTTTGTCCAAAGTCTGCGCGAGGATCGGCTGCAAAGCCCCTCTAAACGCTGACTTCGAGTTGTCAAGTTCCTACTTGACGTGGACACGACTGCTAACTCCACGTTTTGGCACCCCACAGTGGCCTGTCGGCTGCCTACAAAACCGACCTTCAGGACAAGAATGGAGATGACCTGTGTAGAAGCACAGCGGATGCAGGTAGGTACCTTGCAAACTCGCCACATTGCCCAAGGAAAGCACTGTGCCAGCCGTGTGTCTGATGACCTGCAAGGGTTCAGAAAACATCCCTAAGGCAGGTTCAGGGCCTAAGGGTCTAATGCAAATGCTCTTTCGACGGCAGCTCGAACCTTGCTGCTGTCGCTCACAGCAGACAAGGTATGAGCCTGGCAGGCACAATCGAGGATGAAAGGACTTACCATGGCTCGCAGAACATCGCGCCTGAACATACTCCGCGATGGCTGGCTGTAGCCTGAAAGAGAAACTACACCCTGGTCACGTTTGACCTGGACTGTTGACAGCGTTTTCAGGCTCGGGCGTTCCAGGTTGAGCCCTCCCAAGGTTCGTTTTCAGCAGTAGTCCTGCTCGCTGTCGAACAACCTGAAAGGCAATCACGCTGAACAACCATCGCATTGGCTAAAAACACTGTGGGGCCTCGTCTTGGGAAGTCAACTTGGCAAAAACTGTTGCCAAGTACCTCAGCGCTTGAACTGCAAGCTCAGCAGTATGATCTCCGACCCTGTCATCGACGCTGGACACGCGGACAGCAGTGAATCTGCTGATGTTTGAGGGATGCGCATATCGAAATCTGGAAGCTGGCTAAACTGCGACAGCATCTGCATCACCTTCAACAGTCGGGTTTATGCTCGCTCGCGGCTCACAGCATTGCAGAAAGGAAACTTGACCTGCTGCTGGATGCTGTTGTCTGGAGAAGATGCCAGCCTTGTGCATAGCGGAGCCAGGTGTCGGTATGCTCGTTTCACTGTCCCGTCACTATCTGTCTCTGCCAAGCGCAGGGCTGGAAGAGCTGACATAGCTGGCCCAGTCTCGCCTGCAGCGCGGACTGTTCGCAGCATAGTGAAGACAAGTGCAACGGTAGGTTGCGATGCGCCTCATCCCCTTTCCAGTCCTCGGCTACCAGTCGCCACTGCTTGCACTTTGCATGACTTGCGACACCGCCTGTCACTCAGCTAGTGCAGTGCTTCCAAGATGCCATGAGGGCAGTGGTCGCCCACCTAGGCCTATCCAAACAGCCGTTCAGGTTCTAGCGCTAGCTCTGAAGCCCTTCTTCAGGCTCTGGCGCTGCCGAGCTGCAAGCATAGCAACAAAATTGCGCTTGGAATACAGCCGCGGCATTTCATTTAACTCGTACTTGGTCTTCCGCTGAGCCGCTTGCTGTAGGAAAGGGGAAAAGGCAAGATTGCAACGCAGGGATGAGTGCTCGACTTAGGATTTGAACCTCGCGCGTTGCATCGAAGGCTCTGGGGCAAAGGATCCCTAGCGCCACGAGAGCGGCTCCCCACCAACTTCGTTGATGCGACCGGATCCTCAATTTCCTCAATGCCGACCAAGGGAGGACAACAGAACAACAGTCTGCATCTGAATTATGCCATCAGGGTCCAGGGATGCCCAGGAGCATTAGAGATTGACGAGTCCCTCGGCCGTCGTGAGTGCGATGCTGCGTGGTTGGGCCCGTCGGACGTGCATGTAATGTGCACACGCAGAGTGGTGACACCGAGGGCTTGCCTCGCACAGATGTCAGAACATCCGTGCTGCTCACTTTGCCCACTGTGCTGCCTGCGCTTGAGACTTGGCCATGTGCTCTGGAGCATCAGCGGTTTGGCATCACTTGCCACAAGACAAGCAGAGCAGCACAACCTTTGCAATCTTGATGTCAGACAGCGGGTCATCCTGGCAGAAGGACAGAAGATCATGTCAGTTTTCTGGAACCCTAAACTGCATGAAGGTCCTGCTCCACGTTGATCACTCCGTTGGTTTTCAGCACCTCGTCCGGACAGAGAGAGAGCTTCGAGGCGCTTGAGCTCTGCTCGCAATAGGTGCAATACGTAGTACCTTCTGGCTGGCGAGGTTATCTTGCCAACAATGCCGTGATTCTGGCTGCCCAACCAACATCTGTGTACATCAGTGTGTGCAGCGGAAGTAGCCGCGGTACAGTCGAGGTCCAGGCCAGCAGCTCGAAGAAGCATCCAGCAATGAGTTCTCTGCGCCCTTGAGTTTGAGACCTGCCAGACTTTCAGTGATTGAATAGCAGTGAGGGCCTGGTACACCTATGCTGCCAGTCTGAATACACAACTGCGAGCTCAGCTCCTTCCTCCAGCCATCGCGAGCCTGCAAAGGTCCTCGTAGGAAAGGTCCGGTCTGCCAGCGTCTCGGAACTCCTGGTCCCCGTCGCTAGCAAGCTGGTGAGCGCTCTACGAAAGGAGTCACCAAATGAGAGAAGCCTTTCTGCAATATAAATGATTACAAACACAAGCTCCCTGGCAAGAAAGCGGTGCATCTTCTCAGTGCGGCCGCTGTACCTTGCCAGGGTGACACCCTCACCTCAACAACCAAGCTTGAGTACGCTTGAGTCCGCGTGCCCGATCCGCGCTGTCGGATTGCCCGATTGATCCTCGTCATCTTGGTTGCCCGTCCTTGGCTAGAGACACATGGATGTTGAACCACCAAGATGCGCCATAAGGGCCTGTGCCCCTGACACAACGGCGTTCATGGATCCAGGGGCATTCTCTAGGAGCAAGGTCTCCGTCTGAACAGCGAGACGGGCTCTTCTTACCGGGCACGGCTTTAGCTGTGGCTTTGCCAGAACTTGGGACTCTTTCTGGTGAATACCGAAGCATGAAAGGAGACGACTTCAAAAGCAGCATCAGCAAAAGAGGGCGCACCACGAGAGGTGTCTCTGGTGAGAAGCCGGGACTCCTGCAGCTGGGCCAAGGCCAATGTGCTCCCACATGCTCCCATCTGGGGAAGCTATGACTGTTGCAAACATGGCGGCACCTTCCTTACTAGCGAGGACTGCCTTTTCTTGATCGGGCGCATTGTCAAAAGCTTCCATGGATCGGAGAATATTAGCTTGGCAGACGCTCTTGTGGCTCAATCCCAAAGCTTTATGGCACCGTCCCAGCCGCAAGAAACGACGCGCGAAGTCCTCAAGCACAGAGGCTGTGCACCCTACTTCGGACCTATTGCAATCGATCTGTCGACAAGCACGAACTGCAAGAGTTGGTCGGCTGGGCTTCAGACTGTATGGGGTGCCTTGGCTCCGTGCATGAATTTCAATATCATGTCTCACATTCCTGATGTGGTGTGCGACAGAATGTGGCGGCATGCTGACGGTCGTGGGCATACCATACTTAAAGTAACTTATGATTGGAACAACGAATGCCACGTCTCTTTGAGAAAACGACTGCTGTCCAGGTCATATGTGCCTAATGCACTTCAAAAGACAGTTAGACAGGCATCCTGACGCCTGGGGACTGAGTTTTTCCTCACTCGGCTCAAGCAGAGGGCTGTGAGAGAAAGCCACTGCTGAGGATGTGGACAGGGGCAAGCTATCGTGGAGAGTGTGCGGGATGTAAAATCGCCTGAGATCAGTACCAAAGGCAGCCAGTGCAGACTCCGTCATGAGCTTTGAGAACCCGATAGTTCTTGCACTTGCCCCAGTCCCAGAACCTGATGCAGTAACGGATACGGCGCACTGCCAACACGATACAGAGTCTAAGCTAGCGACCACAGCTTGCCATCCGCATCTCCAGACATGACCCACTTGCCGTCTGCTGACCAACCTGGCCTCAAAATCAGCGCTTGATCCGATGCAGGCTGTCGGACACCAGCCGGGGTGCAGCGCTTCGTGTTGTGACACGATTCTGTGTGCGCGATGTTGGACTTTGGCTTCCGGTTTCACGTCAATTCAACGTTTCTCTTCGGCTCTTTGGTGGCGGGCAGGCATTTTGAAGCATCCCTGCAGGGAGGCGGGGTATTTCCAGGGCTGTAGGCCCATAGTAACCGAATGGCCTTTGTCCAACATCTCCTATTAGGGTTTTGAAATTTCGGGCTTCCCACCATAGGTCTCCTGGTCTCTCCAAGCCCATTGTGCGGTTCCGGTTGCGAGAAACACCTTCTCCGCCTCCCGGACAATGTGCTGTCGACGTTCAATTGGAGGTGGTGTGGCCTACCCCATGGACCATGCCGTTTAAACTTCCGGCATGCTTATAACATGACGCAACATGGCGGCTGAGGCTTGAAACTTACCTCAGGATGGGCTCTGCTTGTATGAAACTGTGACTGATTGCAGATGGTTAGGGGTTCGAGGCGCATCCGAAAATCGTGCACGCTGCAGAAGCACGGCGCGACCGTATCTTTGTGCATTGATATCCAACGAACATAATCTTACGGTAAAGCCTGTTTCTTGGCGCTAACGGCAGCATATGGGTGGCAACCCTTCTTACACCTAATGCCGATGACTACTCAATTACACGCTATTTGTATGATTATTTGTATGATTGTGCATGAGTGCATTGAATCACCTGTACATGTCAGGTAAGAGGGCACCGTTGCTCCTCACGGCATGAGGCCCCTTGGCGACTTCAGGGACTACTGCTCTGTCGAGCACCCCGCAAATTACTTGGCTCTACACGGGTGTGGCTCACACCACCATTCTGGCGAGCGGTGCGACCACTGCCGCCAAAAAGCATCAGCTCCAGCATCATCGCCGTGATTGTGATGATCATCAATCATCACGATCGTCGTTGTCATCAGGCTCATACCGCGATCATGATCGTCAGAAGGACAGAAAAGGACAGACGATGGAAACGCACAATGCACGGAAGAAGAAATATGGCTGACTCAGTTGGGACCCCGGCGTGATGGCATAGCCAGAGTTGAGGTGGCCCTGCCGGTCTTTCCAAGACACAGGAGTCAATCACTGTAGCCCAGCCAAGGCATGCCGATGGCATCAAATGGAGCCAGGCCCCAGGCCCTGAACGTTTTTCGTGCTATGAACTTGAAGCGTCCGAACGCCTGGTTGAGACTGTACCAACATTCTGGGTATCCTCAAAGAGGAGACACACACACACACAACTCACAAGCCTCGTAAGCTATGATCTTGTTGTCCATGGATTGCCCTATCAAGTACTTTTCGTCCGGGCTGAGGACGATCTGCATCCAGGGTCATACAGTGACATGAAATCCGTTGATCTTTGTCCCAATTCGACGTGCATGCCTGAGGGATTGAGTGCATGGTCGGCTCAGCCTCACATCACAGCTTTGCTCGTTCATTCACGAAACATCACGAAACATGCGGTGTCTGTATGCTGCTGTGTTCAGCCGCTCACTATGTGCTTGACGACGACCGGAATGCCGAATTCCCAGAGGAACATCCTGTCAAACAACTTGACTGCAAACGCACGCTTGTGCTTTTGCATTTTAAAGTCAGCAAGTCTACGTCCCCAATCTGGTATGGCAGGACGTAACTCAGACAGTGGCTTCTTATCATCCGAAGAAGTGAGCAATCCTGACAGGACTTTAGCGACGGAGGCTGTCTTGCTGGTTTGTAGCAGCTTAGTGTCTACGACAGCTAAGGCATCTGCGCTTTCCATCTTCGCAAATTGTCGCCGTGTTGACAGCGCCCATGTGTTCATCGTACTCCTCCCACGCAGCAGCCCTTCAGCGCAACGACAACATGTAGAGCAGAGCATTCACACGCTGTCCTGCACAATTGTGCAAGTGTTGGAGTCCCACTGCACTGCCTGCCCGTCTATGCAAACACTGCGTCAGCCCAAGCGAAGCATCACGAGTAGAAGCCTTCTTGTTGGAGCATCCCGTGACAATGACATTCTGCTGGGAAGGGTCTGGGTGAACGGATACCTCGGCAGCGATGCATGAAACAACACAACAGAGAGCCTGGCGGCCTAGCCCGAGGCTGGCACACAAAACGGTGTTTTCTTGTTGGTGAAGGTGGAAATGATTTGGCCAGTTTCAGTGTCCCAGTACCTCAGCACTTCGACGGTCGATTCGTCTCCGGCGGCAGTGACAAGCACAAGCTGTGGCGAGGACTGGATGTTTTTGTCATAAGCGACGCTATAGAACCGACGACCATCCTCTTGGTAGCAGCTTGCGCTGCAGACTCCGTGCGGATGTCAGTGAGGCCCCTGCAGCCGTGAAGGCGATGTCCCTAACAGCTTGATCGTGTCCGAAGTATGTTCGAAGGCACCTCTGAGCAAAGGGAGAAATAGAATATAGAATCACATGTGGCGCTCCTCTCGGCTGGGGCTCGTTTTTCGGCCGAGGGGCTTCCGCTGGTTGTGATAGTCCCAGATCATGATCTTAGCATCCATGCCGGCTGACAGGAGAAGATGCGCTGTCTTCGGGAACCTGAGTTCAATCTCCACTCGTCTCCACTCGTCACTGTGTTTGGCGCCACATTCGCTGAGACAGCGGCCACCGGATCTTCTGCACGCCCATCGTGTGTCCAGTCCTGGGGAGTTGCTGCCGGTGGTTCCGATCAACGAATGATGGCGCCTTCCATCCTAGCATCCCTACTTTCTCTTAGCCTCGTAGGCGCTAGAGTGAAGGAGGTGTGGTTCTCTGCTGCACGCCAAGGCAGGCACCAAGTGTGTACCCACTTCTTGGGCAGGAAGCACCTGGACTTACACATTCGGGATTGCATGGATTTCCCGTTCAACACTGGTAGTCCCTGCTCGGCTGCACAACTAAGGTTTCAACTGCTTGTCATCAACATCTTTGGTGATGTTGGTCTGGGCCGGTAAGGCGTGCCACGGATGCATGCAAAGCAACCTGTAAAGATTGCCTGCAGCGTTTCATGCGCACCTTGTTCTCAATCCAAGAGCGGCCGGCATAGTCGGTCTCCTGCCATCTAGCTGCTTCAGCAACTCTGTTTGACATGGCGTCAAAGGAAGACTAGCCTCACGAGACCAGGACAGAGGCATCGCCGTCCCTGTGAGACTGGGAGCCTGGCCTTGTTGCCATGGAAGACGGAGGTGATCCGTTCCTTCGTTTCCCTCTCTTCACCTGGGGTGACGATACTCTTTCAGCGTCGTTTTGGGCTACTGGCCTACTGGACACAGGCCTTCAACGGCCCTCTCCTCCTCTGCTTTCCTGGCGACCTCCTCTTCTCTCGCCTGTCAATTTTCAGTTTTCCTGCTGTGCCAAAGCCAAGACACAATTGCCTTCACTTCGACTTCCAACTGCTTTCTCACGACATCGCTATCGATGAAGCCCCCCCACCTGCAGCTCAGAAATCTGTGTTGGAAGCACAGCTGAAGTTGCTGCTGGGATAGTGGCTTGGCGGATTCAGCATGCCCCTGGAACGTCACATGTCGGCAATTTGCCAAGAGGTGCAGATCCCCCACCCCCCCGTCCATGTTCCTCGCCTTACCGGGTCTATCGTCATCCTCGCGTAAAGGAAATTGGACAGCACAATTCTGCAAACAGCCTCCGCTCTGAGCTCCGCGCCGGCATGTCCGGGCCTTCCAAACGCTGCCTGCGACTCATCTGACAAATCCGATCGGCGTGCACAGTGCAGGTTCTCTCTCTCTCTTTTCGCATCTCTCCAATCTCGGCCTTTTGCGGGGCTTGTCCCAAATACCACGACCTTCTTGGAAGTCGGCTTCCGTGCTGACCTGTTGCTGAGTTGCGACGGTCGCACCACATGTCATCAAACCGTGTATTCGGCGGCAGTCAACGAGACACAAGCGGTGTTTCCATAAACATGCCGTCGGGACCACCATTTCTTCTCCCTCTGGAATGTTCTTGCAAGGGTTCGCAGCGTACCCGAAGTTATGGAAGGTGAGATACCTGAGAACTTGCGAGTCGAGTGTCTGCTCCCAAGTTTCTGCCGACACCACGGAGGACAACGACCCGGGCGGTTGATGGAACAGCAAACAGAAGAAGAGTCTGGGCTCCTTGCTGCTGATCGAAGGCAAACTTGCCTCGGCATAGGTCACCAAGTAGGAGCACAAAGAAAATTGCAGGACAGCAACAGCGAAAGAAGAAAGACCTAAAGATCCCTTCTTTCCAGGCCGGATGCTCATAGCTGCCTTCTCGACTCGGCCCATCTTGTGATTGTTGAAGTCTTGCTCGAGGCTACACCTCTAAATCTGCGGGGGCATCTCTTTCTCTAACAGATCTGACCCCGGGCCTTCCCTCCTCGAGTGGCCCTTGCAGAGGCTTGCTCAATGCCTATCAGAGCAACCACTGAATACCATCGAGCACTCATGCCATCCTTGCTCGGGATGCCGCTGTTATGGTTGGATTCGTCAGGATCCGCTTGTCGGCGGTGTTGTAGGCCCACTCCGTGACCTGTACGACGAGCAAGGGCACGACGAGGGCCACCACAGGATCGCCAATGTCATATCTCAAAGTTCACTGGCAAATGCGGGCTGCCGATACAGCAGTAAAGCTGTCACGTGCACATGTGGCGGACTGAATCAAAGAACGCTTCCGACTAAATGAGAAAGAAAAACTCGAAGTAGTAAGCCAATTGTGGAAGCAGTGACGGATCTGCAAATAGTCAAACGGGGTGGACCAAGAAGATTGCCCGAGAAATCATGGTTTGGCTTGCACTTCACCAGAGGGAGCACTTATATCCTACACGGGCGGGCCAAAGCTCCCTTGCGCCAGGGCCCTCACTGCGCCCAAGGCGAGGGTGTCGACGTCAGGCGCTGCATCCACAGACGGCCTGGGATCACCCACGAACTGAGTCGCGACGGGAAGGTATGAGGAAGGCTTAGAATCCCATGAAGAGATGTGAGTCTGAGGTACCGGCAGCAGTGCAAGATCAACCTCCCAAAATGAGACTGAGACTCTGATAACCCCCTACGTTGCCGGCCCTTCAGGGAGGCACTGGGCACCAGACACCAGCGATGGGCTTACGCGAGACTGCCTTCGGAGCCGCTCCGGTTGGCCTGGGCTCAGCGGCTCTCCTTACAGATGTCCACACGCCCACAGGCCACAGGCTATGTCTCCTTTGCCCTCAGAACGGCGCAGCACGCCAGCGGCCTTGGCCTTCGCTTTGGCCTCCTGCACTTCCGAGGAAACGTGGTGGTATAGGGGAAGCATCTAAGGATAACGACTGCCGATCCTCCCCCTCGCTGTCGCTGTACTGCGCGAGGAGGTCCATGCGTATCACCTCCGATGCATTGCTCTTGCAAGCGCATGTCAGTGTGCAAGACATTGTGATTTGTTGCCTGTCCCGGTGGAAGGCCCTTAGCAGTGCTGACAGCAGGGAAAGTCGAAACGAGCAACCCCACTGGACATGCCAAATCACGCCAAGGACGCCACCGCGGGCCAGGCCCCTAGACCGCAGGTGCTTTGACAGGTAGCATGGATTTGAGCTGCTGAAAGCTGCGGAACATGAAGGTCAGTTTGGTCTTCAAACATATTTGAGCAACAAGGTAACAAGGCTGCTAGTGGTGCAAGTACGAGCTACGAGTACCACTCCTCAGGCCCGCTTTGTCGGGGCTGAGCACTGGCCCAAGCCTTGTCAAATCATCCACATGTAGCCAAATCGGGAGAAGTGTCGTGCAGGCGAGCGGCAACGGTGCAAGCGAGTTCGGCTTGTCAGCAGTCTGGCAACAATCAGTGGAGCTGGCATTGAAATGACGAAGCCTGTCTTGTTAATATGAGCTGAAAAGGCGAAGGGTCATAGCATCATACCCCACTGCCTTCTGCTTCACGTACAGGCTGAGATTATTGCGCTGCTCCTCGGTCAGGATGCTGACCTCCTGAGAAATGCGACCAGGGCCAGAGACAGTCGAGAGCGCCAAAACGCGGCGCCTCGGGCAATTGTGCGGGCTCTGATGGACCCGCGCCGCCTGCGCCTGTGAAGACACCTGCAGCCTGGCAGATGGCAGGGTCTCCCATGGTGTGCCGGGAGCTGAGAGGCTCTGCCACGTCTGCCCACTGCCGTGGCCTCGAAGACGCGGTCCGGCTCGGCGTCTTTGGTTAGTCGCCGCCGCTTTTCTGCAACCTCTTGCATGGGCCCGGGCGACGCACGACGGTGAAGGCTTCAACGCGACGCTGCCTCCGAGCCCCACAGAATACCTTCACACCTCGGAGGGATGCAAGGTTCCACGCTGGGGCTCTGCCAACGCTTCGTGGATTTTTAGCAGGCAGATATATCAGATATGTGAGGTTTTGGCAAGTACAACGGGTTGACAGTGTCTTTGCCACAGACATCTTTCGGCACCAGCCGTCCCTCCCTCGGAACAGGCGCACGCGACTACCCACGGAGCCGAACCGAACACGCAACAACCAAAACTACTCAAAGAACCGAAGTCCACCGTTGCTGCATGACGAAACGAACTAGACTGTACCGAGGCAGCGACAATGTCTTGCACATGTCTGTGAAGGTAGTCGTGAAGTTAGGCCTGAGCGACTTGATCAATAACTCACATGGCAAAGCTCTTCCGAAATGACTGGAGCATGCACAGATGTGGCGAGTAGTGTGGGAGCATCAGGTGATAGTCGAGGTCTCCCTTGCGCGTGATCTTGTCCCGGTCATTCATGTACCTTACGTCTCAAGATGGATTTGCGGACAGCTCTCAAGCAACCCTCGCAACCAAGCTCGGCACCCTCTGTAGGTTTCTTTGGGGATCTCCGGCAGCTCCTAAGACGTGGTGGCGGCCGTGGTTGTGTGGTGTCATGCTGCGGGTGTCGGCGTCGTCGATGCTGCTTCAGCTGCTGCACAAGATGTCCATCTGAGCGGTACAGCAATCAGTGTGATGATGATGATGATGATGATGGTGATGAAGATGACGTTGACGATGGCAGTGCTGCTGGTGCGTCGGCAACGATGCCTGTGATGATCGTCTGGCTGCTGAGGCCGACACCGTGAAGGGGAGGATGATTATGATTCTGATGATGATGATGATGATGATTGGCGATGGTAATTCTTATGATGCCAGCTTCGACATCTTGTCAGAAGATGCGCGCACACACACGTCGCAGCATTTCTGGGTCATCAGACATGTCACTGAACATGCTCCAGTGCTTTGTCCAAGTCACGTCTGCAACGAACTGTGTGCGCCGCTTCTTTCGTACCTAGCTCTGCAGCAGCAGTCAGTGGGAGTCAATGTCACTAGTCATAGATAAGCACGACAAAGCGACTGAGCCATCGCCGTCCGCGGGCCTCCGAGCAACGAGCAAACTTGAATTGGTGCCAAGTCAGAGTTTCAGCCAAGTTAGAGTGCCTTTCGAAAGGTGCCAAAGTCCCGTCGAAGTAGGCATGAGATACCGGCATGGCCTGAATAGTCCGGAGCCCGAGTGCAACGATGGTCGATAGGGAAGGAACATCAAGAGAGAGAGAGAGAGAGAGAGAGAGAGACAGACAGAGAGAGAGAGAGAGAAGGGGAGCGAGACTAGTGGCTAGAATCTGCCGCGCTCCGAAATGTATAGGACCAAGGACCTGGCATCTCCAGCATATCCACCGTATCCGGCATCCCCGGGATCCCCAGCCACTGCCAGCGAGTCGGGCGCCTGTCGTTCTCGCACGCAGAGACACGGCAGTTCCTAGTAGCCTAGCACTCAACATGCAGAAACGCAGATTTAGTAGGCCTGATCCAGCAGGGTTTGAATTTCTTCTCGCCTGAACTGCGCAGAGTGCTTGATCAACGAGCCGTCGATGTCGCAGTGGGCAAAATTGCAAAGGGCCCCGCCGTTGAGCTTGAAAGAAGCCAAGCACAGCTTGCTGCTCCTGACCCGCTACACCTCTGGACATTCCCCACGATTCCAGACGTGAGTGCATCCTCTTCACCCAGCATGATCAGCTGCCTTGCCTGGGTCACTTATGGGCTTATGGCTGCACATCCAGCCATCTCTCTTGCTGAGGCACGCTCCACTGCCAGGTTTGACAACGGTACGAGCTGTACTGCCGCCTGTATGCAACTGTGATCGGACAAGACATCGCATGGCTGGTCCCGATGTCAGCAGTGTCCCTTTACTTTGGTCTGCGGCAGCCTATTGCAAGAGCTGCTCTTCCATCACTTGCTAGTACAAATACTTGCTCTCTTTTAAAACCTTCCTCTCGGGGAAGCCTCGGGACCACAAAATCTGTGGCTAAAGTCGACCCACCTGCCCGGCCACTTGGTTGAGGTCTTCCATATCGATGACCTCTTCCTCCGAAGGCAAATTCAAAATGCTTGGTTGATGTACGGTATGCATGCAAGACCAATTAATGCAGTCGCTTGCGGAGCTTTCCTGTGCATACGGCACTGGTGATGTTGATGTTTCGGCTGCAGCAGGAGCAGCAGGTGCCTGTCGCAAGGGCTACACAAATCACAACAACCTCGTAGAACAAGCTGAAGCCTATTCAACACTGCAAGATCCCTGCGAAGTGCGGGGGCGCTGTAGGTGCTGCACGAGCTGCTGATGTTTGCTTGCTTTTCACACAATGATTCGAACAAGCATGGCCTCATCTTCGAGCGCAAGCTCCATGTCCAAAGGCATCACGTCTTCACCTGAACGCTTGCTGCCACTTACTGTTGGTTGAGGGAAAGCGCGGTTGCTAGATCTATCTCGCTGGAGACATTCCTCTTTCCAGCTCCGACGCGATGAAAGAATCGGGTCACTGGATGCATTCATCAGGACGTAGATGGAACGTTTGGCACCCACGAGCGCAGGCAGGCGCAGCAGGTGCCATTTCCCTGTACATCCGCTCATTCCGCAGGCTTCGGGTCCGTCGCGCACACGATAGCCGATAGCACTGCAGCGGTGCCGTGACCGCCGTGAGGCCCTAAAGCTGCAAGCCGTTGCAAGCTTCACTCCAGACTGTCCAAGCCCAAGTCGCCGACCTTCGCCAGATTTGAGAAACCCTGACTGGCGCGCGGCTCAATAGTCATTGCTGAGCTGCAGGCTCCGTTGCGACCGGGAGGTGTGTGCTCCTTCTTCATGGTGTCCTCTGTTGGGGATGTTCTGCATACTCTCTTTACTTCCACATCCAACGTGCTGTTCAGGCACATGCATCGCATGAGGGGTATCGACAGTCCTTTGAAATCTTTTCAAGCGCCGCTTCTTTCGATGACAGAAAGAACAGCATCCCTTTCTTGACATACACCTTACAGCCAGTAGCCATCAGCAGCTGCATCCGACACATAGTAAGCTGCAGGCAAGACCTTGCGACCCGTCTTCAGATTCTCCAGCTCGTACTTGGCGACATCTGTGGATGCCTCAGCAAGCTTTCTGGTGCTCCTGGCATGGGCAGCTGGCAGCAACGGCATCTTGGGAACTGGCGTTGCGACTGGCCGGAGTGACATCCTCAGCATTGTGAGTGCGACCACCCGCGGGACAAAGTTGTGAAAGCTTGGGGACCCGCTTCTATGAGTCTCGGCTGCGACTCCGGAGGGTGGAAGCTCCGTGGCTGCGTCGGCGTGTGCATGCGTGCGCCGTGCGCATGTGTTGCCGGATTTTTCCAGACGACGTCGTTGCGCGTTTGCTGTGGTAGTAATTATGTATAGACTCCAAGACGACATGTTGTGTACTGGAATTGGCCCTTCGAGCTGCGAGCAAGGCATTGCAGCATTCCAGTATAGCGTGACTGTGCGAAGCCGCGCAAGCGCTAAGCCAGCCTTCGGCAGGCTCTTCCGGTTCAGCGGCGGCCTCCCAGCAGACGTCCGATCACGGACTAAGCTCAGAAGTCAAGGCCATGCCTTCGGCTGATCTGAAAGCGCGACCAGCGGAAGGGTGTCGAAGTCGTGATCTAAGCACCGGACTTCCACCAGCAGCTGCCATAGGCCGCAGTTAGAGTTTGCGAGACTTTGGGCTGCCGACGCTCGCCTGTCGCCGCCGACTCGAGCTCCTCTCGTCGCGATATGTCGCGAAATCGCTCCGAGGCGCTTCTGTTTTGCACTTTCTGTTCCCATCGGAACGGTCCTCGAAGGCACCCTTCGGAACAACTTTTCTGCGAACCGCCCGCATGACTTCCTTGCACCGCCAGCGAGCCGCGAAAGTCGTTGCAGCACAAACCCTGGCCTGGAGCTCCGTTTGGGAGAGTGCACCAAAGAGATCATCACTGGCCACGATGGACCTAAGCAAGCTGTAGCTGAATCATGGGGACACAGCTACACACCTCCGAAGCACAGCGAAAGTATACGTACACACACACACAAAAACAAGTTGCAAGCAAACACACTGGAACAAATACGGCGCCCACACCTACACCGACACACACACACACAAACAGACGGACGGACGGAGAGACAGACAGAAACAAACACAACCAGGCAGGCAGGCAGGATGCAGGCAGGCAGACAGAGACTGACAGTGACAGGCAAACAGAGAGACACAGAGAGCGAGACAGAGACAGACAGACGGAGAATGACGGAGAAAGATAGAGGCAGAGGCAGAGAAAGAGACAGACAGAAAGAGAATAACGGAGAATAACAGAGACAGACGAACACAGACAGACAAACGGAGACAGACGGGCTGAAACAGACCAACAGAGACAGGCAGAGAGAGACAGAGAGAGAGATAGAGAGACAGAGAGAGACAGAGACCGAGACGGTGTGCCCCGTTGAGAAGCAATGTCTTCATTCTCGGCAATGTGCCAGCGACCACACCCTTAAATCTAAAACAGAAATACCCAAACCAACAACACTTCGCAAGCTCATGCACCCAAGGGAGGCCATGGACCATTGTATCTGAGCTCAGAGCCCTGCGTCCTCCTTGCCTTGGTTTTTGAGTGTGATGTCCTCATATCAAGGGCTTGTAGCGAAGAGAAGCGGGCTCGCAGCACTCTGGTCGGACTCTAACCGGATGAGAGGGTGTTTTTGTGACCGTCCTCTAAGCGCGCGATGTGCTTCTTGCCTCCCAGCAGGGCCTTCAAGATGCGGGCTTGAAAGGAAGCTCTCTGTTTCGTGTCTTCAGCCTGGTCGTCCGCAAGAATGGGCGTCAAGGCACCTGGCCGCACCTCGCTTGAGTTTACTACGACCTTCTTTAGTGAGGCGAGAGGCAGAGTGGGACTCCGGCCTCGCGGATGCGGCCGGAAATCTCAACCTCATCGAGTCGTCGAGATTTCCCACACCACTCTTTCAGTGACTCGTGCCGGAGGCCTCCGGCTCTTCTGTCGGCCGGCTGAATCTAGGCATCCGGATCTTCTCTTACTCTAGTCTACACGTCCGAGTCTGTGCCACACTCAACAACGAGCCGGAGCCACGCCATCATGAGTCCAGCACGGACCTCATCTGCCTCCTCCTGAACAAAGATTGACAAACTCATACACACTCATTATAGCAGTGCGCGAACGCGGAGCAGAGGCTTCGTGAGCCTCCAGGAAAGCGCTCTGTTTGCAGTAGATCTTGCAGGCGCCCACCAGTAGGTGCCCGGTAGCTCGCAAGGAGACCAGCGACCGTTTTGCCGAGATACTGACAGGGGAGGGCACCAAGTGGCTGCAGGACAGTCCAAAAGAGCGTAGGCTTCAATTAGGGCCCAGTCGTAGCAAGCAAGCTGCGAAGGTCGATCTCCTGGTAGTCCTGCATGCACGAACAGGCCGACTGCTTTGTTGCCTGTTAAAGAAACTCGCGCAACCTATCTGGGCTGGTCTGGGCCGGCACATTCTGAGCGGGTCTGCTTTTCTGGCAACAGCAGCACACAACCATCTCGAGCGTTCACAATCGTCCTTCTGCGCCAGAAACTTGCTGCGTGATACTTCGAGATAAAGCACAGACGTGCTCTCAGCCTATTGACGTGCGGAGCTCACTTCTTGCCAGACGTGCGGGCCTTGCTCTTGTCCTTGCCACGAGCCTCATGTCGCAGCCCAGCCACATCAATCGCTTATTCACACATGAAAGAAGACAGAAGAGCATGGGACCTTCTTCATTCGGTTCTTGGTGTCCTTCTTTCCACGGCGGCCTCGCAACACAGCACACCCGGGTTCTGCTTGCATCAGGATTCCCCTGGCGCACCTGCACCCGTCTTCTCACCACCGACACCGGCCTAGCTGAGAAGGAGCACAATATTGCATGTTGTCTTTGAGGCTTCAGGCCGAGATCCATGACCGGTTCCGATGTGCACTGCCATTGAGCATCGTGCACGCTTGAGCCTGTACTTCGGCTCGAACTTCTTCATCTTGTCGAGGCTCTCGTAGATGAGACCTCCGATGCAGTCCAAGCTTCGCTCCAGCCCGCCACATGCAAAGGTGGTGGATTTTCTTTATTTATCATCCGCTGACACGCCAAGCTCTCGGCCAAAACCAGTGCTTCGACCACCACCGAAGGCCGTCTTGAAGCTGAACAGCTGGATGCAGGCGGTGTCTTTCACTTTGTACCTGCCCCCCAACCCTAGACACAAGTCATCCCGTACCTACATGCTGTAGTGCCGCATGGCTGCAATGAGCTCGTCACTTCTCTCTAGCTGTCTAGTGGTGATGTCATAGCGAACGCGTGGGCACATTTTCGCCAACTTTTCTGTGAGGTCCTTCTTTGACACCTTGCTACGAATGGCTTGGCGGAGCTGGTTGTGGCAAGGCAACGCGTGTCTATGCACCGATAAGAAGCCGGCATTCGCCATGCTGGGATGGATGACATCCAGCACAAACTGCTTCCTTCCAAGTGCTCTCTGCGTCATCGGATGGAACCCCGGCTTTGGAGTGTCTGGCATTGTCGGGGCTTACTGAGGGACTCACCGGGCCAGCAGCGGGTTGGTCTGAAACCTCACAAGCATCTCTGGCTCTGCAGCCTCGACAAGGCTATAGATGCAGCTGAGGTCAAAACTTGCGCGTTCGGATGGTGAACTCAGACATGGTCGGCAACTGGGGGCTGAAATGCTGTGTCCGTTGACTGCTGCCTGCCTGACCTGTTTGGAGCCGAAATGCCAAGTGCCGACATAATCCGACATAGCTACAACCACATTATCAACATGTTGTGGAACAGCAATCACGGCAAAATCAGCAAAGTCGGCAGTGAGATTCCTTCCAGCCCACGCGATGGGCCCTGAGTCCCAGCGTCCCTGTCCTGCTTCTTGAGCTTCCGCTCCCAGTGTGCTGCCAGCCAGACCTCATCAAGAAGCTTGTCGAAAAGGACACCGTTCAGCACCGTCTCCAGCCTTTCCCCAGATTCCATTTGGTGCAATGAGCTTTGCAAGCTCCATGAATTAACGTTGCATCGAATGCTGCTTGCTGGAGCCTCGATCCTGACCGTGGCAGGCGGTTTGTAGCTTTCTGCGCACTCTCTGATCAAACAGGTTTTAAGCGAGTTGATCGGGTCGGTGCAACTGCGGTCATTCCGCCATGATGTCAACTATCAGAAGCTGTAGCCATGCACACAAGGAATGAAACGGATCAATCAGCTCGCAATCAACTCTGTGCAACATGGTGGAACCCGCAGACATGGGCACAAATGGTCACCAGCAGTTTTCAGACTGCTGGTCGCTGTGCCGGACCGTGTCGCCAGAAGGGACCTGACCTTGGACAGATTTCCGGACATGGTGAGACATTTTCCATCCGCCGCACTTCTCGTTCTGAGGATGCAGCTTCCGAGGAAGCACGGGCTTCTTCCTGGCAGCTCCAGGCCCATGCATTGCCACGGTCCAGTGTCAAAGCCGGCATGGCGGGCAAAGGTGCTGCAAGCATGCCGGCCACTCCGCTCCAGCTCACGCAGGATTCCGAGGTATGGTGAACACCTTTGGCAAGGAGCGCAATGTTGAGCAAGCAGAGTACGCTTGTACAATTTTGCTGAGTGGAACGCTGGGCACCATCGGCCTCGTACCTTACAAATCTTACAGCTATCGCCATGAAAACCCTACCCTGCACCGCAAATCCGCCGGCTAGGCGTTCTGTGCCAGTCGAACCAGCAAGCATGTGCATCGACAGCTGCCTGCGGTGACAGTGCATCTCACATGTTCAGCGATCATCACACCACTCGTGTTCTTCGGATTGGACAAGCCGACTTGCATGGCATTTGTCTCCCATTAGCATGCAATGATTTCACTGTGCTTCGATTTCTTTTGGATGCGACAGAACAGAAACTTTCCACTTCGTCCCAGCAAAAGCACACTTGCATTGTGGTTGTGGTTGCTGTTGCTGCTTCTGTTGTTGTCCTCCTCGTCGTTTGTTGCTGTTGCTATTGGCGCTGGTGCTTTCGCTGTTGTCGTTGTTGCTGGTGAGCCTCCTCCCTCTCCGCGCCTGGAGGGGTTTTGTTTATGCAGTTTGTGGCAGTCCCACATCCGGGCTTTGGAATAATCTGGAAGCTAGGTTTGCAAGCGGCACAACTCCCCGGGTGGTCCCGCAGCTCTGGGTCAACTGGGTCCTGCCCTAACAAAGAAAGCACGTCCGTTCAGATTGCACCGCCCGACAGCCTCAAGGGAATGGGGAACGACCACTGCGGTGAATAGGACACACATAGCTGGGACGACTTGTCGTGGCAACAATGAAGCACGATTTTCACAATGCAAAGCCTGAAACGTAGCTTTCCGACACTTCGCGACTTGTGCAGCGCCCTGAAGCCCATTATGCGAGCCCACACATGCACTCGTTCGCCCTGCCACTTACCCACCCCATACATTGGCTCTGGGGCGCGAAGCCATCTATGGGTGGTTTGCATGCTGAACCCAAAACTGCGCCTTCATCCTGCGCAACATCCACACTGGAGTGTTCAGCAAGAAGTTGTACAGATCCATGCCTGATGCCGTGGGCAACAAAACCAGCAATCCCCCGGGCAGATTTGGTCGGATCGGCTCGGGGAGTGGCTGACGTCCTCCATTGGCCACTTTACAGAGAAACTGGGCCAGTCCAAGAAGCTCTCCTGGCTTCACGATGATCTGCACGAAGTGCAGCAAAGTCTCACTCTCACTCTCTCTCCTCTCTTTGAGCCCCAGACAAAGGGTACCTTGAATCCGTCACTGAGAATCACTGGTATGCCTCGAAATGCTTGCGGCGGCACGAACAGCAGCAGCAGCAGTTAAGCAAAATTAACATGCCGGCAGCACAACCTGCAAAGAAGGCCTCATACAGGTGATTCGTCCAAGACCTTGTCGTGAGCTGAGCTTGACAAACATGGCGATCGGTCTCAATCCAAGAGCACTGTGGACTGCATTCAAACGCTGCGGAAGCAATTTCTGGGAACCCCGCGAGGTTCCCATAGGCACCAAACAAAAATGTGATGCGCCCATTCCTCAGCAGAATCCAACAATGCTGATCCACAGGTGTCATGGCCGCACACTTGGTTCACGGCGCTCGAAGTAGTCATCTGTGAATCCGCCTACGCTCACACCCTCCAGCCCATCGAAGACCTTCGGCTGAGTGAGCGAATTTCTTACACGACTGCCCTTGTCGGCAACCCGTGCCGCCCGGCGGGTGCCGAGCAGGGGCAAAGGACGAACCAGGAAGATTCTTGGGTGTTGGCATTGGTGCCCGAGCATGATGCTGTGTCCAGGAGTGAAGCGAAAAACCCAAGCAGAAATTTGGGTTCAACTTCGGTCATCATTGCTTCGAGCAGCTGCCTTGCCGCGGAACTACTTTCTAATCGCACGATGCCCGTCCTCCTCGCATTGCTTTCGGTGTTGATACTGTTTGACGTTTTGCAGTCATCGCAACAAGATTCACCCATACTACTTCCATCATACATACAAGAACATTGCATTGAGTTGTTGACCGACGGGAAGAAATTCGACGTTTTCTTGCCAAACTATGGCTTGAAATCCCAGTACCGCCCGAAGAAACACATGCCCTGCAGGAAGGCTTAGCAAGCCTGCCAGCTTCGGTTCGTCGGGACGCGGCCTTGATGATGTTGCCTCGCACGAAGTTTTTCTTGTAGAGGTCGTTCAGGCCAGGATGCCGGCCTGCTACAGCAGATGTTGGCAAAGGCAGCTCAAAGCCCAAAAGCCCCAATAACTTGGGTGCAGGCCATGGAAATTGAATAACAACGTTCTTTGCTCGGAAGGCAAATTGAATTTCGCCATCCGCGTGTAGCGGAAATAATCCTCAGGCAGGATGTCGGAAGCAGACCGCAGTGGTTGAAAGAACAATGGCTGCCACGCTGCTGTGTGGCCTGGGACTACGAAATCCTGCTCATCGCAGCTTCTACGGAGATCGGTGTGCAAGCTCCCAGAACGGAGAGGCAACAAGCTTTCAGTCAGTCCTTCCAAGCGTTGAAGCAACTCGGGCCGCATCTGGGCGTCAAGGCTTCCGTGACGATGAACATTGAGTGAGGGATGTAATCCCGCCATTCCTTGAGAGATGTGAGTAACACGCAGCATCGCATTAGCGGCTAGCGGAATGATGTAGCTGGGGCGCAGGAAAGAAGTTCATGCCCTGGTCCGAAAAGACGAACCTGGCAAAAGAAGCGCCAGCCAAATCCAACATCTCTTCGGTTTTTCACACACACGAATTTAGCTCGCGTGTCCAGGCAAATCCACATCATGATATGATACGCCGAGGAGCACATGGTCATAGCCATCATTCTTGGACCAATATGGCAGCATGTCGTCTTTGCGCTTGATCATGTCGATGTACACCGCGGAGACTTCCTCAGTACCAGCAACGTTAAGGGACAAGCATCGACGCGGCTTCCCATCCCCCCTCCATGATCTTCAACAAAATTTCTGGTGCCTTGTTCTTGCAATATATCCTTACTGGACTGTCTGCACCGGCAGCATTGTAGCCATTCGTCATTCCACAGCCCTTTCTCAAGTTCCTCATCCACAAACAGGATGTGTGGGCAGGACATCGAAACCTGTTATCTTCGCAAGCGAGCGCTCTCGTGCCCCAACAGCTTGGAACCATCACCTCAAAGACCACACACAACACTTCGTTCCTTCATGATGTGCAACAGCCGGGGGCTCGGAAACGGTCTGTTTGAGCTTCTACAGCGGAAAAGCTCTTTGCCCTGCAGTTGTTCATCATTCCTTCAGTCTTGCCCGACACATTACTCGTCACAACGTGTCCTCATGATGTTGCATCATGACATACCATGACTGAATGGCCATTACGAACTACAGTTTCCGACATGTCATAGGCCTTGGTCCGAGATGCTCGTCGAGTTTGGTTCATCTTGTAAACCATGCGATCACACCACGTGTGCCATGGTACCAGAAAGAAGTCAGCCTGGTCAGGATCCTCCGTTAAGCATGAGCCTTGGCGAAGCCAATGAGGAATCAGGGCCTCCAAGCCCCACTGACCATGATGGCAGTGCAGGACGCCCTTGGTCAATTCAGGCAGTTTGTACACGAAGAGCCGCAACGTCGTGCCGTAGCAGTCATGTTGGGGCTCTAAACCGAGCAAGAACGGATAGATCCTCAAGTCATTCAAGTCCGGTGCCCAGTCATCTTTCGCCGCTGTTGGGAAATATGGCTGCAGCTTCGGAATTAAAGCCGTGGTCAAGTAATGGAACATTTTCTGAGCCTCTTGACGCCCATCGTCATAATCAATAGCACGGAGTGCAACCAGCAGAACAGTTGCCAGTGCAAAGCCGCAGTCCTCAGCATGCTCCTCGAGCATATCATTGTGTGTAATGGCCCATAGAACCTTCCGTATCACGCGGGAGTGGGGGAGATCGATGTCAGGCCACTTGTCAACCAGGATTTGTGTATGTTCCCATGTCGTCCTCTTGATAACTTCTGTCCCAACACAGGCCATAAAAGGGGCCCTTGAAAGAGGCTCCATGGCGCCCACCAAAAGTGGGCAGACACTTCCCAAGATTCCCAGGAATAGGAGCATCCAGACTCCTGTCTGCACCCTGCACGGAGCTCCCAATGCGGCCAAATGGTCCATGGTCCTGAAATGCGTGCTCCATCAAGACCTTCGAGACGTTTCAAACTTTCAATGACATGTCCTTTGGTTTGGTGATCCGAGTGTGTTAGGAAGGAGCGCTTCAAATACAAGCGCATCTGCTGAAGTGGTGCATTGATGGCTGGAAGGAAACTGATGCTAGCTTGAGCCGGGCTGAAGCAGTACAGAATTGAATCGAAAGCACATACAACAGCTCTCATCTTCGTGGCCACCTTTGTGCATCACTTCTCTGTCCGCCCGGTAAGGCTAGAAGTGTCCGTTTGAGGCCATGTGCTGAGAGTCTTAGACATTGGAGATGCTCCTTCTGCGCATCTCAACTCCAGCTGAAAAACACGTGCAAACGGATGACTATGTCAGATTCGCTTGGCGAATGCAGCACCTATCCGGGAGCCCCAGTACACGGCCTGCAAAGACGAGAAGCTCTCTGACATTCTCTCAGTCTCTCTCAGTGTGAACGTTAGATAGACACGCGCAGCACGCCAAAACAGGTCAGGCCGTCCGAAAATTGAACAGAGTCCAGAAGTCTGGTTCGAAAACCTGAAATGACAAACACACACACACACACACTTGATCCAAAGGATGTTGAAAGTGTGAGATTTGTGTCCCGGACTGCAGCGCGGATCTGCAAGCCTCAAGGCTGCATCCTCGCAACGTCACACAGAACCTGCACTTCTTGCATGATCCTGGATTTGAAGCGACTCCTCTTTGTGATGAACCTCGTCTGCACCTCGTTTGCTCACACAAAATGCTGCAAAAAGTACTTGTGTTAGGCTCCGGCCCAGTTTTGAAGTGCTTGTGACATCTTGCCATGCCGAGGTCGCCACATGCATCTTGCAGGAGCGTGAGAAGAGCTTCATACGCCTGCCGTGCGGCGAAAGAGTGTTTGCCGTTGTCGTTCTGCGGAGGTTTGATTCCTTGCGCGGCTCGTGCTCCCCGGCTGAAAGCTCCACTTTCAAGCGTTCGATCTGCTCCTGAAGCTGTGAGACTTCGGTGCAATCAACACATCATTCGCGCAGGGTTTTAACACCATAGACCAATTGAGGTGTCCACGCCGTAGTGCTCTTCCACAAATGACTCGACCGCCTGGGTTGTGACCTAGATGCAGCCAACAACGGTATCCACTCCTACAGCATCCACATCAGTCGTCTCGCATCGTACAGTACAGAAGTCGTGGATACATGGCAACGATCAGACGAACGCCCAAGCCCACGGCATACATGCCCCGCGCACCTCTGGCCTCCACTTGCAACAGCGAGCTCTGCCACCCGTGATTGAAGGAACTTGCATTGCCAGCAGTGCTGAGTGCAGTTCTGCGGTGGACATGTATCCGAGACCGAATCCAAAAGACTCGGCTGGCATCCAGCTTTGCTCACCTCGCACAGCTGTCTAGACAAGGCGACATCACGCAACTGCTGACGTCGTACATCACGATCTAGATCTCCTCCTAGCGGGCACACTCAAGTGCAACTTGGTTTCCGACTCGAGTGAGAGACAACGGCACTCATGGCGGCGAGATGTGCTTCTTCGGAGGCCTTGCCGCATGCAGCGGTCGGCAGTATTGCGAGAGAAGTCGACACACAAGCAGCGGGCCACGTGCTCTTCCACGAACCTGAGAGCAAGGAGAATTCGAGGCACCCTGGAATGGATGCTGTTGAAGTGCGCGACTTGCGAAGGCTGTCTCGCGTGGAGTCGCCTCAGAAGCGTTGAAGACTGTTATTTGGTGTAGCCACACTCAGCAACACAGGCTGTGTCGCAATGGTGGTCGCTTGCGAACTCATGTCTCAGATGAGATGCTGGAAACGTGCTTCAGAGCTGCTTGACAGCCACGATAAATCGCCACCTGCGGGATGCGATGGCTAATTTGTGGAACGCCAGTTCATGCAGCATCCGAGGGGGCAGCCGCGCCAGTCTCGCCGGCCCAGTTGCTTCGCATCTCCTTGGTGGGGCACTTGATAGATTCTGATAGATGCTTGAACAGGAGGCGGGACAGTTCAGGGCCGGGCAGCTCGCAACCACGGCGGCCATGGCTTTGACCTCTGGCCGCGACTTGAAAGATTTGAGAAGACCATCGCCACATCAGCAACATAAATGATATGACGGCGTGCTTACTTCGAGCTGCAAAAACAAGCTGCACTGTGGATCGCACTGACGGACGAGGTTGAGAGTAGCCTCCAAACTCTAAACCCCTTCAACAACAGTCGGGTTGCGATCAAATCCCCAAACACCTCAGTCGTCTTGAAAGTGCTGAAAGCCGCTCGCTGAATGCAGTGGCGGAAATGGACCTGCGCTACTAGACTACGAACAACATTTCCAACCACACGCTTTGCAACCAAGCATGTGTGCCTGCGTCCGGGAAGCGATGCGCAAACTCATGGCTCTAGTGGTCGCTCTTTGCTGTCAGTGGGTTCGGATCATGTATTGCCCCACGAGGCACGTCTGCATGCGACAATGGCCTTCAGCATCTGAACCAAGTAGTCATGCCAACTTATGGGAGCAGTCTTTCTGTCGTCTTCCGGCATTGCACAGCATCTCTACTCATTCATCTGTGTGGGTCGAAGCAGAAAAGCCGATCATTTATCCATTGGATCATAACCCAACATGTCGCACACAGTATCCATGCATCTAGCGCCAAACATAGGTATAGTCCGTATGCAGTGGCGCTTTATCATCCCTGCTACAAGCTCCTTCCGTATGCATGGTGTGTGACGTGGCCATGACCCGAAGCTACATGTGTGTTTGTCTCAGGTTAAACGCTTAGTGGTTGAGCCTCTTGACAGTCTTGAAGACCCTTTTGGAGCCCACGCTTCTTGGCTTAACTGGTGAACTTTGCACCAGGCTTAAAGACTAAAACTTCGAGCAGGTGTGCCGGCTGCCAGTAGGCCGGCTCTTAGGCATCACAGGAAAATCACAAGGCAGCTGATGTTGTCGTTGGACCCACGCGCCAAGGCTTCCTCTACCTCGTCGTCTGCATGTGCGACTGCAGACACGGAGCAAGTGAGCAACCCAAGAGATTACAGTCAGCAGTTTGGTGAAAGGGGCTCACAGATTCGAGGCTTGGCCCCGAACCAGCATGCGTGCCAGAATCTCTGCCAATGACCGGCCCTCTGACTCCTGGCGAGCTCCGTTCATGAAGGCGAGAGGTGCACAACAAGTTGGCAAGGTAGTGGCAGTCCAGCTGCCGAGCAACGGGAGTCAGCTCTTGCATGCACTCCATCACCAACTGGACTGCCTTGAGCCCGGGGTAATCAGATGTGTTGAACGGCTAGCTGTGTGCTGGGAGTGGGGCCTGCTGATCATTCATGACGTCCCAGATGCCGTCGCAAGCGAGGATTATGAAGGAATCCTCCGTCAACCGAGATTCCCATGCCGCGCAAACTTATGCTTTTATGAGCACGTCAAGTGCAAGTGCCTTCACTTTCTTTTTGCACAGTGACTCGGCATCCACTCTCCATACCGTGACTTCGCGCAGCTCGAAACTTTAGCGCTGGCGCAATCTGGCATTGCGATCAACAACCCTGGTGCAACCGAGCACATGCGATCTTATCATGCTAGTTTGCACCGATAAGCCTCCACACCAGCAACATGAACCGAGGAAATCCACTAGGGACAAAGGCTGCGACATCGCACTAGCACTACGCCAGGGTTCTCTGCAATGCAAGTGCGAATCGTTCACGCAAGGATGGCAGCTGCTCAGCAGTGCCACTAGCGCCATCAATGAGAAGCTATCCTGCAAGAGAGGAGATCGGACATGTCGCACGGCACTGCATGGTTGGCACCGCAATCCGTCCGCTCCTCCTTGCCTTGTCTATTGACCTTCCTCTTCCAGCGCCTTTCGAGGGTAAAGCAAGAGTTCAGGTTCACCAAGCTGCGCAAGCCCGCCTCTTCTGCCTGCCCTTCCTCCTGCGAGCGCAGACAGGGAGAAGTCGACAGGGCATGCCGCAGGCAGGCTCCCTCTCCTCGAAGGCGTCCGCATTGCCCTCTTCTTCAGCGCCACCCTGAAGCCCGAAGATGCGGACGCCAGGCGCGAGTCGGGGGTGCAGCGACATATGGTCACGAGCCTTGGACTCCTTGTGCTCTTGGATTTGAGCACTCACCTTCAACTGGCATCTTTAAAGAGCTTCTGATTATCGCTGCTTAGATGACCAGCCCGTCTCCACCTGTACATACAAGATCAGCAGGACTGTGACATGGATTGCGATGGCAATGCCGATCATGTTGAGGTCCGCCGATCCTGCAGGCAAAAGCATGATACCGCAACAGCTGGCTCTGCGGCCTGAGAACATCGCCTTACAACACAAGGCTGGAGCGGTTGTGACATTGCTGAAGTCCTGGGGGTGCTGTTGGTGCCTCCGGTGCATCTCCAGCTTGTCCTGAAAGATTAGTTACAACATTTTCCGCAGCAGCACGCTGCTATGACGTGCCTGCATCGCCAACTTCTCCTTGCTCACCTTGCAAAATCGAGAACTGCGGCTTCGCTAAGACTTGGGGCTCTAGCAGTCCTCTGTCCCCCTTTGGTCCAGCCGGCCCTGAGAGAGAAAGAGAGAGAGAGAGAGAGAGAGAGAGAGGGTGAAATAAAGAAGCAAGGGCTACGGGACGGACGAAGACGGGAGACGGCCTCTCTTTCCGGCTACTCCAGGATCACCTCGATCTCCTGGATCACCTTTGGCTCCGTTGGGCCCGACCGCATCCACTGCGTTGTTCCTTCCGAGCAGACATCTGTGAATTCCGTCTCGAACCTCTAGGGCCTCTGTAGTGCTTAGGGCCATCTGCATCCGAGAAGCCGCCGCGGGCTTTGTGAGGCATCCTGCGCCTGAGAGGCCGAGGCTAGCCGCTCGGCGATGCGAAGCGCGGAAGCGGCGTCTTCATCTTGGATTCTTGGATGATGAATCAAGCCAAGGGTCAAATGCACGCCAGGCCCCTGAGTCTCTGAGCACATGAGGGCTGAAGCCACACAAGAATCAGAATCAGCTGACCAAAACCACAAAGGCAGGCTCAGCCCAAGTGCAGGTAAGCTTGCGACCGTTAGCCTCAACTTCAACGGTGTGGGTGCTCAGTAGAGACTCTGAACCTTGGGTGGGCGGGCCTGCTGCCACAAGGGTCTCTGTGTTCTGGCACAAACACTCGAGAGAAGATTCTAGAAGATCGGCTAGGCAGCGGCCGGGGTCAGGTGCCAGAGCTCCCTGGCGGACTGGATGATTCTCGGCTGGGACCTGCCTGCGCACCTGCAAGGCTGGCAAGAAAAGGCAACACGAAAGAAAGTCACGTCTAAAGCCTGGGCTGCTCCGGTGGATGCTGGCCATGAGTTCACTGCTGCTGGCCAGCCTCCCAAATCGTGAAGGAAGTGGTTGGCAAACGCTCAATGCGGCTGTGAGAATCACGTCTGAAACTATATTGCTGTCGAGGTGCTCAGCAGCAAGGAAGTGCATAAGCACCACATGTCAAATATGGAACCTGTGCGTGTGGAGTGAAGTCTCCGGCAGTATCATTTTCTCGATTGTGTACAGGCCGCACATGTACAGTAGTTGCTGTTCTGCAGACGCTTTCCTGTGTATCAAAGTACGAGGCTAAGGGACTCTAGCTACGAACTTGTTTGTGGCTCGCAAGCGCCCAACGCAATGGCCTCTAACTTCTGACGCAAGCTAATGCCGCTATCGTCAATAATGGCAGCGGCATTTCTTCAAGAAGTTGAGAACTCTGGTTGCGTAAGCCTGCATTACATTGAATCCGAATCTAACGGAGCAAGACCCAAAACCAAACAACCCCCCAGAATGCATTGAGCGCGATTCCCCATGCAGCTTATCAGGGATTAAGAGCAATGTTCTATTGCGATGTCTGCAACCCACCTTTTGTATAACATAACCTCCTGACATATAAAACATATCCAATCATGGGCCCGTACGGCCGTACGGGGCCGCCGTACGGCCGTACGAGGGGGGTCCCCGTCGTATAACATATATTCGCGACGTATAACGTATAACCATACGGGCCCGTACGGCCGTACGGGGCCGCCGTACGGCCGTACACGGGGGTCCCCGACGTATAACATATAATCCCCGACGTATCACGTATAACCATACGGGCCCGTACGGCCGTACGGGGCCGCCGTACGGCCGTACACGGGGGTCCCCGACGTATAACATATAATCCCCGACGTATCACATATAACCATACGGGCCTGTGCGGCCGTACGAGGCCGCCGTACGGCCGTACACGGGGGTCCCCGACGTATAACATATAATCCCCGATGTAGCACATATAACCATACGGGCGCGTACGGCCGTACGGGGCGGTATTCTTAAATGTTATATATGTCGGGGATTATACGTTATATGTCAGAAATCCGCATGAAAATGGCACACCAAAAGCACCATGCTCGCAAGACCTCTTTTGCATGGTGGATTGGTGTGGCTGCCGACTCCCGGATGTTCCTTCGGTCGAAGACCTCAGTCTAGGAAGAGATCATTCGAAACAGAGGAGGGTCCCCTCCTTCAGGGCCTACGGCACCTGGGGATCGGGAACCCTCCTTGTACAGAAAAGAGTCCCAAGATCTAGGAGCACTCCTGCAAGAACCTCGCCATCAGACTGAAGGGGGCCTATGCTTTGCTCGAAGAGAGCAGAGATGAGAGGGTCCGGGGACCTAACCAGGGCCCGTCCAAAAGGGGACGGGCAGCAAAATACAAAGGCAGTCATCCTGAGCCGAGGAGACTACGGGAAAGGAGAAAGAGAGAGAGCGAGAGAGAGAGAGAGAGAGAGGGAGAGAGAGAGGGAGAGGGGGAGAGAGGAATAGCCAAATGCAATCCAAGTGCCCTTGTTTTTCGCACGAGGCGATGGTCTGTAGGCCGGCAGGTCGAGCAAGTAGTCCTTCCCCTTTTTGAGGAAAAAGGGGGGAACCATCAGGGCCAAAGGCACCTGGAAGTCCCTCCCCTTCCCGCAATGGGTATTCCTCTTGCCGAAGAAAAGGCCTGTGACATGGCCCGAGTCCTGAGCACTGTAGGTACAATCACTAATACCTGTCACCTCAGGGCCAGAGGCACAAAGACCTTCAAAGGAAAGCAACAGAACCTGAAGGGAGAGGAAACCCCCCTCAGGGCCATAGGCACCTGGAAGGGGTTTCCCCTCCACGTGCCTTCTTCAAAAAGGGGCAGAGCTCAGGCCGGGCGGACCCGGGAAGCCGCAACCTCATGGATCTTCTTGAGGCCATCCCGTTCCGGGTTGGAGAGCACCACCGACCAGATCATGTCGGAGACCTGGCCCATGAGGTTCGTCTTGCTGAACCGGAGCCTGGAGCTGAGGCTGGGGTTGACACGGAGGGAGCGATCGCGAGGGGCCGCCGTGGGCTCCACCCTCTTGTAAAACTCGATCCGGTCCTTCACCCAGGCCTCGTAGAGGTGCTGGGGGGGCTCGTCCAGGATGAGCTGGAGCTGGGCCGACTTCCCTTTGTGCTCCCCCGTGATGAGAAGGAAACGGCTGGCCCCTCTGCCACTTCGCCAGAATCCTTTGCAGTGGCGGCAAACGTAGCCCCCACGAGTCTCACCCTTCTTCTTGTCAACAATTTCCCACGGGGAAACGGAGCTGAGGACCAGGCCGCACTCCATCTTGGCCCAAAACACGTGGGCAGTCTTGTCTCCCACGTTCTTCTTCTTGTAGTCGTCCGAGGCCACACTCGAAACGTTGTCTGGAGTGATGGGCGGGAGGGAGCGCTCCTGCTCCGACCCGGGGTCCAGAGGGATCCTTTCAGCGCCAAAGGCAGCTGAGGCGTCCATGTTCCCCAAGCCGAGGCCTTTGATGTGGCTCTCCGAGTAGCCAAGCTTCCGGTAGATGGGGCCAGCGTACTCCGGCTTGAGGCGGGCTGTCCACCACTGCACGGTGTTGCAGCGCCACGCCATCTTGACCTCCACCACCGAGTCCTGCCCCAAAGAGTGGGAGAGCGAGTTGTAGATCTCCGGGAAGTCACGGAAAGCCTTCAACGGCAGGGTGATCCTTTCATCACATACGGCTCGCAGTCGCATGTGCTGCTTGGAGTCATGGATGTCTGCTACGGGGAGGTCGAGGACCACCTGCGGCGTGCGGTTGATGAAGACCTTGGCAGCGAAAAATGATCCGATTTCACGGTAGAGCTGCTTCCACTCCTGGTTCGTCGTAGGCACCGGGAGGTCATGCAGAATCACAAACTCTTTGGCCTCCTTCATCAATTCGCGATGGTCAGCTCGTCGCTGAAGGTTCTGTTCCTTGTTCTTGGCCCCTCTTTTGTGGGCCCTGATAGTGATCGGAAGGTGGCTCCAAACTGCATAAAGGTGCCTGGCCGAGTAGGTGTGGCCAAAGCAGGAGAAGAGGCTGACCAAGTCCCACGTCTCCTTTTGCCAGTGGGTATTCCCTTCCCCCTCAGCATGGAACGGGCCGATGATTTTGTTCAAAGGGGGCCTCGTGCCCATTGCAACCTGTGCCTCAATCTCCTCCATGGTGAGGGCAATCGGCTCAAAGAAGGGCTGTCGGAAGGAGCAGGGGTGAGTCCTCATCTCGAGCATGAGCTTTTCCCCCTCGGGGAGGGGCTTTGCCCACGTAGGGGCCTCGAGGGTCCCAGGCAGCTGCTTCCATTTGCCCCCGATCATGCGCTGCTCCCCCATGCGCAACTCGATGATACGTTTGAGGCGCAGGATCTGGAACTCGACCGCCGAGCCCACTGGAACTCCCAGAACTGCCTCCGGGGACTGCTCCTCAGGGCCAAAGGCACCTGTGGACGACAGCCCCTCGCCAGAGTCCCGGGCGACTCGTTCGCCCTCACGCTGCAAAGCAGCCAAGGTGGGGAGCTCCTGCAGCAAGGAGGCAGGGAAGGGATTCCTGCTCTGATTCAGCAGGAATTTTGTGTTCA
Source organism: Symbiodinium sp. CCMP2592 (assembly GCA_905221615.1). NCBI lineage: Eukaryota > Dinophyceae > Suessiales > Symbiodiniaceae > Symbiodinium > Symbiodinium sp. CCMP2592. The sequence goes on along the minus strand of CAJNDT010002613.1, from coordinate 347,181 downwards.
TGTACCTTTCCTTCATGGCCTCAATGTCGTCAAGCTCCATCTCCTTGAGCGGGCTCTCCGGATTGAAAACGTTCATCTCGAGGGCCGCGCGCAACTGGGTACCCCAGGTATCGATAGAATCGGCCACAGGTCGGAGGAGTTGGGAGCGCTGGGATCCCTCATCCTGCATGCGCTTGTTAGAGGCCTTGGCCTCTTCCAAGGTAGTCTGTGCAGAGAAAAACTCCTCTCCCTGATTCCCGGGGCCCTGGAGGTAGTTTCGCTTCAGAAGGGAGCGAAGCTTCTCTGTGTCGAGCTGGCGAAGGATCGACGCGCCCTTGGCCCCGTCAACACTCTGGGCGCCCGCTTGCATTTCGACGATCACATCCAGCTGGGGGTTGATGTGGTCCAGGAACTCCTCCTCCGTGGGCTTCTTGGCGTCTTTGTCGACTGGGCCCGAGCTCTTCTTCGTGATGTCCATTGCGGCCGACAGCTGCGGGTGGAAAGCCCTTGTCTCCTGGCTCGGCTGCCAATCGTCTCTGAGGTGGGGTCTTTCTCCCGCCTCCTTGTTGGCAAACGTCACCTCGTCAAAGGGTTGGGTTGCCACCGTGTGAGCCAGGCTAAGCCTCAGGGCCATAGGCACCTGGTCGGCAAAGCTGAGCTCCTTCTGGTCTGTTGGCCTGGGGGGAGGCTGGGCCCAGGAGCCAATGTCCACGGAGGCGGCTTCCTTCTGGGCCTCATCAGCATCCGTGTGCCACGTGACGCCTCTGGGGCCACAAAACATCCGCCAGGAAGAAGAGCCGAGCTTGATCTCTGCCGAGGGGGGGCCCTTGTCCACTGCAATGACCGACTTCTGGCAGAGCTTGCACTTCCCCTCGACCTTGTTGTCGTGCCGTTGCCAATCCGAGAAACAGTTTGGGCACATGAGGGTAGCCCCAGTGCTGCCGGGGTCCAACTGACCCATGCTGCTGTGTCCGACCCCTCTGCGAGCACGGTTGTAGGGGGCAGCCAGCATCTTCTCCTGGGCCAACTGGCGCTTGTAGATATGATACACCTCCAGGACCCTCTCCACAGCTGGGCGATTCCACTGCTCCGATTTGAGCTTGGAGAACAAGGATGCGATCTCCTCCTTCGTCAACTGCTGTGCCAGGTCCGCACTCTTCTTGCCGATGCCCGGGAAGTCCTCTGGGAAGCCCTCGATGTGGAAGACCTTCTCCTCCAGGGTGCCGGCGGGTAGGGCAGAGTAAGGTCTGGTTCTGGCCGCCTTGTCCTTGGTGGCATCAGACAGGCCTCCCTCAGGGACAAAGTCACCTGTGGTTGGCACATCCTCGCTTCCCATGGGATCATCAGGAGCACCTTCCTCAGGGACAAAGTCACCTGTGGTTGGCACCTCCTGTCCAGTGACGGCCACCATCTCGTCACCCTTCGCCAGGAGGCGGGACATGGCCGCTTCCATTTCCTGGAGCCGAAGGGCCATGCTGGTGTCATCCACCTCCAGAGCCGTGAAGGAAGCCAGGGCCGTGTTTGCGGTCTCATCCTCATGGGCATGGACATTGTGTGCCAAGGTAGCACGGGCCAAGGCAACGTCGTCGTCGGGCTTCTCCCATTCCGGATCACTGTCCCCTGTGTCGCGAGGGGGGACCAAGCTCTCAACCGTCTCCATGCTGGAGGCAAGGACGTCGTCGACATTAGCAACGGGGGTGAGTGCCATGGTCGACAGTCGCGAGGGAAAAAGCGGGAGCGGTAACAAATTTAGAAGGACCCACGGTCCACGATCTTGGGCCAAAATGGCAGAGCCATTTTGGCAGACGTCTCCTGACATAAGTCTTGCAAGTCGGCAAGCCTTGGTAGCAAGTAACTAACGTCGGGATGTATATGTTATATGATACGCGGTCCAGATCATATGATACGCAGCCCAGGTCAGGTGTTTGATAGAACCAACGAAAACATTGCTTTTGGAACCTGATAACATGCAGCCCCATGCAGCCTGCTACAGCAGGGGAGGACTGCTAGTCGTCATGGTTTTGCTCGGCTCGACCGTCAAGATTGTTGGCTATGACCGAGGCTGCTGTCAGGCGCAAGTAGCTCCAAGTTGTTTCCATTCGTGCCGCTTCGATTCCGTTTGAGTCCTTGCTGAAACGCGATGACTAGCTTGAGCTAGGGCTTGTCAGACGATAATTTCTTTATGCTACTCTGAGAGCCAAGAACAAGCGATCCGGTACTTGCGAAGGGCAACGCATACGGTGCAGAACCTGTTCTGGCTGGTGTCAGTGGTCATCAGCCCGCACAGCCCCGTGTCCTGCTTCGTCAGATCTGTCGAAGTGATGTCAGGCACGTTGCTCACCACATCATTCGGAAGCATCTCAGTGATTCAACAGCTGCATCGACTTCTGCGGAATGCCGTAGGCACGTTGCTGGCATCTTGAGCACGTGATCACCCAGCGCGCGCGTCATGGCCAACCTTATTGCTTGTTGCTGAGACAGGTTGTGCACACAGCTCGGCACATGCAAAGGATTTCGAAGGCAAGAAGCATTCCATTCACACGGTCATTGATGATGTGCCCGCCTCGCACCAAGCTTTTAAAAACAGATTGAGCAGCACGCAAAACGCTGTGATGCTCTTGTGCTCCATCCTTCTCTGCTGCTGGCTCTTGTCGGTCTATTAGGGAATCCCTGACCTCACAACGTGTGCTAAGACTTCTCATTCGCCATTTCCAACTTGCTGTGCTGCCCTCTGTTGAATCGTTTGTCGGGCTCGTTTCCCTGAGCCCGTGCTGAATGCCTCTGAGAACTGCGAGGCCCGAAGCTGCTGAAGCTTTCCTACAGAAGATTTCCGAGAAACGAAAAGCTATCCTCAGTTCGCCTCTGTCTTCTCTCTGACAGTGCTTGCATGCTGCAAATGTGTAGCACGACTAAGCGTGCCCGGAAAGCTTCTGTCTCGAAGAGAAGAAGAGATCGAACCAAGGCTGAGCTGCAACGCAAGACGCAAGGCAAAGCGCTGGCCTGCTTCAATGACCCGCTTTGCTTCCAGCAGGTCTGTAGCCTGTTCTGATTTCTGGAATCTTCGGATCATCGTGTGCCTACCAAGGCCTTGTGGTCGGTCATGGACGTCATTCGCGTCGCCATTCCGCTTCGTGCCAGCACAGCACGACTGTCAAGGTGGCGTGCATCAACATGTCTTCAGGCATCATGTTTCAATGCCTGAGACACTGACCTATCCCCCAAGTGCGCGGTGTAGATCACGCGCCCATTAATTTCTTCCTGCTGGTGCAAGCAAGCAAGCAAGCTCATGTTAACGAAAGGACTGGAAGCGCTGATCAACGAGGGTTCCCTCCGGCTTGGCTTGGCGGCTTGGCATGGTTCGACTTCCATCGATTTGTTTTCGTTGGAGTCTGTAGCCCTCGGCACGTGCACGCCCGGCACCGACATGCACACCAAGTCGAGATGGAAATGTTGCGGGTGATGTCATGCAGGCTGGGCTGCTGGCCTGGAGAAGTGCTGCATCACTCGCAAAACCCCCTCGATTTTTATACACCATTCCATTTCACTGTGCTGTCAGGTTCCTTGCTTGATCTTGCTTGCGACTGGCCGTAGCTCCTTTGTAGTGTCATGTCACGTCACGTCCAGACTACCGACGAGAGCAACCCAAACAAAAGTAATCTTTGCCCGAGACTGGAACCTCATGGGGTGCAAGTATGTAGCTCACTATCATCTGAGGAGACATCCGAGGAAAACTGGAGCGGTGCACACATGCCGAAAATGTCGAAGGCAACGCTTACAGCGGAAGTGAGAGCCTCGGCAGCAAAAGACGGATGACAGACCTGCACCAGAACTAGCTGAAGGGACCAAACTTCTGGCGGCGAAAGAAGTCTGAGGGTCTCGGTGCACCCGGACCCCCGGACAAACAGAGTAGCTTCGTACCAAGACATGAGCATGCGCAGGACCACGGGCAAAGCAACCAGCACTGAAGTCCAAAACAAGGCGGAGCAACGCTGAGCCTGGAGTTTTGAGCTGCTTTACTTGTTCCAGGGGGTCGCCTTTTTGTTGTCTTGTCCCTGTTACGTCGTGTTGGTAGTGTTTTGTTTTGTTGCGTTGTGGAGTTGTGTTGCTGTGATACTTGGATGTCGACGATGGCGATGACGATGATGATGCAACCACCCACGCGACTACTACTACACCCCCCCCCCCCCTCGCACAAGCCCCAAGCCCCACCCCCAAGCCAAGCCCAGCCATTTTAAATAGGCCCTCCTGGGAGCCCTTGTCTAACAGCAAAGTTTGTGTAACAGCAAAGCTGGTGTAACACCAAAGCCTGTCTAACGGCAACGCCTGTCAAACAGGGAAGCGTGTCTTACAGCAAAGCTGGTGTAACAGCAACGCCTGTCCATCAGCAAACCCTGTGTAGCAAAAACACGAAAATGAAAGTGATGCAGGCATTGGTACAGCTTCACGGCTGGCTTTGTGCTTTGAAAGGGTACGACGAGGTGGCCGTCTGAAACGTCCTAGACCCACGCAGCCAAAGTCCGGCAAGCAACCGCTGGCGAATTTTGAAGAGTGAAGACTCAAGGATGAGCGTGCCCACGGTCTTATTAACTAGTAGCACCGACACCTGCCTTTCAGAACGGTACTGAAGTTGCTAACCGGTCTTGCAGCTTTTAAAGCGGACAACAGCAATGAGTAGACCAGTCCCGTCAACTGACAACCACACGGGTTGTCTTATCGACACTCTGTTCTTCGTATGGAGGCCTTGATAAGTTGATAACGTGTTCTTCCTCATGGAAACCTTGCCTGACCTTATTCGGTCCATGCGGTCGGGGGGAAGGGGACCGCCCCTCCTATCGATCGTGCCTATATTAGGACTGAGCAGACCCTGGAGGATCTCTGATGAAAGATAACTCAGGCAAGCTCGGGAAAAGCCAAATTTCGTCAAAAGGTGGTCGGGCACGTTAAACTCCTCAATGGACTCAGAGGGCCTGCAGAAGACAGCAGCATGCAGTGCAGCCCGAGGAAGTGATGTTCCTCGCGCGGTCAGACCAACCATGCCATATTGGGGTGGGCCGGGTAGCCATGGGCATGCTATGGGAATTTCAGAATTGAAACGGAGATGCTCCTGCGGAGCATGTCATCGTCAGTGGCTCGAAAAGCCTGTCAGGTTGTCAACTGAAACCTGTCTCGTTTCACCGTTGAGAGGTGTCCACGCCTGCAGCAGGGCGTCAGCTGGTGAGTCTGTCTTGCGCAGCTCCTGCGTCTGCACAAGCGAGTCGCTCGCATCTTGCTCAACTGGGGCTGCGCATGCAACAAATGCAGATGCACGCTGGTTCGTGTCCCGCAGCAGGTTTTCGTGCAACTCTCGGGTGACAAAGTCAACCTGGTGAGTGCAAAGATCTTGCTGGCATGGACGGTTTGTGGAATCCCACCTTTTTGATGTATGTACGATGGAGCAGTGTCAGTAGCAACTGTTGAGTCAGTGCATCTGATTCAGCTCAATGGAACTGGCACAGCTGCAACAATACCAATTTAATTGCTGTGCAAGACTGTTGCGTTTGCAACAGGGGCGGCACCAAGCGTCCGGTCTGAGGGCAGGACCACCTGGCGACCGCCATGTCCGTCGTACACCGCAAAGAAGGCACTGCGCTCCCGGCCGCCGAACTTAGTGACATCTTCTGGCAAGGGAGTGGAAGTATTCTTGCTACTAGCAGCTGCAATGTCAATGCCTCCCTTCGTTCTGTGCGTGTCCTATCTGGGCCTCCCGCCTGATCCACAAAAACAAAACCATCCTCCATCTCCGCACGACGTCCTGCATAGAAGGCAGCAAGCCGTGTTGAGTGTTGAGCCCCTGCGCTTCACTTCCCCTTTTCGCCCCCCCCCCCCGGCAGACCTTGGTCTTCTGCCCATCCAACTGCTTGAACCGACACAGGATTGTGTGCAAAGCCTTGGATTGACAGTATTATCATGCTGCCGCTAGGCACCGTCTCTGAATCTCGCAGAACATCTCAGTTCCGGACCCATCTTACTCGCCATATCTCAGCAGTGCCAGACTCTTCTTTGAGCGTCCAGCCCACGCTGCGACGAACGCTTCGCCAGCATTGCGTGCACTGCCAAGAGCCGCAGTCAGGCCCTTTTGGAATAGCCCGGATACCTTGTTGGAGTAATCTTTTTGCTCAAAAGCTAGCTTTCCGGTTCCGGTCGATGAACATCTATTATTTCTGACAGGTGGTTTCCACATGCTTCCCCATTCTTGCGGGCTCGCGTGGAAGACTCGAGGGAGTCGAAGCCTCTGGGCCAAAGCAGGATTGGCCGGTGCTTCTTCGCTGCAGAAAGCAAGTGAACGCCTGCGGCGCGCGCCGGCGGAGAATTCTCGGGGCATGCTCGGGCTTTGATCCGCCGCTCGGATGATCGGATGAAGCCCCTGTCATGTCAGAGACTGTACAAAGCGCATTAGCAATACATGTGAATACATATTCAAGTATACGGCCCGTAGATATCAAACTCCTTCTCGATGCGGAAACGACTTCGGCGGAAGGAGTGCAGACGTCGGCACAGGCTTTAGACGCTCGTTCAGCGTGTCTGCGAGGGATTTTCCAGGTCCGTCTTCACTCAGGCTTGACGGATCTTGGCCAGGGCGGCTCAGCTGCTCTAGCGTGGCTTTGACTTCGGCGTACTGGCGCTGATCCAACTGGAGCAGCTCTCTCTCTTTGGCAATCTCCGCCTGAACCTCTTTACGAATCTCCTTCAGCATCTCTGAGTTCGACTCCAGGTTGCGGTAGGAAGCTTCAAGGTACTGATTGGATTGTCTGAGCATGAGCAACATCTCCTCATCGTTTTCAGCGACCTGTCTGAGAAACACGAGTTCATGCGACAGGTGATTGCGATCACGACGCAAGGAAAGGCTCTCAAGGTTGGCATTGCTGCGTGCATCTTGCAGCTGCTGGAGTTTCTGCTTGTCTTCAGCAAGTTCTCTTTCTAGAACTTGCTTTTGAGATCGGAGCCTTTCACATTCCCTTGATTCGTGAGCAGCTTGCTGCTCAAGCTTTATATCCGCATCTTGCAAACGCCTTAGCTCGGTATCAAGCTGATCAACCTCATCTCGCAGCTTCCTTGCGAGCTTTCCGTCGAAATTGGCAACTAAGTGCAGTTGCTCTGCCGGTCCGCTTAGGCTTAGGCCAAGGTGGTCGGTCGCAAAAGGATCTTTGCCCTCAAAGGCACCGTCAAAAGCCGAGGAGACAGGCTGCTCGAAGTCTGGGATCTCCTGAGGCCAGCCCGGGCCCGCGCCGCCTGGCGCAGAGGCGCTTTGGTCACCATCTGGAAAGGCTGGAAATCCAAAGTCGGCTGTGGAATCTTGAAAGCCTGGTGCAGATGGGAAACCTCCTTCGCTTTCGAAGCCTGACGCGAAGCCGGCTGCGTCATCGAAACCCGTGCTTTGCCAATTACCAGGGTCCTTGGTCTCAACACTGGGGAAGCTTTCGCCAGCAGCGAAGGGGTCGGGCAGCTCTGCAACCACAGCCTCGACTGGTGTCACCGACGGGTGCGGTGATGCACTCCTGCTTCGACTCCGGCTGGCCTCACGCTCTGCCGCCAGAACCTCCAGTGGCTCGAGGCTCGCAAGGGACTGTGCCAGCTGATGAGGCAGCCCTTCGCCCGGGCCCGGAATTCTCTGGCCACGCAGAGCGCAGGTGACGAGATGAACCAGGCAGACAAACTCCGAAAAATCCAACTTTCCGTCGCAATCTTGGTCTGCCAGCTCCCAGGCTCTTCCCAACGAGGATCTTTCAAGCCCGGATCGCTCCAAGAGCTCGCTTGCTTCATTGCCCTGGACGAAGCCGTCCTGGTCCCAGTCTGTGCGCTTGAACAGGGACGCGTACTTCCGCTTCTCGCGCCGCGAGGGCGCCCACCTGATGCATGAAAGCATTTAGTGTCAACTTGCTTTACTACGTTCAAGCAGGTTGGGCAGCAGGTGGGCCGCGTTGTTTCGCTCAAGAGCTGTGAGACTTCGCGACATTGACTTTATCCCAAGCATTGTGCGGACAATCCCCCCAGCTGAAAACCCTCAACTGCTTGCCACACCACAGTTTCAGCTACCAGTGATTGTGTGAGTGGTGGGCCCTCTGCAATTCTGCCGTGTGCCACAGGAGCATACTAAAGCTGTGCTAGCAGCAAATTGTCCGTGGCCTGTCCGTGCTGCTGAGGAACACCTTTGGCATGCTTTACGTTTTGCTGCCGCTTTTCGACAGCCGGAGATGTACAGGTAGCACAGTCGGAGTTGCTTGATGCTTCCCTTCCTACCACAACCGTGAAGACTTTAGCCAACCAAATATTGAACCTTCCTGTGGTTTAATGGCAGACCAGACTCACTGGTGGAAATCGAGCGTGACGTCCGACCGTGCAGAAACCCTCGAACGAACCGACTGAACAAGCCGCAACTCTGGCAAGAAAAGCTGCAACATTAGCAAACAATAGTGCAAGATATGTTCGGGATCGAAGAAGCCAAGGCTTAGTTGTCTAGCTGGATCTCCTAGACATTCGGCCTTTACCTTGTGTCTGAGTGGCCCTGCCCACCTGTCTGCCGTGAAGGTGCGTGGAGACGATGACCGAGCCCTCCGCTCGCCTCTGTGTTCAAGCTGTGTGCCTGTCACCGACGGGTGCGGTGATGCACTCCTGCTTCGACTCCGGCTGGCCTCACGCTCTGCCGCTAGAACCTCCAGTGGCTCGAGGCTCGCAAGGGACTGTGCCAGCTGATGAGGCAGCCCTTCGCCCGGGCCCGGAATTCTCTGGCCACGCAGAGCGCAGGTGACGAGATGAACCAGGCAGACAAACTCCGAAAAATCCAACTTTCCGTCACAATCTTGGTCTGCCAGCTCCCAGGCTCTTCCCAACGAGGATCTTTCAAGCCCGGATCGCTCCAAGAGCTCGCTTGCTTCATTGCCCTGGACGAAGCCGTCCTGGTCCCAGTCTGTGCGCTTGAACAGGGACGCGTACTTCCGCTTCTCGCGCCGCGAGGGCGCCCAGCGGTCAGCCGTGAAAGTCCGAGGGGAGGAGGAACGAGCTCGCTGCGCGCTCTCCTGGCGCCTTCCACGACCACCAATCACAGGCTGCAGTTCGGACTGCTCGCTGCCACCAACGCTTTGCGCTCTCGAGCCCTGTCCAGATGGTTCTGATGGACTCCGTCGTTGTAACCCTGGAAAATCTGGAAGAACTGGCGGCTCTTGGTATACGCATTGTGGGTCTGGCTGAATGCCTGATTGTGCCCAAGCTACAAGTCGGCAAGCCACAAAGAAGCCTTCCACATGCAGGTATCCCTGTGTTGCATTTGCAGAAGCGATCTTCCAAATTTCGTGCAAACTCTCGCGGGGCAGGTCACTCAGGACAAGGAACTGCCCTCCAGAAATACTATCAATGCTCTGCGTTCCGGCGGGGTTCGCAATGGAATACAGCTGTTGGTAGTACTCGAGTTCTTGCTGCGAAAACTGGATGCTGCCCTGACCCTGCTGCATGGCCCATACTTAAACATTGGCTGCACAGTTGCAGCGTGGCATGGGCAACACAATCGCAAGCTGCAGGGACGGACGAGTGGAAGACACTGCAATGCGCCTAGCACTCTCTTCTAAGCTCTGAACATGGATATGCAATCTGCATTGATGTTATCTGCTAGCAACTGTAATGCTGCTTACAGAGCAAACTTCGGAGCTACAGCTCGGGGCCCAAAGGCTGCGCGGAGGCAGTCCACGAAGCCTTCTAAGAAACCTCCGCCGAGCTCCAGAGCCCCCTCCCGGACCTGCGAGGCTCCTCTCTTCGAAGCTCAAAGTCGTGGCACAGTTTGCCTCCTCCCAAAGACATTTCTCCTGTCCCGCGGCATGTCACTCCACAGGATTCAACTCCACCGCTCGGCCACCAAACTTAAGCAACCGAGTGGAAGGGCTTGTGCTGCATCAGCATGTTCTACTCGAAATATCTAGATGAGCCCATAATTCCGCAGCACAAGCGCAACCGTTAGCATGCGACGTTCACGGCAGAACGCCTCAGGTGAAACTTCGCTTTACTGCGACACTGACGCAGAGAATCAAAGACCTGCGGAGATTCGTGCACGACCCATAAGAGGCCTTGCGTGCTCTACAGCCGAGCGGCCCAGTGCCGGCACAAACTCTGATCCGTCTGCAGAGTCACGCGACGCTGTCAGCAGCGCCACTGGAGGCTCTAGCTCGGCAAACCCTCGCTCTTGGAATGTTTCCAGAGAAAGTCACTAGCTGCTACGATGGCTACGAGGGTGAGACAAACCTCTGCGCAACTTGAACTTGCCTTTGGAGGTTATGAACTAATTACTGCTCCCGACGACGCCCATTCCGACACGCACAGCGGACTAAGTTTTAATCTCTTTGCAATCGGTGGTGGGGCATGCCCTCGGAAAGTCTTTGCAGATGCATCACGTAAGAATTAAATTTTCATTTCGGCCAGCACGCGGGAGCAAAGCTCCTTGTACGATGCGAGCCTCAGAGGCAGTTCTTCACTGAACGAGAGGATGCCTCCACTTCAGCAGCCGTGCGCCCGGCTCGCCAGCTGCGCGTCTGAAACGAACAACATAAATCCTCGCTGGTGACGCTGCACCATTTTTGGCTTGCTGCTTGAATTGTGAATTGTAAGGTTCTGGGAGTACCTAGACCACCTAGCCCAAGCCGATGCGTGACAGATGGAAGCTCTGTCGACCAAGGCTGGAGCGATTCCAGGTGATCCAGGTGAGAGATTTCCATCTCAAAGCGCAAACCTTGGCATGAACGGCCAGGAATTGTGCAAGCTGCTCTTGTCAGGCATATCCGATGCCCTCAGGCACCCGCTTTGCTTTTGACAACGCACGAGAAAGGTGTTTGCCTCACCAGTCTCACCGGTGCGAAAACAAGTCACTGCACTGGCGAGTTAACTTGCCCGGCCTGCTTGAAGACCACTCGCTGCAAGGTTAGTGCCTTGTGTATCTCCTCACCAGGTCCCCAGTCGACCCAAGGCCCCCCCAGTCCCCCCAGTCTGCGAGACTGCACAACTGAGCGACAGGTTCCTGCATGATCTGCTTCGGTGCTTTGGAAGAGGTGCAGGAGACGTTGAAGGCGCCACGACCTCGTGTATTCGAGCGTGCACGCATGCACGCCGTATTGCGCAGACGGGCTGCCACCCCGTGCCCAGCCGAGTGGGGGACATGTTCGCATGGATTGGTCTCTGTCTCTGGCCGAACCTGGGCCTTCCAGTGAAAAATCTCTTAGATGCCGGAACGGACCGGTGAAAAGTGCATAGCATCTTTTCGGGGAGCCCACCCTGGCCCAGCACTTCACCCGACGAGCCATGGATGCCTTCCGGCCTCGGAGGTCCGCTCGCACGAGCACGAACTGCTTTTGCAACACATCCCCATCTCGAGGACAGCACGTTGTTGAAGCTGCACGCGCCCCGTAGGTGCGGCTCGTCCAAGCCTTGTTTTGCTTTTCTACCTGTAGCCATCTAGTATCTAGAGCGTCGTGTTCATCCGACCACATGAGATCGTTTGGTTTGAGAAAACTGGTGGATCTTTTCGCCGACTGCGAAGCTATCTGAATATGACTCAAGGGCCCTAACGGCAGCGGGAAATATATACAGTTAACACATGCATGTCATGGCCATGGCTTCCTGTACATGTACAACAGAGGGTGCATTCACACTCAACCTGTTCTCATGCCATGACATCGAGGAAAATCTAAATTAACCACATGAGGTACAATAGGCATTGTCCTCCGGAAGTGGTGTCTGCATGCTACCCTAGCACCGACTCAGCTACTATGGTACATACAACGTATGCCCACGATTGTAGCGTCTGCAATCTACGTCTACAGCTTAGCTCGACTAATACTGTACTCACCAGATTCAATCACCTTTATGATGAAATCCGGTTTCATGGACTTTGTGAAACAATCAGCGGCTTGAGTGGCTGTATCGACCCAGTCCACTCTATCTCCACCCGCAGGGTAGGCCTCAACCGTGCGCTTGCCGTCTTCTGTAAAGATAGACTGGCGAAGAGCGCTAAGCTCGATTTGCAATCGTTTGTCTTGCACACGGGACGGAGCCTCCGTGTTGAGGTGATCGGCTAAGCTGCGGCAGTCCGTCAGCGCTATGTGCGGAACCTGTGTTCTCGCACGAAGTTCCCAATCGGGACCACTACTACCGAATCCGTAGATTTCGGCTAGGGCTGCTCTTATGCGATCCCCTGCCTCTTGGGCACTTTGGAGTGCGTAAGTCTCAGCCTGAAGAGTTGCTCTGCATACTCTTTTGATTGTGGTGGATGAGAACGACACGATCATTGTGTCGTAACGACTACAATTTGGATCGCGAAGCTGGGCAGCTGGAGCGAGAAAATGGATCCGTCCTTGTTGTGATCGGTCTCCCTTTTCACCCGCAAAGCTAGCGTCTGAGGCTGTCAGTACGCCCAGGCTCTCGAAATCAAAGGCACCATTTTTGTATCTTAGCTTAAGGTCGCGACCCTTTAAGGCAAGTTCTAGGACTTTGTTAGCCTCATGAAGAGTGCTAACAGTTGCACCTTTTATCGAGCTCTGAAGCTTCGATACGCGGTATAGAATATCTGGCCTAGCCTGCCTAGAAATCCACGAAAGGCTGCCGACTACAGAACGTAGTTGACGTTCTTCACCTCGGTCAATAAGATCCGAGTGTTTCCTTCCTGCCTTGACATCAATGTAGGTGATCTTGTTCGTGTTATCGGTAACGTCGATTAACACGTCCTTTCCAGATATGTCGAATTGCTTACCGCAGAAGCGTAGTCTTCCCGACTCGCGGCGGCCTACTTCGAACTTCTTTAGGAGCTTATCTATGATAGTTCCGCCCTTGCCTATCGATGCCCATAAAAAGTCATCGACATGTGTTGTCAAGACACAGACTACTTTTCCGGCGGCGCGGTAAAAGTAAAATGCAGGGAAAATCCTGCTTACCTGGAAGCCAACTTCACGTGCTTCTCGGTCGACTTTCCTCCAAAATCCTCTGCCGCTATCGCAGAGTCCGTATACCGGTACTCTGATCAGGAGCATCGCTTCCGGATCTACTCCTGGAAGTCCTCCGCCAGGTTGTCTCATAAGTACAACCCTGTCTATTGGCTCGGCCTGAAAGTAGGCGTTGCGAATATCTGACGATTCTACAGGGACTCCATTGGATGCGGCGAACGCTGATACTAGGCCATGCGTTTCGAGGTCTGAGGTTGGCGCGTCCGTGCGAACCTCTGTGGAATCTTCAAAATTTCCACAGGACACCAGTCTGGATTTGAACTCAGGTTCATAATCCGGCTTAAGACGTTCATGATAGTTCTTAATAGTGTCGACCCATTTAGATGGTATCGGCGTATGACCGGCGTCTAATAGTTCCTTAAGCTGCGCTCCTTTCAGCGGAATTGCCGCTTGAAAATCCTCATATTTCTTCCATTCCTTAGCGCGTGATCCATCGATCCGCAGGCGGACTGCTGGGGTGCATTCCCAGTATTTCAAGGCCTCGGGGAGGTCCTTGAGTTCCTGCTCAACCTGTTCTCTGGAAGAGAACCGGTTAGACCAAAAGCCACGGAGTTTCTGTCGAATACTCACGTTTGCTTCCTCCTCGTGTCTACGTTCCTCAAAACGTGACCTAATAGGAGCCGGCAGATCGTCCAGGAGGTCTGATCTGCTTCCTCTCCTGCTAGGATTAGGGGTTCTTTCTGCCTCGGGTTCAGCTGTACTGACCCGTCGGGATCTCGAAGATGACGCTGGTGGAGGTGATCTAGATCTACCTCTCTCCGGTCGCTCTGGTTGCTCATTCATCTCCTCATCGTCGAAGATTGATGAGAGTGGTCCTGGGCCGTCCAGAAGACCATAGGATGGTTCTTCGACTTCCTCTTGAGGTGTACCTTCCGAAGGTCCTTCTTCGGGCTCCTCATCATCGATGTCACCACCAGGTGCATCTCTGAGATCCTCGAAGTGTTGCTGTCCGCGCACCAGTTCTTCTGGCAGCACGGGTTCCCCTTGGAGAACTGCGTGTGCAAGTGCCTCGGCATCTTGCGCAGGCCTAAGATTCTGTGCGGACACTAGAACCGGTACGTTCTGACACAAAACCCACACGCTCTCGTTCTGGCTACCCTCAAAACCGATTACTCTAGACGCGGTAGACCAAACAGTTTTACCTGTTTTATCCCGCCTAAAGCAAACCACGTCTCCTACCGAGTACGTGTACGGCAGCGGTTTCGCATTCCTGAGAAGTGCACGCTGCACGCGTTTCGAGGTGTCCAAATGGACAAAAGCCTTCTTGGCCTCAGCCCGAGCTTGATGGATTAGGGCAAAACGGCTCTCGGGATCAACTTGGTCGTTTAACGATCCAAGGTCGGCGGTGTTATCCTCCTCTACTAAGGATGGAGGTCCCCGCGGCGTCTTCCCGAGTACCCACTGAGATGGGGAGTAACCTCCATGTCTCAGCATGCTATTCTTGGTGAGGCAACACTCATCCAAGACTGTCTGTAATGCCACTTCGCCTACGGCCTGTGTTTGCGATACTACCTTTCTAGTCATCGCTTTCAGGATCCCGCCGTGGCGTTCCACTCGGCCAATCGACTCGGGTGTTTCTAATGGCGCGTGGTGTACTTGGATGCCATGAGCCGCGCAGAACTGCGCTAGTACCCCGCGATTATGTAGACCACGGTCGCACCGTATAATCGCCGGCATACCAGCCCATGCTGTCCAACGGCGTTGGATGGCCTCTAGACACCGGGCTGATGAAGGCAACCCGTCGCCTACGCGTACGGTCTCTGCAAGCTGAAAACACGTTCCTAAACACACCATATTCATAACTTGGTACTTAGTGCCTTGTGCATCTAAGCATTCAAAGATATCAATACCTAGGGCGTGATTAAAGGAATACCGTTCCGGCATGGATACGGTGTGTGCGTTTCTACGAGGCTGTGCGTCTTCGCACTCATTGCACCTATGAAATTGAGCCGCCTCTATATACGACTTATCGATTCTAGCGGTCCTTAAGAGATTAACTAGAACCTTCTTAGGGCAATGGCCGAATTGGCGATGTAGCCGTCGGATCGCTATGCGTATCCGCTGTGGCACCGCTCGCCATTTCGCGCGACGCTCGGATTCCTCTATGGGTAATCCTCGCAAATCGACGTTGTCGAGGCGAGTTTCTTCCTCGATGGCCTCCTCGGAGGGGTCCATCAAAGCGAAATCGCGCGGTTCTTCCACCTGATCGAAGGGTTCTTCGTCGGCCTCAAGAGCCGGGAAGGCTTCTTGGGAAACAAGTGCAGTAGCTACTTGGTGTTCTGCTATTTGCCGAAGCCACACAACGAAATCTACGGAAAACACATTGTCAAAACTCAATGGCGCCATATAGGGATAGCTATTTGTGGTCCAACCATCAAATATATCCATAATGCCATTGTCGTTGCCATAGTAGGAAATGTCGCCTAC
This sequence comes from Symbiodinium sp. CCMP2592, assembly GCA_905221615.1. Classification (NCBI taxonomy): domain Eukaryota; class Dinophyceae; order Suessiales; family Symbiodiniaceae; genus Symbiodinium; species Symbiodinium sp. CCMP2592. The sequence continues at coordinate 331,762 of CAJNDT010002613.1, read as the reverse complement.
TCCGTATACAGGTTGAATAGGAATACTAGCTTCCTGCCACCTATAAGTCTGGGCACTGTCCATTAACAGGTACGGTGTTCCGGATGCTTCGGAGTGGCTAACAACTTCATCTATAAGGTCAGAGTGATTAAGGCCATCTATCGGGTCCTTATACCTTATAGCTACTATGACTAAACTAGGACCCACAGACTGCAGCTCCTTCCTGGCACCACTTGGTGTCCAGGAGCTCGTGGCGTTCAGGCCCATGTCGATGCAGTGGATCATTGGGTCCTGGAAGTGTTGGGGCTCGCTAGTGAAAACAACGATGTGCTTAGGACCAACAGTGGTTCCTACGTTGCTTACATCTAATAGGCGCTTAAGGGCCTTGTCATGGTCCCTTAATTCGTTGATACCTTTGGTTATCAACTTACGCCTCCCCTTACTCAACACTGCCATTGAGCACACAGACTTGAACCCAGCACTAGTTGGGGACTCCGAAGCAATTACTACTCCCTCGTCGCTATGCTCCTTTTTCAAAGTGAGGTTTAGCTGTCGGGCAATAGTTTCGGATTCAGAACTAGGGTCTGATCCAGAGCTAGACCACGACGCCCAACGTTTCTGTTTCTTGGTTCTCGGGTTCTTGGGTTGAGGAGGTTTTGGAGGTAAGGGCCTACCTCTCAAATCATCACTACCCTTACTACCCGAAGGAACCTTCAACCAACCTGGGTCGTCGGGGTCTTCCTTTGGCTTCTTTTCTAGCTTGACCGGCTTCGGTTCAAGTTCCTGTGGAGGTCCACATCCTACAGGTTGTGCGCTAAGAAGGCTTGGTGGTTGCGGCTTCTTCTTGCTTGCTACACCGGGGCCTGGCTTCAGGACTATAGGCTCATCTAGCCTGGGTTCTGGATTACTCCTAGAACCTGAGCCTAAACCGAACCCTGCACGCTCCCCTGTGTATGCGCCATAGGCTGTGCGCTTCTTGCTTTGCCCCTCAGGTTGTTTCTCTCCCTTGTAGGTAGAGTGGTGAGGCATCCTCTGGCCGGCAACGCCTAGAGGTGGTCTCGCGAGACAAAGGAACTTGTTCTCGCCCGCCACGTCGCTGTCCTCCTCTACGGATGGACAGGGGGCATCAATGCTAACATCCCGGAGCAGGATTGTTAGCTCACCCCTCTTGAAGAGAACAACCGTCTTCTTCCACTGGTCGAAGGCATAGTCGTAGCGGAAGTTCTGCACGGTGGAGCCACCTCGTGGTCTCCACCAAAATCGCACATTGTGGAGCAATGTGCGATTGTTGCCTCCGCCCCTGCCGACGGGGCCGCGCCAGCCGTCTTTGTTCTTGAGCCCGTTATCGGCTTCAAGCTGCTCCCTTTTGATGGTCCTTGCCAGATCCACCAACTCAGGGAAGGAGAGGTTTGCTGCCCACGGCGTGTTGTCGTCGGGCTCATCGTCGATCCCCGGGATCGCGTTCATTTCCTCTTCCGCGACGCTGTTCATTTGGTCCAGCCCGTCCGCAAAGGCGGTACGGGTTTCCTGGCCAACGTCGGCGCTGCTCCTTCCCGGCGTGCCTGATCGACGGCCGTGCTTGCCGGGGTGGCGTCCCTCCAGCCTTTCGGATCTTGATCTCGGTGTCGAGCTCCTCGAGATGTAGCTGCCGGTGGATCTCGATCTCCCTCGCTGGGTAGATCGCCTGCCAGAAGGGCTCTGTGCAGGGGTGCGCCTGCCAGAAGGACTCTGTGCAGGAGTGCGGTGGTATCCTGTTAGATACCCCGCCTGTTGTTGCTGCTCAAACCACTGGTTCCAATCGTCGGCAACACATGCTTTCCCATAGAGTTCCTTATTCTCGGCTTGCAGCTCGAGATTGGTCAACTCGAGGGCCGCTTGGCGGTCCCTCAGCTCTTGGTTTTCCTTCTGAAGACGATCTAGAAGGGCTTCCGCACGCACTGCACGATCGCGCCAGTCAAGGTCAGCGGATCGTCCAGGTGCCTGTGGATTGGGAGGTCCACTAGGGGTACCACCCTCTTCGGAACGCCTCGGTGGCCCACGAGGGGGTCCACGCGGTGACCGATCCTGAGTCGGATTCGGCGGTGGCGGTGGCGGCGCACCTCCGGATACCGACCCAGGGGTTGTGGTCGTAGACGGTCCTGCCGACTCCTGCTTCTTCGGCTGCTTGTTGGGAGTCGGCGCCCTGCCTAAGGATCCACTAGGTGGATTCCTCGGGGTCCCCGTTCTAACCGGTGGACCAATAGAGGTCGAGGACCTTCTACTCGGTGCAGGTGGTAGGCTATGCGAGGCAGGATCCGGCGGTGGCTGACGCATCTGCCGGTCCCTCTCTGCCTGCGCCGGGTGGCGCGCATAGCTGGTTATGGCGGGATCCAGATGCGCCAAGACCTTATTCCCGAGTTCAGTCGCAGAGGCATGTGTAAAATGTCCTCTGCACCAGGCGCAATGGCCGCCGCACTTCATGTCCCCCCAGGATACATAGGCGTGTAGATGACCTAAAAAGTGGTTCATCCCCAAAGCATACAGGCCAGCCGACACGCAGGTCCCCATAGCGACACTGCGGTGTCTGTTCCCGTTGCAGAATGGCAAGATAATGCACGGCGTCCTCGACTTCACTGCCACCTCGATGTCTCTAAAGATCATCGAAAGGAGTGCAGTGGCTCCAGGCATGAAGATCTGCTCCAGTATCTTCGGATGTCTGCCCACACATCCACCATACTCTCCGTCGTGAGGATCGTTAAGCTTCCTCAGGTCGTGCAGGTAGAGCTTGTGGGACTTCGCAATCGATGGGGGAAAGCTATCCTCCCATCCGTCACGGTTGTGAATCCTTACTCGGGTCTTGCCTCGAGCATCAAATTGATATCTTGCTCCACCAGTCAAGATAACGACGTCGCCGAAGTGGTCGTACGCCTTGTCAAAATGGAAGGATTCAGGGCCAACCGCACACCCATTAACCAGTCCTTCAGTATCAGGTACTGGAGACACAAGGACCATGGCTGTTGGAGAAGGTCCCTTACGGGTACCTTCCTCAAGCAACCCCTCGATTGGTCCCTTAAGGGTACCAATCTCCAGGGATGCTTCCGAATCTTCTGCAACCAGGGCCCTCACTGCAGGCCTAGCTCTGACTATGGACCTACATTCAGGGGTCCTAAGTGCCTTAACACAGGCTGGTAAGTCCTCTTCAAAGGTACTTAAGCATAGTAGAAGTAGTCCTGTTTCCTGGCACCTAGCAAGAGGTACCCGTGACAATGAGCCATCTTGGTTGCGGATCATGCAGGTACATGTTTTCATGTCCTTAATAAGCCCTAAGGTGCTTTGGGCAAACAGGCTCAGCAGCAAGGGGTTTCGGGCAGAGGTGTCTACTTCGTGAGATTCTAGTACACCCCCAATGGTTGTGTCTCCCTTGACTATGCTGAACGGCAAACGACGTTTTCCAAGTGTGTTGGATGTTGCACCTAAACCCGCAAACGACTTTTTCCTAGAATCAACCCAGGGGAAACTTAGGCCTAGCGCCTTAAGTCTCTTCTCGGCTAGTGCTCCCCAGGATGCACTATGGCAGGTGGAATTGCAACCTTCGTCGAGGGCACCCCATACGTGGGCCTCTAACGGGTCCCACATGTCTACTAGGGGGAGGTTGTCAATTCGGACTAGATCGCTACAGAAGCTGATCCTGCACCTGCAATATTCCTAGGAAAAACCTTAGGTTTTCCATCGCCCTTCCCCTTAGCCTTCGCCTTAGAGAGGGCCTTGGGCGGTGCAGGTTGACTTGGCTCTGAAGGTGAGATCCCTCTACCTTTACCTCGCTTAAGCCACCTAGGTTTCGGTTCTATCCCTGCTCCCTTGCCCTGCCCGGTGGTCCTCGCCGGCGCCGCGGTCGAAGCTGAGTTGCCACTGTCGGGCAGGTCCTGTCGAGAGGCGGAGGCACTGGCCCGGGAGGGTCCAGTGAAGCGGTTAGGCCTCGTGACGTAAGGATCACGGGGCTCCTCTTCAGCTTGCACATAGGCTTGTGCTGCGTCTGCCTCCCATACAACCGACCTATCTACGAAACCACCCTTAGGGTTTTCCTTAGGGGTCGGCTCGACTAGATTAGGGGTCTTAGGGATATTTTGGTTTTGGCTCGACGACGAGGATGCCTGGGCATTCCTCGGAGAGGATGCTTGAGCATTCCCCTGTGGGGGCGAGGAGGCTTCCGCCTTCCACTTGGCGCGGATGTACTCAGGTCCTGCCTTAGCGCAGGCCTCTCTGTACTCCTCCTCGCGCCTCTGTGCGTCGAGTTCTCTTCTCCTGGCGAAACCCTCTGCCAGGATCTGCTCCCGTCTGCGTCTCCAGGCATCATGCCGTGGGAGATTCTGGAGGTCCAGGTCTCGCTCTGTAGGATCCTCCCACCAAGGGACCGGTTCGGTTCCCTGTCGCTGGCGTGCTTGAAAGTCCAGCTGCATGATCTCCCTTCCGGGAACGTGTCGCACTTGCAGACGGTTCTGAGCCGCCGACGCTGAGGCAGGAGGCGTCACACTGTCGGATTCGGCATCATTCTGAGTCTGCTGGCGCGCCTGCTCAAAGGCTGCGTCAAGATCCTCTTGAGCTTGCCTGGCGATATAATCGTCCAGCTCAGCAACATTGTAGGATCCTGGCGATCCGTCGTCTGACGAACCACCCGGGAACGGGTCGTACAGATCGTCATCGGCCCTGAAGCTTTCTATTAGAATAGCTTCTCGATAATCGCGATCGAGATCCGGGTCCTGGCTGTGCACAACGGAATCGGTCCCCAGGGGATCCGAGATGTTGTACAGCTCCGGAGTATTCGAGGCTGGCTCAGGCTCTGGAGCTGGATCTGGCTCTGAAGCAGGAACGGCTGGAACAGGCTGCTTAGCCTTCCCCTTTCCTTTGTTGCGCCCGGGGCTGCGCCCTCGGGCCACCATTGCTGTCGGGGCGAACTCCCAGGAGGGACTTATGGGACTAGACCCGACTATCATGGTGATTGCTTCCTTAAGCCACAAGTGAAGCCCTGTTGGGTGAATCCGTTCCTCCAACGCAATGGCCTGGTTGATGCGATCTTGGTACAAACCCATGATCTGCAGCACTGCCTCAGGGTCGAGGTCAGCGGTCGCGTCGTCAGCGGTAACCGCTTGAACCAGGGGAAGCGCGAGGTCCGTCGCTTCCAAGATGCGTTCCGAGACGGCTTTCCGTTCTCGGTGAAACTCCTGCGGCACTTCATCAACGATAGTGCCACACATTCTACAGAAGGTTCGGGACGTGATCCTCGAACTACCCCGATGGTCTGTTGCTTCGTGTGAGCATACAGAGGGGTCTACGGTATATACATGTTCCCGTTTTTCTTGGGATACATGGCCGCAGTCCCTGCAGGTCTTGCGGACGTAATTCGCGGAACTCCCTTGGTAGGAGAATTCCGTGCACGAGCTACACTTCTCCGCCAAGGGCGGATTCGGTGGAGTCTTTTTCTTCGCGCCCTTTCCCCTCGGGCGAGGGTTATAGGTTCCCTCAGGGATACCTATCGAGGCACGAGTTTCGCGATAGTATTGACCTCCTACACCCTGCTGAATGACATAATATCTATTAAACCAGGTGAGGAAATCCTTAAGGTGCGCGGCAGGGCTCGGCTGGACGAGGGCCCAGCGCACGAACTCAGTCTTACGGGATACCTCCTCGTAAGTCTGGCCCTTGTGTTGACCGAGATTAAATCTTCGGTCGGCACCCTCCATCTGCATTGAGCTAGATGGTTGTGAGGGGGCAGCCTTGGATCTGGGTTCGCCTAGATCCCGCACCATATGGCCACTAGGGTCCATATCGTTCCCTGAGGGAACGTACAGGCCCCCGTCGGGGTCCTGTCGCGGCTCCACAATTGCTATGTGGGCCCGGGGTTTCCCTTTCCCTCCTTTAGAGGTAGGGAATTTGCACTCGGGGTCACCTGCCCAGTGACCAATAGCTCCACACCTGAGGCATTTCGACCGTGCCTTCAGGTTTTTCATTTTCTCGCGACGTTCGTCGAGCGTAAGGTGTGATCGCACTACCTTACCTTTCCCTTTTCCTTTGCGGCCCTTGCCCTTACGCCCCTTCGCTTTTCCGAATGCGGCGTTCGCGGCAAGCTGCAATTGGATTACATGGCCGCTGTCTGCATCCTCGGGATCAAGCTCCTCGAGGCAGTTAAGGGCAGTTGCCTCTTCTTCCTCGAGCTCGAATTCCTCGTAGCCCGGGTCCTCTTCCTCCTCCCCGGCGGGGTAGGAGTGAGGATCGTACTCAGGCTCGTCCCCAAAGGCGGGGTACGAGGTGTCGTCGTACTCTTCGGCATCGTCGCCGTCGTCCGGCGGCGCGTCGTCGTAGTACTGCGTCTCGTCTTCAGCGACGTAGGCGCGACGGTTAAAACCCTTAGACCTATTCTTACCGTAGCCCTTAGGGTTCCCGCGGCGGGCACCAGGATGGTGATGCGGTCGGCGGTCCTGAAAGGTACCGCCACCTAAGGAACGACCTTCCTTTAGGTGAACGCCGCTGTAGTGCTCCACTAGGGTAGCAGCAACTGCTTCAAAGCTCCGGTTGCTAGTGGTGCATGCCTTAATGACAAGGCACTCTTGCCGAGTCAAACCGGAAAGCTCCAATAGCAATTCTACGCGCATCGGCTCGGAAAGCTCGATGCTGGCGTCGAGAGTTTTGAGCAGTTTCCACCAGCGTCGTCGTCGGCTGACGTACGACAGCATCGACTCGCCACCTTGGCGTGCGAGGACACCTTGCTTTTGGCCCGCACGGAAGAGCTCTCGAGCTTCTTCGGTCGCACGGGGGAAGACGACATTCCTCAACTTGGTGATGAAATCCCGGAGGCCACCAGGGGCAGTCAGGGATTCGATACCGATATCCCGGGCGAGTTCGAAGGCTTCGTCCCGAAGTCCTTCCAGCACTTTATGCACCATTTCGGTTCGTGCTTTAACCGCATAGGATGACATTTCGTCGGCAACCGGCAGTTCTGTGACCGAGTCAGGTGACTTCGGTGCAGATGGTCTCCTGCGAGATCCACCATCAGAGGCTGCTGCAGCTGCCTCGGCTGCATCTATGTCGGGCCTGTCCTCGGGAGGTACAGGGGCAGTGGCTCCCGCAGTCGGACTCTGCTCCACGACGCGGCTCTCATCGTCACTGCCTTCTTCTTCTGGCTCCACGGTCTTCTTAGGTTTGCTCCTGATGGCATCTTCGTACAGTTTAAGCCTCATAGAGGTCCTAAACTCCCAGTCGTGGAACGTACTGGGGGTGCCATCATATATGTAGCTCCCGCTACGAGTCTCAAGGGGAGTACTCGAGTAGGTGGAGCGACTGTACCGAAGACCGGCCACGGACATGCTTGGCGAAAGTTCCAAGGGAAAGAATTGAGAGGGAGGTATGCAATGGTAGGTGTTGAGCACAGGCTACAGGCTACTGCGATCCGCGCAGATACAGGTCCCGGAGGTACCTGGCTCCGCTGCCAGTTTGAGAAAACTGGTGGATCTTTTCGCCGACTGCGAAGCTATCTGAATATGACTCAAGGGCCCTAACGGCAGCGGGAAATATATACAGTTAACACATGCATGTCATGGCCATGGCTTCCTGTACATGTACAACAGAGGGTGCATTCACATTTGGTACGTAGTAAGTCCTTGACCGCGGCATGGCCAGTGTAGAGGTCGGCTGCTACAGAAGCTGCTGTTGCTGCAGCACCCTCTGCCGGCCCACCGATGCGGCGGCCTGGTGTGGCTGAGCTGTCGTCACTGCGACACCAGTGCTGAAAACCCCACTCAGCGAGGGGCTGCTGGTATTTCCTGGCCGTCTGTGTGGCACCGGAAAGCTTGAAGAAGCCTGTAGTCAACCAGTTTCAGCTTTGCAACGGCGACTGAAAGTGACCGACCTCCGGCGCTGCATAGTGCCTGGAGCCGCAACTGCTTGCAGCAGCTGTAGGTCATGTCTAGAGCCGAGAGTTTGGACAGGCTTGGACAGGGGCGAGCCTCCTTCGCGCCTCGTTCACATACTGAGCACCTGAGCAGGCAATCTCTGAACTGCACGGAGCCTCCTCAGTGTATCCAAGCTAAGGGCGTGATGAGGCTGGCCCGGGGGGCCGGGTTGGGGTGTTCATGCCCTGCAGTCACCAGGGCAGGGCGGCGGAAGAGGAAAGGAAAGGCCAAGCACGGACTGCAGCACCTGTGAAGTGCCAGGTCTCTGTGGTTCGCGCGCGCTCTGAGGCCCAGAATCACCTGGCCAGTTCGTGTCAAGCAGCCGGTTCGCCTGTGAGGAATGGTCTGGCAAAGAGCGAGAGAACGATAGGACTTTTTTAGATGCCTCAATTGAAGCTCATGTGGCTCAGCAGCTCAGAAGCCCTTTGGCGATTCGTCAGAGGAAGCACGCCTTCCCCATAATCTGATACACTTGCGTGGAGGACAGAAGCTCCACAAATCTTGGGTTAATGTGCTGCAGTCGCTTGAGCTCAGATGCCTCCATATCAGAGATTTTGATAAGCTTCTCCAGCACGGTGTCACCACCATCAATGTCATCCTTGCACCACATGGCTAAAACCTCCAGGCAATCAGTCACATTCATGACGTTGTGCTCTCTGGCCATGAGGAGCATACGCTCCAAGAACGGAGCAGGAACACAGGGGTTCCTAAAGTCATGCAAGCGAGTCAGCGCTTTCCATGACGAGAGACTAGCTTCACATAAACGCTCATCGAGTTCATCACTCTGCAGGAAAGCAGAAGTTCTTACGAAGCCGACAAACTCTGCTTCTGTGAGTTCTGGTCGCGCTCGCGTCGTGATGCAGTGAAGAGCTCGCAAGAAGAGCTCAGGATGCGGCGGCTGGATGGAAACTGGTCCCTCGCTACTTGCCAAGTCTGGGCCCAGCAAGTCTGAGAGGAAGCGCGAGCGTCCGCCCATCAAAACGCTTCGATGGACAGGAACGATGTCATCACCAACTTTGATCTTCAAGTCGCTGTCCCAGCAGACTTCGAGCTGCAAGACGCCGCAAGCACCGGCAGGAGGATACAACGTCATGCAGCCCACCAGTCAAGTATGTTCACAGGACTGTTTACAGCTTGATCCTTGAGCTGCCTGTTAACCTGCTTCAATTAGCAGATAATCGTGCAGAGACATGGCTTCTTGCGTAAAGTCGCAAGCATTGGAAGCTAGGATTGTTGCACAAAGCAGCAATTCAATGCTACCATGTCACTACCAGCATCTATGAGCCATGTCTGCGTAGGCTCTGCGACTGGAAAGCGGCCATCATAAGGCACGCAGAAACGTCTCTGGTGCACCCGTGCAGGCCGGTCGGACCTGCATTGTGGCGGCCGCTAGGCGTGCTCGTTCGATATCCTCGTGGCGTGGTCTCAGGTGCTCGCAGTTCTACGTTTCAGAATAATTATCTGCGCAAAATTGAGTCAGCAGCCTCTGGGTGTCGGAGTGCCTGCAAGGCAGCTGCTTGAAACTGTTCATGAAACCTCAAAACTTACCACCTGATGCCGGCTGGAAGGAGGATCCGTTCGGCGTTTGGGCCTGGCCCGAGAGGCCCAGAGGCACCAGCATTCGCGAGAGCGCGGTAATTAAGCAAATTAAGCGATTAGCATCCAGATATGCGTTGTGCCTGAGAAGAGGACACTTTTCGCCTGCCAACGGGCCTAAGCAGCAAGCCGAAGTTGCTGTGAAGTGATTCATGAGGGCAGCTTTCAGATCGCTTGCATCGCCCTGGGCATCGCCCTGGGCCCAACGCGTCGAAGTTCCGTGAGTGGCCGTGTGACTCCTCAGGGGAGGAAACTTAAACTCATCGAGTCCAGAGAGGGCAAGCACTAGTGTCGGCGAACGTCCGAGGACAGGGCATGTCTTGGTGACGGCCGCGGCTGGGATGCCCTAGATGCGACAGCAAGATCGTAAGAGATGCGCCGCCGTAGTTTTAAGCTCATTGAACTCACATTCCCCATGAAGTGTGCGCTTGTCAGCGGCACCTGTAGACGGCGGCCGTGGCCTGGGCGACTTCGGCACAACTGCTCCGTTCGCATTGGTGCAGCCGTTTAGACCGAGACCCCGACTCCAGCGGCTTGCTTGAAGACTCTGCCTGCACGGACAGGGACACGAGACACCACTCATGACGCCAGCACATCTCTGCAGTCTCCTGGGCCATCCTAGAGGACTTAGCCTGGCTCCTGATGGGACCTGCCAGAGACACCACGCACCGGACTTTGGCCTTTTGGCTTGGAGCATGCCCTGGTGCTTGTCCAGGAAGTTGACCTGGAAAGGCCTCCACCAATTCCATCGCCATCGGCAAATTTGCAGGCCGACCATCCGGATTGCCCCCAAGCACCGCACCCAGTTCCCGTAGTTCGGAGCTCCTCGCAACGTGGACACTGAAGGCGAAAGCCCCGTTGCTGACAGTTGCACTAACTATCGCACTCCTGGTTCCGGGGTCTTCGAACCTCCTGCGGAACGTGGCGACGATCCGCCGGCCGCGCGATCCGCGTCTGCGGCGATCCCACGTGCCTCGGCGAGCTCAAGCACCCTGGACCCTGTTTCGTCCTTCGCCTCGAGCCGTCTCCTGGGCCCCTAAGGCCGCCACTGCCACGGGCACATCATCAAGGCCTCACACAAACGCACTGACAAAAGCAAGCCAAAGCCGGCCATGGCAGGCGTTCAAATTTGAGTTTGCCGCCGAGCTTTGGCTTTTCCGCAATTTCGGCCTGAAGTGAAACAACCTACTGTAACACATCGCTGGCCTTGTCTTCTCTGCGCGGCACCTGGAATGGCGATGGCGAGGGAGATCGCTCGGCGGGCAACTCCATCTCACGGAAGTCGGGTCGCGTGATCGGGCCCTGTTTCGACGTGGTCCACAGCACAGCGCAGAGCACGGACATGAGCCGCCTCGAAGCCAGCATGCGCATTCTGGTCCAAGGCCTAGCGAGCATCCAATTGCGGCTTTCCGGCATGCAACCGCTTCGTCCAGAGCTGCAAGCCATGCGCCACAGCACTGATGGATGCTTCTCTATTCGCTTTGCTCAGGGGCTTGGGAGTCTGGAAGAACAGCATCTCTCTGTATCTCTCTCTCAGGGAGGGAACATCCAGGGGGTTCCACGACTCAAGACGACACAACCTCCCCACCCTCAGACTCATGTCGTCCCGAAGTGCTCCATCTGTCTCTGTCTGTGTCTGTTCGCGAGACTGGCTCGGCTCTCTCGCCCCACCTTCCGACTTCGGACCTTCGAGAGCTGCTGGCGCTACTGGAACCCGCCTTCAAGCTTCCACCTGAGCGCTTCTTCTTCTCGACGAGCAGATGATACGTGGTGGTGACGTGGTTGTGCTTTCCCATCTGCCTGACATCAGCGGGGGGGGTTCTATCACCATCTCAAGCTTGTCAGAATCTGGGGGGGTGCCCTAAACCCAATGCTCCGCGTTTACCGAAGTTTGCCAAGTTGGCAGCCCCTCCAAGAATAAATCGAGACAGGGATGCAGGCACTTGATGGCATAGTCTCTGGGAAAGCCAAAACGGTCAAGTTGGTCCAGCCTGCAGTTTGAAAGAGACAGAAACTCACCTCTTGCAAGACAAGCCCGCGTGGAAGGGAAACTTCCAAGGATTCAACACGTCCTCTTCAAGGATCTTGGACCCGGCACCTGTGTGCGAAGCTCTTCTCTTGCGAAGTGAAAGGGAAAGGTCTGAGCACAGTCACGCAAGAGTCAATGCATCAAGAACAGTCACGCCTCCATTGAGGGACAGCGACGCCTCGCTGATTTGCCGGTACCTGCGAAGGAGCTCAGGCGGCGAACGGAATTCTGCCGAAGTCTTCGGGGGGGGGGGGGCCAAGCGTGTGCTCGGATCTTTGGAGTGGTGTAGCGCTGCTCAGGGTCAGTGTTCAACATCCTGGATTCGGATTCTCTAACGTCATCAACACGATCCCATATCTGCAAACTCTCCCTGCCAGAGTCCTGGCAATGAGGTCGCGCGCGTTTTCCGAAATAAACTTCGGAGCCTTTCAAACGAGCAGAAGAACATCCCCAGACAAGAGCTACAGGCAGCCGGGCTGGCTTCAGCAGCAATGCGCCTGGTAGTCTGCATTCAGAATCTTGCGGTACAAGGCCGATGTATTCTGGTCTTCGAAGGGAAGATATCCACCTCAGCTGACAAGTCGTTGCAAGGGCCAAAAACCGTCTGTTCGAGCCAAGATCCGTGCAGACTAAGGCAAAGAGTATCACTCCGCAGCTCCAGATGTCACAACGGGATGGAACCTTCACGCGCAAGGCTTGGACGAGGAAGCCTGAAACACTTGAGGCCCTGAGGTCTCCACGTAGCGCTGACCTGCTACCATCTCCGGGGCCGCATAGCACGGAGACCCGCAGGCGGTTTTCAGAAGCTGACCATCCTGCCCAAAAGGCTCCAAGATCATCCAAGCCTTGCTTGCTGCGACCCTGCCTGGTAGGTGTTACTCAAGCCGAAGTCCACGATCTTGATGTTTCTCTGCTCATCCAACAGCAGATTCTCAGGCTTCAGATCCCGATGAACGACATTCATCCTCTCAGGAGTGCACTCACAAGAAACCGCAGGTCCAGGTACAGAATGCATGCTGCCAAAAGATCCATCACATGTGGACAGCTTTCAAAACGTGCCCCGCCGATCCTATGGATCTGCTCAACCCCGGCCATGATCTGGTGAAAGAAGCGGCATGCCTGCACGGCAGCTCTCAAGCTCAGTAGACTGCCATGACAAGATGTCCGGAGGTGCCTCTCTTTCTTTCACCCGGCCCTGGGCCACGATGTAGTCGAAAAGCTCCCCACCCGGACAATACTCCATAATGAGATACCTCTGGCCGCAAGACTTCTTTGGGCAGCAGTTGAATTGCCGCATCTGGGGGCACAGTTGACGTGGCGTCTCTATGATCTCGTAGAGCTGAATTATGTGCGGATGCTGCACCTGGTCTCGTGATGTCGCATGCTGGCAGAATCACCCAAGTACACAGTCAGCTCAACAGGCCATGTGCGCCAGTTTGAGGATGTGAATTTCCCGCGCAACTCGTTCCACATCAGCAACATCCTAAGAAGCCATTGCTCGGTTCCACCTCAAAACCATAGCAGTCGCAGAACAAGGTCCCGGCCACAATTCGCTCCTTCTCTAGAATCTTCACGGCCACCTGACAAAGAGTCAAGCCCTCTTTAAACATGTGTCCTTGCAGCAGTGTTTTCGCTTTGTGGAGACCGCCTTCTCGCCGGTAAGGATGTGGGTTCCCAGTTTGACCTTTCCGAAGGTCCCCTCCCCGATCGTCTTGCCGAGGATATAGTGGCCTCGATTACATGCAGTCGAACTGAGGATCCTGCGTCGCACTGTGGTAGCAGGCCTTCTACAAACCCTTTGCTCGGTTTCGGGCCAATGGACTTTGCTCGCATTCCCTTGGGTGTCGCCATGGCGCCTTGGGACTTTTCGGCTAAGTGGAACGCTGCGCTGTGGTCCACCAAGCATCAGGCGGGCCCACCCGGCCACAGCGCGGCGATCATTACAAAACCCAGGTCTTGAGAGGAAGTTCCAAGCGTGTGGTATAATGCATAACGAATTTCTAGCCATGTACATTTGGTATGACCAGAGCGTCTACAGGTTTGTCTTTCGGTTCTATGTCCAAGACCCTCCGGTATTTTGCATCGAAATGCACGAGCACACTAAGCGCGCATACCTTTTTTCAAGCAATAGGTCAGTGAGCACTGCTCACGGCTGCATTAACGATACTACCGGGGATCTGCCGTTTGCAGGCCCCCAATCCATTAACCCTCACGAGCCCGAGGAGCTCTTGTTCACCACCACGAAGATCAGGATGACTGCAAGGACCGCTGCAAGCAGCAGCCTGAGTTCGCCAAGCGGAAGCTTTGCCTCGTGACGGGCGCTGTAGCGACAGCAGCTGAGAGCTTCAGCAGCCAATAAATGAACTTCGAGCCACGCCTGGCACATGCTGGACTCTCCTCTACCTGGACCTCACAGCATGGAGAGGTATGGAGCCCGTGCGCCTTTGCGAGCGGCTGGCTTGTGTCAGCTGCGCAGTGGCATCTGGGCACGTGCATTGTGTGTGCAGGTTGCAACAGCATCGGAATCCGACAGCACTTGCACCTGCAGTAGCAGCAGACGAGGATTCGGAGTGGGCTTCGATGTGGTCAAGCATGTCGCCTTGAACCTGCATGCAGTGCTTGTCTTTGAAAGCCGCTCGACCGCTCACCATGTGTTGCCTTCGCGTGGGTGGCCAGATCGACCATGGCCTCGCACTCGCTGTGCATGTGCATTCCTACAGTGCCACCACGTGCCACCCTTCTGCAAGCCAGCCTGCTGCAGACCTCGAACATCTTGTTCGATTGTTGATATCTGCAGGAGTGCAGGCTTAGCGTTTAGCGACACAGCTGCTGGCAGCACAGCCAGCTTGGATCAGACATCGGTCCGTGTTCTAGTTTTGGCGAGCAACGGTTGAGTGGAATCGTTTTTCTGAAGACGGTGCAGTGAGCACGACAAGATTAACCAGGGTCTTCTTGGAAATTGAAGGAAACGAGGCTTGCCGAGGGCGAAGCCTTTGCAAGGGAGCTGGTGCGCTGATGATGGTGACGATGATGGGGCAAATTTACATCCAGTCTCCGTGTTTTCGAGGAACGTTGGAAGTGAAGTGTCAGACCGTCTGCCATCTGCTCGAAGCCTGCTCGACATACTCGTCCACCATGGCAGCGTGAATTTCGGCTTCACCCTGTCACAGCTTCGGGAGGTACAAGAGGAATCAACGGGTTGTTATATCGGCAGCGCCTCGGAAATCAGGTTTGCTTCTTGAACTTGCTGTCGTGCAACTCCAAGCTCGGCCTCGGGAGCGTCTCAGAGGAATTTGACATGCATGGCACAGGTGCAGTCATACTTGCATTTGCATTGCACAACTGCTCAGAAGTGGAGTTTCATCTAGAGTCTAGGGTAGCCTAGGCCCTAGGCCTCTGAGCACCTGGCGCCACCGGGCATGGCACCCATCTCTACGTGCTCATGGAGCCTGGTTCAACTGATGAGGTCAAGCCCTTGGCAATGCAAATCGAAAGGAATGGTGGCCCGCCTTGCGCCGGAAGATCTGCTTTGAGCAGACTCCCCTTGCTTCCGTGTGGATACAGCGAGCTCATGCTTGCAGGGTACAGATGCGGCTCGGTGCGCGGCTGCTCTTCGCGGTCTTTTCGAAAGCCTGGAATGTTGCCTTGCGACTCGGAGCAGGGATGCCTGTTGTCTGACCTTGCCCAGCGCTTCCTCAAGGTCTGTGGTGGCAATTTCCAGCTTCTCACCTCTCGGTCTCTACCGCACTGGCCCCAGGCACTTCACGTTTGCAAGCATGCCAGCCCGACGCAGCATCTGCTGGGTGAATACCCGAGATCGCTGCTCGCTGATGCTGCCGCCGCTCAGGCAGCTAAGCTGCAAACAGAGAACGCACTGTCGGTATGCATACCATCAACCGACAAGCAGCAGCACTGGCCTTCTGCAAATGCCGCTTCCCTTCATCCACCGCTTGCTTCCCCAAATGAACGGCTTCTTCCACCTGTCTTGCACACGCACGAGCGACTACCTGATTACCTGCTGGGCGCAAGGTCAGAATGAGCACCTTCTTTCGTGACGACTGTAGCTGGACGGACCCGAGCAAGTGGGTCTGAGCAGCTTCCAGCCACCGCAGACTCGTGCGTCTCAGCGCAGGATCAATTGGGCCTCTTTGCGGATGTCTGCCGCACAACTTTGGATCTTCTTCACGGCCTTCCAGGCCCGATCCCCACGTGCTTTCTCTAGTTCAGCTGGAGTGGGCAAGGAGCGCTTCTTGGCCTCAGATACAGCGTTTGAGTCCTGCACGTAGGCCTCATTTCCAAAGTTCAGATTCTTCTGAGCAGCGAAACCGCGAAGCGTCAGGGCATCGCAAGCGAAAACGCCGGGGGCACGGCGGAGTCCCCATCCCGCGGAGTCCTAATAGACCTAGACACGCGCGGAGACTCTGCAAGTAGTACACCAGCTCAAAGGCTTCTACTAGTCGATCTGCAATGGATTGAGCCCTGACTAAAGCTGGAAAGTCAGCATCAATGCTCCCAGTGCAATGCAGTGCAAGCGGAGAGTTCAGACAAGACACCCAGGACGCTTCGCGGAAGGGCTTGATGCCTGTGGGTCGCTGGGTTCGACGTCAAATTGCATCAAATTGCGATGTTGCAATACTTGGCTCAGCCACTGGCTCCACCCGCATACGACATGGTTTTCAACAAGGAGCCATTCGCGGCAACCGTGTTGTCATGCCATGTTGGTGCCAGTTTGTACAATCCGTGCAGCTGTACCCTGCTTCAAGACGAGGCTGAGATAGGTTGAGTTTTATTAAGCCTGGAAGCCGCGAGTGACAGGAAATTTAATAATCAAAGCTGCCCATGACAAGCAAAGCAAGCCGGTCGGACGATTCTCTCGCGAGGAAAATCTCCAAATCGATGAGTGAGAAGGACGCATCAGTAGCACAGCTTGGCCGTCTACGGTCGACTTCCCGTGCAAACCTGACAGCGCAAGCCGCCTCGAGCAAAGGCTCATCGGAATAGCGCTGCCATAATTTCCGTCAGCCTTTCCTGAATGCCTATCGCGAGGGTCGACCCAAGTATGAGATAAATCCCCTTAAACAGACTTCCCCTGGTAAAGCCCAGGAGTCCGTGCTTGTGCCAGATGTCACGGACGGTCAGGCTGAAGCTGGGATACCGCGCAGGATCCACCTTGCAGCCAATACAGGAAGGAGAGCTGTTCGAACAACTGTAGCATAAAACGAAGCTCGTAACTACCGGAAGCAGAACCAAAACTCACCTTTTGCAACGCTCTTCCCACAGACAGAGAGCTTGACAGGAGTCACCTGCGTGGCTAGCACGTCTGTCCTCTATGCTTGGTGTCAAAGAACACTCAGTCCGGTTCCACGAAATCAGCCGAGAAAATTCAAGCCAGCCACGACAAGTGCCACGACTGCATGATACTTTCGTGGTTAGCTCGCATCAACACGGAACACAGTCTGCGACCCTCCCCGGATGTCAAAAAATGAAACGCATGCATCTTACTTTCAACGTCTTTCAACCGCCCAGCAGTGGTCACGGCCTGGATTGGAGTGTGTGACTTGGAGGATATAACTCAGTGTCTGCGCAGGATCTAGGGACAACAGCCTGAAGCACGCATGTCGATTGGGAAGTTTGAACACGTCAAGGCTTTGGGCCACGTGCCTGACATGGCCACAGGCCATCAACCCGAACCAACGAAGTCTTGACAATGTGCAGATAGATGAGTGCAGTGCATTACTTTTCGCGTTTTCGGGGGGCCGGGTGGATCGGGAAGCGGCTTGGAACCTACGGTTGAAACATCTTGTAACCGTGAGCTGTGGTGAAAAGCTTGAAACCTGACAGAGCAACGTGCCATCTTGAGCTGCAGGCCTGCATCTTGGTCTTGACGTTGTCTCCGGCCATGTTGAAAAACGTGAGATACGTGCCTCATGCACGCAGTCGCCGCAATCGCACAACTACGAAGCTGCAAAGCACAGATGCGATTCGTAGAACCCATCGATCCTGACTAGGTCCCCCGAGGGCCCAGCCCAGTGTTGCAGCCTCAAAAGTGAGGACATTCGCCTGGTTCTTCTTCTCCAGGCCTCTTCGCAAGGCAAAAACACTCACATTCCTGTCCTGCTCAGCCGGACGATGTCTTGAGGCTTCGGCTGCGGAGCCAGTCTAGGTGAGCTTCGAACCAAGCAGGTGCATTGGCCGGACTGTTGTCTACGGCGTTGTGCAGGAAGCGCTTCCATTCGAAGAAGGCAAAGTTCCAGGAAAAGTTCCTGACCTCATGCAGGAGATCACGTGCCACACAAAGCTCCGAGAGCCCCCTATCCTCGGTCGGTTGAGTCTCGGACCCAAAGTCCGGCCGCACCCGCCCAAGCACCTGCGAGAATTCCTTGACGAGCCTGGCACTGGCCATCGCGCTTGTCAGGAAGCGCTCTCCTCTTGTTGGCCTGTTTATGTCGTGCTGGCAATCCTTGAAATCAAGGATGCTCCAGGACGGCTTGGGGTACAATCCATCTGACTGCGATCATGTGTGCTACGGACCTGCAGTGCTGCACTCCTTACTGTTGGACATAGCCTTGTCACGCAAGACATTACGGCTCTGGTTCTTGTTCACCCACCGCGCCTGGCGCGAGATCGAGAAAGACTCCCGGTACGACGAGATCTGCTGTTGCAGGCCTCGAAAGCACAAACAAGTGATCTTAAGGTGCATAGTACTTCCTGTGCCAAGCATGAGTCTGAAATCCGTCTGTGGCAGCCACCCATATGCACGCCAAAGCGTTCGCTCCATCCGGTGGCAGCTACCTGGTTCTGTTGCACAGCGTGCAGGTCTAACTCTCACTGTCTCACTGATGTGCGCTGCCGCAGCCCGCAGTTGCCTCTCCGGCAGTGCTCAGGGCAACGGCGGTGAAGAGACCACCGTGAGGGCCGAAGCCAAGATCTCGGAACTGCTGGAAGAGCAGCATGGCAGCTGGAACCTGCCATCGGCGCATCACTGAGAATTGTGGCATGCTGTCACTGTGGCGGTGCTGTGAGCACCTTCATGCCCCAATGAACCGTTTCGTTGAGCAGCGTCACCTATCAGAGGCCCGTACACACAGGAACTCTTCTGGATCGGCATCGATCATGAGAACCATTGTTCACCATGACAGGACACCGCTGGGCGCCAGTATTTAGCAAAGCCGAGAGGTGTCCATGTGCCATCGACGGAGATCAAGTGCGTTCGGCCCATGATCCGAAGCCTTACAAAGTACGGCTGATCGAGACTCCGGGAACTGGCATGGCGAATGCCGGACTCGATTGAGGTCCTGACGCTTCTATCATGCTGCAGCTGTGCTGCTGCGCAGTCCAGCGAGCATAATTTAGGTACTGAAGGGTGAGATACTTTGTAGCACCTCGGGACTCCAACGTGTCTGTGCGGCATTGCTGCACTGTTACATGCAGACATACATCACGAGATCTGCTCAGGCACCTCCTTTTGCCCCATTCAGCGCAAGCATCCCATATCCAGCAGCCGTTGGGAATGGCAGGGCGCCATGGTCCTTCCCTCCCATGAGGCTTCAGAGCTCCTCGTGTTCCCTATGCGGTGGTTACACGGCCAATAGAGGACCTTTGCGAAAAAAGACCGTTCAAGAACAGGTTCCACCTGTAAGCACTGGGCACTATCTTGACAGTATCTTCAGACTCAGAAGAGATATTATAGACTTAGAGCTTGTTGGTCTGTGGGCACTCTGGTCAGGGATTGCATGAGAGACCTGTCTCTGGCTGGCGCAAGAAGTTGCTCTCGTTGCTCAAACAAGCTGTGCATCCTAGGAATGACTCTATGGCGCACGTTTCTGCACCGGCCGACAGCCGCTTTGCATAGCGCCTTTAGGCGCCGCTGTAGTACCAAAGCACATCCAGACAGCAAGAGCCTCAATCTGACAGCTCCTTCAAGGCTGTCTTCAGGTTCTGAATTTCCTGCTGCCGAAGTGCCTCTCTCTTTGCAGCATCGCTCTCATCGGACAAGCACTGCTTCGCGAGCTCCTCAAAGTACTTGTTGGCAGAATCCAGCTGCGTCTCCAGAGACGTCCGGTCTGCCTGCCTCTGAGCCACAAGCTTGCTCTCTTGCTCTTTCTTCTCTTCCAGATGTTGGGAGTCCATCCTTTTCTCAGCCTGGTCGACCCGGGAGTCCTCGATGAACTGCCTGAACTCTTTGTCGGAGGCCTGCTCGGCAGCGGACGTCTCTGCCTCTAAGCGGGAGAAATCCCCGAGAAGTGTCTCCAACAGGCTGATGATCTTCTGCTGCTGCTGCTGCTGCTGCGTACCCGCAGCCGCCCTAGCAGCCTGCAGAAACGAAGTGCCGCTCTTCTCGTAGAAATCCTGCAGGATTCCCATTGCCTGGGCGACTGCATCTTGCGCCCCTTTGGCATCTTTAATGGTCGCCTTGTTCTTGGCCTTTTCTTTCTGGCGGAGCTCCGTGGCCTCAGACATTGCGGCGCTAAGCTCTGTGATCTGGGCCGAGGTCGCAGCGATCCCTTCAGTGACTTTGGCCAGCGAGATCTGCAGCTGGTCAAGCTCCGCCTGCAAGGAACAACACCAAGGCCCCCCCCCGCAAGTTGCCTGCCCACAATACGTAAATCCCGACGATCCGAGCTATCTGAAGACTACAGACTGAGACGGCATGACTGCATGGGGCTTTTCGCAACCGGGCCGAAACGCTTTCCAAAGCATCTGTCTGCTTTGCACGAGTTCGGTTGTTGCCGGCCAGCTCCTTCTTGCAGAAGGCCTGGTGCTCGATCTCCGAATCTGCAGTAGCTTCTAGGTTGGCCAGAAGCTTTTCCAGCAAGCCTTTGATACTGCTCAGATCTGACTTGTGGGGTCCAGCATCGGAGAGGGCGTTGATCTTCTGGAGCACGAGACTCAAGTCCTGACTCTTCAAATCGCGAGCACCCGCCTCAAGAATCCTCAAGGCTGAGTCCACTTGGGAGGGCGTCTTGACGGAGCGCAGTGATGCCAAGGACGTCGAGACGCGCAGAAGTCCTGCAGGTGCCATACTGCAGCTGGTGGAGCTAGCTCATGCGGGCATGTTCGACAGAGGCCGGAGATGTCTCGAGCATCCTTGCATCTAACCTAGTTTCTTGGCACCCGGACCCAGTCCTGCCATGTGCTTCTCGGCCGAACCGGCAACAGATTTGCCACTGATGATCTCTGTCGCCATGCTGATCGCCTCGAGTTCCTCAGTCCTTAAAGCCTGACTTTTCTTAAACGCATCGGCTTTGTCTCTGCACTCTGTCTGCAAGTCCTGTCGGTACTTGGTGTCGGCGGCCAACGTCTTTTGGGTCTCCTCTAAATCTGATTTTGCCGTTGCTAAGTCTTGCTCGGCTTTGCCCTTGAAGAGAGTCTTTTCGGCTTTGGCTTCCTCCGAGGTTGCGAGCTGGTTTTTCAGGCTCGTCATCATGAGCTCGTGCGAGCTCTTTTTGGAAGCCTCCATCTTCTCAAGATCTGCCTTTTCCTCCCCAAACTTCTTCTTCAGCTTTTTGAGCATCTTAATCACACCCCCGGACTGGAAATCATACCCGCTCTTCTCCGGATCAGCCTGCAGGAAGGCGGCCAGTTCCTTCTTCACCTCCACTGGCGTGGAAGTTTCAGCTATCGATATGGATGCAGAGGACTGTGCCAAAGCTGCTTTTGCTTGAGGGCGGCTAAAATCCTGATCCTTCAAGGTTTGGGTTGCGCGCCCGATCGCATCAATCGACTCTTCGTACTCTTTCAACGTGGCGGAAAAGTCTGCTGCCTCCTGAGCACGCAAAGCCTTGGCGTCATCGGTGTCTTTGCTGGTTGTGAGGATGTCTTGCGAATGCATCTGCAGCTCCTTTCCGAGCTTGGAAATCGAAGCCTGGAGCTTCTCGATGTCAGCCGCGAGCTGCTCAGAGCTGTCCTGACCCTCTGAAATAGCAGATGCTTTCTCATCCAAGGTCTTCTCACAAAAAGCAGAGAATTCAGCATGCTGGCTCTTCTCCGCATCCATTTCAGCAATTCCGTTGGTCTTCATCTCAGCCAGCGCTTTCAAGACCTTGTCAACTGGGGAAGCCTGTGCTGACTGCACCGCTGGCAGCAGCAAAAACAGCACCCAAAGCATTGCGCTGCGCTGACTGCGCTTCATTTCTGACGGCCTACGGCCACGCGGCCGGAGCCGGCTGAAGCCAAGGCTTAGCCCAGGCGCAAGCCTAAGGCTACCTTGAGACTAACGAAGGCAACAAGGCAAAGCAAGGCAAAGTATACGAGGCAACATCCACCACCCCATCCCCATCCCAAGCTGCAGCATCCACATGTGCTTCTGACTGCACTGGTTTTAACGATCCGGAGACCAACGGAGGTGCCAAGAGCAGCTGGCGCATGGTGCAGCAGCTCTGCTTTGAGAGACTTTGAACATTCTGGAACTCCGGTCTGGACATGTCTGGACATCCTGTCGGCGTCGTGAACTGCACCTTCGAGCGTGATGTCATGATTCCACCATGTCGCCGAAGCAGATGTCGGCAGATCTCAGGAATCCTGGCGCACCAATTTGACTTCCGCTGTGCCTTACAGTTACTGCAGTTGGGACCTGAGATCGAACCAGGAAGCCGCCATAAGCCTGCAGCACGGCTAAGGTCTTGAATCATCTGCTGCTCTGGCTGACGAGTTGTAAGTTGCTGACATCCTTCGTGCTGCTCTTTTCCTCCGTCATTCTTTGTTGACACCTGGGCGGTGGTATGCCCTACTTGTACGGCAAGCGGAACAGGCCCAAGACCAAGCCCCGTACTCCTGCAGGTGGCGTCGAATGTCAGCATTCCTTCCACCCGTCGAAGCTCAACAGCTCAGCCACTGTTCCCCCGATTAATGTTTAATGTTGCCACTTAGTAGAATCACTGTCACCGCGCACCGCATCGCACTGCTCCCCATGTCGGCCTGGGCTCCAGCTTTGCAGCCTCGCGCAGGTCCTCTTTGGCCTTCTGCAATCGATGCATGACCGCAATGAGCGCTGCCGACGACCGTGGGGCCTGCTGCAACAGCCCGCATCCAAGGCCAGCTAGGCCACGGCGGTAGAGGGCCTGGCTGGGAGCATCCTTGCATGCAGGTTGGCTCTGTCTCGCAAAGCAACGGCCTTGGAGTTCTTTGGGTGCAGAAGCAGCGCTGCTTCGGCATGATACCTTGGCATCGCTTGCATTTGCTCGTGCAATTCTAACTCGGGAGCTACTCGTACAAACATTTCTGGCATGCCAACTTCTTTCTTGACTCAACTGGTGCCGACGACAAAATTGCCTCGAAACTTTTGCTGATCCCAACAACTGCGGCTCTGACTTCTGGCTCCTATGGGCAATGCTACTATAGCATAAGTGACCGGCCGTGCGGATTGGTGATCTTCCAGCTTGAGCCTTTGCAAGAACATCAACTAAGCGATGCATGTGCAGCATTTGCCAATGCAGCTCGGCCCAGCGCATGCACTGCGAAATGTTCAGTTGGCAAGCCAGCGCCTGTCAACGTCTGAATGCAGCTCTTCTACTGTCTGGCACCTGGCACAGAACAGCCGGGAGGGATCGCGCGCCAGCGTCTTTCTCGACTCGCTTCCTCAGCTTGACATTCTTTGAAACTGCCCACGGCAACAGCCCAAAAGGCTTCCAAGGCTGCGTCGAATGGCATCTGACCAGACACCGTCTTCAGCTCGCGCATCCGCATCTGCCTCGAAGCCAGAGATGCCATTGGCACCTCTCGGCGATTCCCTCAAACCGGCCTCGAAGCCCAGGAGCTCCAGTGCCAGCAAATACGAGCGCGCCGCCTGCTCCAAAGTGCCAGCCTGGAAGCACGGCAGCACCATGGGCGCACGATTCCGAACTTCAAAGCTAGAAGGGCCGGTTCTCCTGCCTTGAAGCAGGTATTGCCCTCCTCCTTAGCTTTGGTGGCCTGCACCAGCCTCTCCTGGAAAAGGCGGGGTGGAAAGATAGCTGTGGAGAGTAGGCAAGGACAAGCCCACCAGACCTCTGCCGACAGATCCTCTCGGCACACCTCGGCCTCTGTAGAGGGCACTGTGTCAAGAAGTTCCAGCCTCAGCTGCCAAGCTCGCTCAAGCTTCTGAACCTACTTCTACGTCTTCCGGACTGGGCCCACAGCTCAAAGTAGAGGACCCGCTTGCTCTCAACCAGGTTGGCACCTCAGGATCTCCAACCATAGAGACGGTCGAGCAGACACCGGCTGCAGCCGCCTCCTGCGACCGGGGCATTCCCAAAGGCCATCTCGGGGTGGACCTGTCCAATTTTCTGGGAGACGCAGCTCAGAAAGTACGATTTTCGTCGCTGCTGCCGTCAGTGCGGCGAACTCACCGCGCTTCATGGAGCAAAGCGCTTGCCTAGGCTCAGCTTCACGGGCAGCTGACTCTTTCCTTCACCTGAGGCCGCCGCTCCCAAGCTGGTATGACTTCCCCTGCAGATTGCAGCCACATCCGACACATCCCAGTCTATGCTGCTTTGGTGTCGTCGACGACACAGGGCCTTCTCCGAGAGTGAAGGAGAACGGCTCGTTTCTACCTGGCTCCGGCGCCCCTCAAAACTCGGATACAGGCTGATACGTCAGTCGGGATGGAGCATTGTGACGAGGTCCCCTAAGCCTATATTTTTAAGCCGCCCGATAAACCTCTCACACAGGGTGCATTGACTTCCAACACAGCTCCTACCTCATCAAATCGATGCACGGACCTCTCGAGTCATCTAAAAGTGCGCCGTCAGAATCTCCCAAGCGGCATGTGTAGTGCAGCGTGACCTGTGCTCAGCAAGGATCCTGTAGTGTCAAAGTGCACTCAACTCTGGGCAGTCTCCAAGTAGCCGACGCGATCGCCTGTCTCCGGAACTCTTCCACCCGCGTCGCCCGCAGAGAGAACCTCGAGCTCTTTAATGGTCCCACACTTTGTCAGCTTCTGATTTCGTTGATGTCGGTGCCTCCTTGGACCATTTGCCGTTGCACGGCAGATCGTCCATTGGTGGCAGGCGCTGTGGACAAACACATTGGTGTCGCGGGTTTTCGTGGCTTTGCAGCGGGCTTGGGCTCCTGACTATGTACATGGCATGTGCTGTGCAATTTTTCAGACTGAAAAGCAGCTGCCCCTGACATGATTGCTCTCCGGGGTCACGATTGGTTAATGTCGCTGAACCATCTCTTGGTTTTTGAACGCCATGGGACATCCGAATTAGTAGCCGCAAAGCAACACTGCGTCGGGGTACAGTGCAGGGCTTCCAAAGACGCTGTTTTGCCTCAGGCAAATCGATGCAGACCAAGGCGACCAAGGCATCGTTGGCAAAGCCGCGTGGCATCATTCGGGACTGACAAAGAGGCGAAAGGCACATGAGCTCACATGCACATCACTGCATTGCTCATCGATAGAAACCCCGCCTGACCCAAAGGCTGGTGGCGGTGAGCGGCTTCGCCTGGAGCTCGAGCAGCTCCTTGAGATTGAGAGCGTCTAGAGAATGCCAGACAATGCCAGACAGCTCGAGCCGTCCTCGGTTAGAAGAGCCACCTGTTACAAGCGCGGACAGGATCGCAAGTACAGAAATGGCACTGTGGGAAATCTATCTTCTAAGCACATCTTCGGCTCGAGAACAACAACAGTAGTCGGAGTGCTGACTTTTGTCTGAAGTCGATAGTCGTGAGATCAGTTTAAAGAATGTTGCGAAGCCAGCTGAAGCCTGTAAAAATTGCAACATCATGGAAAATAATGCAACCCAGACACATCTTCGGCGAGGACAAGGCATCGCCGTTGTTGTCGTTCGAGCACTGCTTGCAGGTGAGCCTTTGCGAGGCTGACTGAGGGCATCAGGGAATGCGCAAAAGCACCCCACTAGATCATGCATGCCATGCTAAGCTCAAAGCACTTCTCTTGGGACTGGCTTCTTCCTTCCACTGGCTCGTCTCGTCAGGGATCTGGGGCTCTTCTGGCTCAGCCTGGCATCTCGAGAAACGTGGCCACTGACAATTCAAAGTCCATGCCGCATGCCATAGTAGCCTGCGGCTGTGCTTCGCACTGGACGCCTTGGTCCTGGCACGGGTCGCAAGCGCGCCACGGGCGCCAGGACTTTTCGCGTGTCTCCCTTGGCCTTGGTTTCAGACCGCCGGGCGACGGCGCCTCACAGCTCTGGAGCTCTCGGCTGCCGCTCTGTCTCAACCCTCGCCTGTGACGATGGATTTGGGCCGCTTTTGCTGAATTTCCTGACTGGGCCGCATTCCTATCGTATTGAAACTCCGACAGTATCTGTGGTCCGGGCAGCATCAACATCCGCATCCTCGGCAGCCCAGTGCTACTACAAAGCTTACTGCCGGTTGCCCCGGCTGTGAAGGACCCTTCCAGGAAGGCTCTCGGTAACGGCATCACCCATGATTTCTAACCGAAGATCCAGTACGCTGTCTGTAGCTGTTTGGGGAAGGACCATTGAGGCTGGACTACGTCGGCACGCTGTTGAGAGGCCTTTGGCAACAGATACGAAGAACTGAAATCCTGGTTTTCTGACATCGAAACAACAGGCGCGCACAAAACGCAACAGCTTGGGCCGGGACCTCAATCTCATGCCAAACCGTCCTGGCGCAGCATTTCTGCACACCCACCCTTGTGGCAAGCGAATTGACATGTTGCAGCGTCGTCCTGGCAAAACGCCTCTGCCTCTGGCCCAGCTTCTGGCGAGGTCGTGGCGCCTCCTGTACTTCGTTGCCTGAGCAGGCACGAAGGGGTGCACTTGGCTTCTTGCCTAAGGTCGGAGGACCTGATGCAGGCACCACCGCCTGGGGAGGCGAGGCCCGCCAACCTGCAGAAAACACAGCACAAGGGTTTTGTTCAGGTTGCACGTCCAGGCTTCCCGCCTATCTCCAACGGTCCCGGAGACTCCTGGCGAATCATGTCTTCATTTGCATGAGTTTCCAGCAGAAGCCCGCGAGGGTTGGGTTGGAGGTTGGGTTTCAGCTTATTCGCCATTAGCCATCTGATGCCTTCGTACTGTGAGACTTTTCGACGGCTGTTCAGAATCCCTCGATTACAGCTGTCTTGCTTGGGAGATGCTGGGGGAGCGTCGGATGGCCTTGTTGTGCATCATCGCATTCTCCAAGTATTTGATGCGGGCCTGTCAGTAACATCTTCTCACTTTTCCGAAATATTAGCAACATGCAAAAGCCGGAGAACCGAAGCTTGGGGTTCACTCGCGAAAAGGTGAGAAAAACAACAGAAGCTTTGTGAAGTCTTGGACAAGTCGTTAGCCGAGCCTTATGGGCCACACTACGAAGGTGCGAAATTTGATATGTCCTGTTCCTTCAGAGGGCATCGCCAGGGCTCTTGTTGCAAGATGGTACAGCGGCCGAAGCCCCGAGTCTTCATCTGTCTCTCGTGGATTCAGATCGTACTTCATGCCCGGCCTTGAGCGAGTGCAGAACGCAGTCCCGCAGCAAGGGCGACAATCCGTCGTGCTGATAGACCTGCGAATGACAGCAGCAGGAATGCATGTTACGCTAAGCTCGCTGCAGATGGTTGGCCTGAAGCATGGAGTCTTCACCATTCCAAGGGAAATCGCCATCTTTGGGCAACTCCAACATATGTGGACTGGACCTGAACTTGTGACAACACTGAAGAACGATGACGATTGCAATAGATTGGTGGAATGTGAAACCATGGAGTGCTTACATCCGCACCTCGCTCGACTTGTCCGGTTTGAAACTGTCTTCAGCTCGTTCAAGGGCGCGTCTGCCTCAAAGCAGGCCGGACCCAAGCCTGAGGCCTGCACACCGCGTAGCCTCTTCAGGACTGCCTTCGCAAGGCACCGGTTTGAAACCGCGTGAACCTGCAGCTGCCAAGAGCCACGGAGAAGCAAGATGCGAGCATAGTCGGGCCCAGGCCCATTTTTCACTGCCGGCTGGCTGGAAGTATGAGACCAGACAATCAGACCTCAAATTGCGAGGAACGGCTGCCGAAATGCAAGTTCTGCAGGTATCTGGGCACAAAGCTCTTCAATGTAGCGCAGCCTGCTTTTCACAACTCCCCGGAGCATCGGAAACAACATCTTCCTTGCACAAGTTGACACCCATTTTGCCCAAGCGCATGCTGCCTCAACGTGCCAAATATGTCGCCGGTGTTTCTGAAGAGCAGGCGACCCTGTGCCGAGCACTCTTCGCGAAACCATGGTTCCAAATCTAATTCCGTCCAGGCCGCCACCATCCAAATATCATCAATCAGCAGCATGCCGCGCACCTGCATGGCAAACGTGCTTCCATGTTGTCGCGATGCTCATCCAGACGACCTCTTTTCCATCGTTTTGGCGCTCTTCGTAGATGATCTGGTGCATATCATCCAGCCAGATCTGGTAACAGCCTTGGCCGAGAAAGCGTTGGGACGGCGACACAAAAAGGGGAGGGAGAGATCGGTGCTGAGGAGCCGGCTGCCAGGCTGGGAGCTCCAGACTCCCAGCGCTTTCGCGAAGCCGCCCTGGCAGGCAAACGGAGGGATGCAGCCAAGACGTCCCCCCATCCAAGGCCCATGCCTCCATGAATCTGACTGGGACATGTGTGACCCAGAAGGATCACGAGGACTAGGAAAACTAGATGCTATCAGTAGAGTTGGTGGCCCCTGCAGTCTGTTGCCTTTTATGGGTGGCGAAAGCTTGGGATGGTCTGTGCATTTCTGGACTGCCAGCTCGAGCCCATGGAGGCTGCGGGAACCTGGAAGCGACGACCCTGCCAGAGGTGCTGCTGATCACAAGTCATCGGTCCGTAAGCGGAATGTGTCGAACGAATTCTTCCGAGCTTTCAACTCTAATCGCGATGCCTCCGGAAATCGAGGCTGCAGCCGTCTTTGGAACAACTCTTGACTGGTGACACACACAAAACTGCAGTGCCGCAAAGCAGTATTCCACTTTGGCACAGCGGGATGCAGGTTCCCTAGTCGTGCAGGAAAAAAGCACGGAGGCACTTCAGTGAAGCGGCACCGCGCCCGGCAAAGCCTGTGCAGCCGAGCATGTGCTGGTTGCACATGTGACTGTTTGCCCAGCAAGGCCTCATCTCTTTGCCTTTGTCTTGGTCGTTTTTTCTGCTTGGTTCAGTCGCTTATGTTCCGCCTGCCAGGTGATTCTGATAACAAAAGCTGCAAACAGCCTTTTGCCAGCAGCTTCTGGACAAGTGCAGCTTGGGCCCATCCTTGCCGAGGTCTTCAAACACCTGGCAGGCAGCAAACAAATTCACACACACACACACACACACCCGCACACGCAAAAGAAATGAAGACCGAACATGAGAGAAGCCAAAAGAGAAACAGAGAAATGCAAAAACCTAGATGCCTAACATCCCATAAGGCCCAATGTAAAAAGCAAGCTCGCCGACCTCTTCGTCCCCTTCTTCAACGATCTCTGCCCAATTCTTTCGATTGATGTTGTCCTGAGTGAACTATGGAGGTTTCGGATTCTAATCACCGACATCGATCGTGCACTTGCAAAATAACTTCTTAGGTGTCGGCGAAGTTTAAAGGCTGCAGAGGCCGTGGGAAGAGTTCATCCTCATCCTTGTCCCGCTCCCGATCACGCGATGGCAAGCTTGAGGCTCTGTGTGATGCGCCTGGCGCGTGTCGCGCTTTCTGCTCTCTGGCGGAGCCACGACGGCTGAGCCAGTTCTCTAGGGTCGGTGACGCCGATCGCTGGCGGGAGGGCTGAATCCTGGGTGGGTTCATCTGTGCGACCACTGCGCGCCAGGCTGCGGTTCTTGGGCTGTCCCCCTGACGGAAAGCCGATTCGGGCAAAGCAGGTCTTTCTGCTGACCTTGCTCTGAGAGCTGCAGGTGGTGGCTGCTTATCGGATGCCTTTCCGAAGCGCTTCGCCAGCCAATCATCCAGCTCCGCATCCTTGTCTCCTGGCACAGGGTAGTCCTGCTCCGCGGTCCAGAGCCCTGCATTCCTGCAGGCCCAGCCAGCCGCAGCTGCCATCTCCACACGTTGCCGTGAAGCATTGGCGACCATGTTGAAAACGTTTTGACCGAAGCTCTTGGCAAGGCGCGTCCACATCACAGCTGCTGCGGAATGAAGCAAGCAGATACCTTCAGTTGCATGCCCTAAGGCCTGCTGTACCAGCGGCCGTTGTCCCCAGATCTCTGGGCTGTTTTCGAGTCTGGCGGCATTATCCTTGAAGGACACGGTTGTCAGGCCGCACCAGTCTAGAAAATTGCAGGCATTCACCATGCCCTTCTTCTCCAGTGCCTCATATGCCCATTGAGCGTCAATCACTCCGTTCAGGTTGATGCCAAATTTGTGGGCAAAGACCGTGGCATGCGTCGTGGCATCTGTCGTGATTTTGGAGGAGTTTGCGTTGGTAAAGAATGGCACTAAGCTGTACAACTGCTCACCCAGTTGCATTACGTCGAACATGAAAACTTGGAGCCCGTTCGTATTGTCGCTGAAAGCCACGACCAACAGGCACAGCTTGCCAGCGGCGGCTCTCAAATTCCAGCCGTGGCAATCCATTGCGATCATGGCACCCTGCGGCAAATGGTTTAGCCGACTTGCTGCTTGTTGCAGGTTCATCTGGTCAGCTATGAGGTAGACTGCTGCAGGCTGGCCGTCAGGAAGCCGGTGCTGCCATTGGCCAGACATCTGCACTGCATTTGGAACGGGAGGCCGCTTTTGTGGCCGTGGCCCGAAAGGCTTGGCCCGCCTTGAGAAGCCTGATGGCGGATCAGTCGAGTCTCCTCTCTCTCTCGATGTCCTGCGCTCTGCGGAAGTTCTTCTTTCCGCTGAGGTTCTTCTCTCTGCAGACGTCCGGCGCTCAACAGACTGCCTGGGTGGAGGCGACCTCCCCTCAGCCTCAAAGCGTCTCTCCAGGGAGTCGCGCCGCTTGGCCGCCTGCTCCGGGTCAATGAAGGAGGGCCGCCAGGCATCTTTCGAACTGCTCCGACCCTCGGCTGGGAAGAAAGGCCCCGGCCGGGCGGGACCACTTTGGGGCCCCTCGAAGC
Organism: Symbiodinium sp. CCMP2592; assembly: GCA_905221615.1. NCBI lineage: Eukaryota > Dinophyceae > Suessiales > Symbiodiniaceae > Symbiodinium > Symbiodinium sp. CCMP2592. Next base: position 301,270 of record CAJNDT010002613.1, on the reverse strand, counting down.
CGCCGTTGGGACTGGAAAAACCCCGGCGGCCTCGAGGAGGCGAACGGCCGCGAGCTGAAGAGCCCTTTCCACCAAAGTCTCCCTTCTCACCTCCTTTTCCCATTCCCTTGTCCCCCTTAATGCCCTTCTGGTTGTTTTGGCCATTCTGAGGCATCATGCCTGGAATCTGACTGAAGAGTGTGTTGGGATTCAATTGTCCACTCTGCACCTGCGCTGCATCCACATAGGCAACTGCCACCGCACCGGTCGACTGCATCTGATGCCACTGGCTCGCAGGAACGATACAGGGCATGTAAGACATGCCGGGCTGCATTTGCGCATTGGGGTTGATCATCACCCCTCCGGGGCCTCCTGGACCGCCTGGGCCCCCTGGCCTTGGGCCTCCTGGACCTCCTGGACCTCCTGGACCTGGTCCAGGACCGCCTTGATTTGGGCCCTGATTGCCTGGGCCTGGGCCTGGGCCAGGGCCTGGACCCGGACCCGCGGGGCCGCCTGGGCCACCGCCTGGACCACCACCCGGGCCACCGCCCGGACCTCCGGAACATGGGCCGGGAGCGCCGCTCTGGTTACCAGGTGGCATCATTCCCCCGAACATCATGACCGGGCGCATCATCGGAACTGGTTGCATCGGCGGCATTTGTGCAATGGACACAAGGCTACTTCGCCGCACCTAGTTTTCGCACATCGAACGAGCCCTCAGGGGTCTCGATGGCGAATGTCTAGCGGCACGCAAGGGAGCGCCGCAGTCTCGAGCCGACAAGATGTAACAGTTTGTCGCACACTCACGATGCATCTTCATCCGGTCTTGTGAACATCCAACAAGAGAAAGTGTGAACGCACATGCCCTCACCCGACATTAGCCAATGCGTCGCTCCAGGAAGAATTGTCTTCCACATTTTTCTTTTCGGCGCATGATTGCTTAGCAAGAGCATCCGGTCGAGGAACGTGTCGCGATGTTTCTGCGATGAGCAGGAACAATGCCTATAGTGATTCAGATATCGCGCCCACTGCTGCAAGCTCTTTGGGACAAACAAGGCTCGAAGCGGCGGTTCTAGATTCTATACTACGCAAAACAAGCCGACGTCAGAGCAGTCTAGTCACAAACTCCCAGCAGGTTCGAACATCGGATGGCGAGTCTCCCAAGTTGATATTGCACTGGTACACCACCCCACTTCCGACAAAAGCTACCGGCACCTGTTTCGGTTGAAACAAGTTTCATAACTGAGTAACTTGAAGTCCATCTGAGTAACTTGAAGTCCATCTGTCCTCGTCGGGGGTCCTTGGGACGCCCCTGCTTGCCGCATCACTAACTAATTTTCCCGCCCGTAGTGGGTGCATGAATGTGTATCATCCTTTGGAAAATGTGGTGGCACCGTGGAATCCAGCTGCGAAGCTCTTCTGCTCTTAGGAGGACCGGTTCGGATATTCCTGAGTCACGACAGCTGCTCCAGTTACCGAAGAAGAAGTGACGGGAAACCACCAACTGTCTTGCGATAATTGCATGGCACGACAACAACAAACACACTAGCCAAGAAATCGGTGCACCCAGCGCCCCACTCTCTCAGCTATCGAAGCTCAGCCGAGCCCTTCATCATTGAAGAGCCCACTTCGCTGCATGGTGTGAGCATGCGCCTCAAGACTTGCTCATGCAGGAACACATTCAATGGTTCTGGCAAATAACTTCTGCAACATTAGCCACAGTGCCGACACGCCTACCTGCAGAGAAAGCCGCTGTATATTGCAACTCCGACCAAGCTATACCCGACCTGAAAACGCTGCATGACATGCACAAAAGCTTCACTATCTCTTGCGCCTCAACCAGCTTGGCGGAGGCGGCCGCATTCGCCAGCCGCGGAAGGCGATGAAATCTGAGCCAACACGGGTGAGTCCGAGTTGCAAGCCAATTTGTCTCCGCAACTTGGGCAGGAATTCGGTGCATATGTGCTGAAGTCAAAGTCGCTCTTCTGTCCGATCTTCCACTTGCAGATTCCATTTCGTTGAGGTAGTGCTCGCAATCTACCAGCCCCGAGACTCATCCCAAGCAACTAAACCGATAAGCATGCATGCAGAGGCCCTTACTTCTTGCGGATGCGTCCGGCAAAATCGAAGATGCCATTGTCGTGCCTTCGCGGGGGCTTCAAGCGAGCTCGAGCTGCGGAACGACAAACTTCAGAGCAAGGTGCACTGAACTAGATTGGTGGAATCATGTGGAATCTAACAAATCACAAACCTGGGCCGTGAGAAGTTTGGAAACTGATAGCTGCTGACATACCTTGATTCTAGCTCAAGTTACACCTGCTTGTGGCAGCTCGTGGTATGGAAGGTCCTTCGGCTCTTCGCCCGAATCCTCAAAGCAGCCAAGGCCGTGGCATGAAAGAGTAGTCCAACCAGATCTGCTCGTGAGGCCACTCGTACTGCGAACAGCACGCAGGCATAGAAACTGCTTCACGAGAGATCTCCCAAAGTGGCCAAGCTGCCTCCAACGGTGACGTTCCTGCCTTCTTCCAATCAGGCACAACCATCACGAGATCCTAGCCAAGTTTTTGGAGTGCACAGTTGCTCCAAGTAGTTGCGAGGAGGAGTCAAAGGCACTCCTTACCCATCTTGGGTCCGACCTGCGCAGACCAAATCTGGCTGCCACTGGCACAAAAGTTGTTTGACATGCCGCCATGCGCCGCCTTCGTGTTCATGAATGCACGGATTCTTGGAAATAGACCTGATCGCAGCCGCACACGAATCGAACCATAAAATTCGCTGCAGACACAACACGAACTCGTGCCGCCAAGCGTCGTTCGTCGAGAAGATGATGTGGATTCTCCATTCCCTCTGCCTCTGCTTGAGCTGCACACGGGAAACTCGCAAAGTATTAAACAGTGTTAAACAGATTCCTCTTTGTTGGCGGCATTTGGCAGCCTTGCGGAAGCTGGCAAATTCGCCCTTCTTCCGCCTCTCCTGTCGAAGCTCAGGCTTTTCGTTGCCGTCGATGCGACGGTGTCCAGAAGAACAGGAAAAAGAGCAAAGCACATTGATCGCACTTCAATCCATGGTTGACTTGAGTCACGGTTTGTTATGACCAAAGTGCTCTCGCCAGGGTTCCGCAGAGTCTGTAGTAAACATCGGTAACGCTGTTTCTCCGAGTTGTTTCGGAAATCCACTACACATCAGACTGGCGTGGTTGTTGAAATTAAATTTAAGATGCCAGTAACTGTTGCCACCCACACTCTCCCACAGACGGCTCCCTGGGCGTGTTATTGCCGCCCTTCGAACGCAGCCAAGGCTCGGCTCGAGACCCCTTAGTCGGGTCGGCGCGCAAAAAGTTCCCAGGAAAAAGATCCCAAGACAGCAGCTTATGCCGATACCTTATGCCGATACCTCATGACAATAATTGAGCCAGGGCCAATTGGCTGGAGTCGACACCCACTGGCACGGCAGCGAGTGTGTCCCCGCGCAATTGCCGCAACAGAGGTCCGTGGGGCAGCAATGGGCGAGTCTTCTATGGACAATTCACGCACAGCAGCTCCTCCTCCCCCTTCTTTCTTTTTTTCTGCCGGGGCTTAGGGGTCACTGTCGTGGCTCAGGCTTTCAGCCCGCCCGTCCACCCCCTGGTTTATTGAGTGGACGGCTTTGGAGTGCCACTGACTGCTGTCCTCCTCCCCTCTTTGTCTTGCTTGCAATCGGACAAAGGAGCGCGCAAGCACCCCTCGCGCCCGCAGGCGCACCGGTCTCCAGGCCTGTGTGACACCGGTAGAAAACTGAGGAATTCCACTTTCTCTCTCTCTCTCTCTCTCTCTCTCCATCCCCATCTGCACCCCGGGAAAGCAAGCACGGAGCAGGTTTGAGAGTGGAAAAGCAGGCACATCGCGGACAAAGAGTGGCTTGCCGGCTCAGCAAACGAGCCCTGTTCCCATGTCGCACGTGAGGCTCGATGAGAAGGCCGCCAAAGAGCGTGTGCCGTGGACAGAGAGACATGGGAGCAAGCAGAGCCAACCCTCTGACAAAGCCGCAAGGCTCCGTAAAGCATCGATGGGCTCAGAAGGATCGCACTTTGTCACGGAATGACTCAGACGCGTCCTCGTAGTCTGCGACCTTTCGTGGGTCTCGGCCTGGTGAGAGTGATGGAAAGCAGAGACGAGTTCGAAAAATGCAACCGAGGCCGCTGCGAGTGGAGAGATGCAACAAGGAGCCCTGTCCAATCTCAAATTGGTAGAGAGCCTGCTCAAGAGACAATGAACACGGCCAACAGTCGCGATTGAAGTACATCCGGATATGTTTACTCAGGCAGCCATGGTTGGCTTAAGCAGCTGCGCCTTGCTGTTGTCCTCAAGGACGCCGGCTGGCCTGGCTGGAACAACGGAAGTTACCAAGGTTGATTTGCCACCCGAGACGGAGTCTCCACGACCAGACTTCGACTTGCCGTTCTCGTCTTCTGAAGCTGGCCGGTCTCTTAAGACAAGCAAGCCAGGCCCGTAGAAAAGCTTCTGATGTGGAATGGGAATACCGGTGGCCGCCTCCACTAAGCTCTTGAAGTTCGACCTGCACCAAGCGCTCCGCTCTGCGACAAAAGCGTCTTCCAAAGGCACACTCGTTGAGGTCCCGGCTCAACCCTATCGCCTTCAATGATAACAGTCGAGCTTGCACAGGGGCTCATCTGCAACGGCAAGCACATGCTGCAAGATGTTTGATGGTAGTTGTTCGTTGCAAGCTTCGAAATTTTCCTGGCAAGCACCGAACCTGTGATGCCGAGATCGCAGAGAGTTTGGCAGCGCTCTGAACATGCTCCTGGGCAAGTCAGGTAACAACAAACCTGGGCTCAGAAGACTTACTGAACCCTTCCCCCAGCCAGTCCTGCTCTGTGGACGGCATTGTTGCAGATGCCTTCTCATCGCATGTTTCTTGCAGCTAAACTGTACTGGTGATGAGGCCACAGACCACCGCCTCCGGCACCGAGCCTGGAAGTTCAGCTGCCTGTACAAGCGCGACCCGAAAGCATCCACTCTGCCATCACTGTCGAACTCCCTGCCTCCCGCTCGGCACAGAGTTGGCCATTTCGCCGAGCAAGCAAGGACCGTAACTGCAAAGGAGATAGTTCTATACTGAAAAACCAACTTGCACATTCTGGGCTCACGGGTGTGGCTCGGCCGTCGTCCAGGATTTCCTGCATCGCAGGGTCTTTAGATAGGCCTTTGCGCAGCCTCAACGTCTGGCCTGTGGCTCTTCGGGCGGCCCCAGGGGAAGGTGCGGTGGTACCTCCGGCAGTGACACGCATAAGTTGGCCCCAGATGCAACAGCGGGTGGGCACGAAGAAAGCCAGCCTTCCTTTCGGAACTCGGACCCAGATTCGAATCTGGCAAAGCACTTTGCTCGGGCTTTACGACGTTTCAAGGCTGGCTGCGCCGCTGCGCCTTGTCGTCCGGAGCGGCTCCGTGGCGTCTCCCGCTGAGACGAACCGGGACGGGATCCTTTCGAAGCCGCTGAGACATTGACATGGTTTGCCGCTTTGCTGTGGTCGCTGGTGATGCAGCGGTTGCCGCCTCTCGCTGTAGCAGGTCTTCTCGAATTTTCACGCCCCAGCCTTCAACCATTGTGCTGATTTGTGCCATCCGCTTCTGTGACAGCATAGCTGAGCAGTCGTGCTACCTCTCCCAGGTTTGCCAGACCTTGACTCTGACTGTGACTGGAACCAATTTCTGACTACTGGTAGCAAGTGAGGCTTTCTGGGATGCCGACCCTTTAGAGTTCGAAGACATCTGGGTCGTGGAAGCCCTGAGCTTCCCCATCCCAAGCTTCGACACGACACATGAAGACTCGGGTCCCGACCCGGGCGAGCGCGACTGGCTGTGCGCCATCAAGACCTTGGCCTTCTTCTCCTGAGCCGGAGCCAGACGAGGTCTTGCAAGACGAAGTGACACTGAGGGAGGCACGAGATCCGGTAGGTGTGGAAGTGCTAGATGCGTGTGGTCCTTCAAGCCACAAGTGCCGCACCTGTCCCTCCATGCGAACGTCTTGCAGGCCGGAGCAGTGGCAGATGTGCAAAGGCCCCCTTTCGTCTTCTGCTACGAGCATGGGAAGCTGCGTCGTTGCAGCTCTGACTAAAGAAGATAACTAATTCACAGCCATTTCAGCCTTTCAGCGGCGCTCACCGTTGCGCCGCCATCTGTCGTTGCATTTCATAAGCCTCGGATTAGTCGAACGACTCGAAGGAAGAGTCAACAGGCCCAGGAATTTTCTTCAGCATACTCACAAGTCTATAGACAAGCCTGAGGCTAGGGCCATGCCGGCAAAATTCCCTGCACTGGCTTCAACGTTGGACACATTCCGATCTTCTCCGGGCGAGCCTTCGGCCACAGAGACACGATAGGCGATAGGGATACGTCGTGTAGTAGCTAGAGCGCACCAGGTGCGCCAGCTACTCCCGCCTAGGCGTATGGCGCACCGGTCAGCAAGCTCGATGACCCTCGCACGACGATCAGCTGAACTTGCATTTATGCTTCTCATGCTGTCACGACAAAACACGACAAAAACGTCTTTTCAGAATTTGCCTCAGGATATTCATTGCCCGCTTTTTCTCCTCGACAGGTGCACATCGGGATTCCGTCGCGCCCTCGATGCAGCCCCAATCTTAGGACGCGGCAGCATACTCCGCAAGGCTGCACTTGTTGGCAGGCAGCTCCCCTGTTCTTGCTCAGGCGCATGAGAAAATCTAGTCCATTACGGCTACGGACCTTAAACGGTCAGAGCAGATTGAGTTCTCCATGAGGGCTCTCGGAGGCTGCCTCTCCTAGCTTGGAGGCTCGATCCCAAAGTTCGTATGTCAGCCACGGCCTCGCTTCCAGGATGATTGCCTTATACGGGTTCAGATACGTTCGAGCAAGACTTGGGAATGCGGGCTCCAATACCAATTTCGATTCGCTTGGAAATATGTAGTGCGCTAGAAGATACGAATAGGAGAGGCTTGTAGCCGAATATTCTGTGGTATTCCCTGCGCGGTTTTCCAATAATCTGCATAATGGATAGAATAAAGGCTGGAACCGAGGTCGGAATGAGGGCCAAAGAAGGGCTGTAATAAGATTTAGAATAGTTAGCATACGGGTCGGATGGGGGTGCCCATTAACCTACATCAACAATCCTGTTCGAAAGTCGATTCAAACCGTATCCGGAACCATATCAAGGCCATACATATCGATCTCCGATCGCATCCCTGGATCGTACCCAAAGCGTGTTCAAGCCACTCTAAGCAGGAATTCCTCCCCAAGCAACATATCTGGTGCTTAAGTCACACCATCTGCTTGTCGCAAAGCTAGGATCGCCGGGAGGGACAGAACATGATGAGTGTTGTCAATTTGTCGTGTCGTGTGATCTCATCCTGTGCTGCATGGGCCTGCCTTCAGCACTGTGGCGACTGCTCAAACCCATCGCTCAGATGAAGAGAGTACGTGCACCGCACCCAACGTCCCAGCCCGCCTTGTCCAGCATCCGTGTCCCAGGCAAAGCAGCCACCCAGTCCCAACCACTCCATTCCAACAACCAGGCCTGTCAGCTGACGTCACGTCACCGCACGACAAGCATTCGGCTCCGGTGCCTGCGTCGTCTTTGAGCTCGCGCTCAGAGATTGGAACCTCTTGAGGCGTCTGCAGACCTGCCTACAGGAGCGAGCAGGCTCGGCCACTAGTGACTGGAAGCATAGTTCAATAATCGAGTTTGCCTGGGGCGCTGACAGAGTCCACCGCGGTGCGGAACGACATGGCATCATCGTTCTTGCACGCGGGCCAACATGTTGCACCTACGACAAAAACAAGGCCGGTGCACCTCAACGGCCTTACGAAGCGCTTCGAGGACTTCAGACTCCAGGGGAACCAGGACTGCCGCTCGACACGCCTCGCATCGCTGCCGTAGCCGCGTATTCCGGATCAGGCCATGACATCTTACGGGTTCAATGGGCTGGCCTGGTCAGGAGCTGCAGCCGTCGCTCTGCCTGAAAGCGACCACCCAGCAAGGAGTCATCTGCTCAGTCACGAATAGCGACATTTAGTTCATCGCCTCGCAGTGTGCCAGAAGACCTGGCCGGTGCTGCTCCACGCCGTAAGACGAGCTCGTCGGACGCTAGCAGCACCTCCAAAAACTCTCCCACCCTGTCGTCCCACCGGGGGGCGCTGTGCCTCGGAGATAAGGTCTTCATCCCCGACCACTTCGGACAGGTCGCCGGTCTCGCAGCAAAGCTTCCAAGCCTCGGCTCCGCGGCAACCACCCCTAAGGGCGATCACCGCCCATCGCCCCACTCGCGCCTCTGCGTCAATGTCAACTTGGTCGGGATGAGCCTGACATAGTCATGGTCATGAGTGATGGGGTATCATAGTGCCAAAGGACGTCCCTCCCTAGAACAGTCGTGCACCACACGATTCATGGACGCCTGGTTGTAGCTTTTGACCACGAAAGCTTTCAGGCGCTCACAAGGTGACGACAGCCAACCTTTGGGCAGGGTCACCTGAACGAGGCTTCATCAGCTCGACTCCGCTCTCAACTACCGCATGGCCGCCTGCTTGCGCCAAGCGTGGCTCTCGTAGCCTGGCCAGTGCCATCAATTGCTGCTTCCCGCTTGCTCGAGGCACCCAAGTCCCAGAAGTTTGGGAGGCCTTCGCCCTCCTCCGGGACCGTAGAAACCAGCACCTTACCAGCACACCATATGCCGCAATGTCAACAAAACTGTCAAAACTTAAGTCTCCTTGAGGCACCTTCATGATGATGGGCCGCCGTGGCCGTCCATGTGTGAGCCGCCGGGCGGTGTGAAGGCTTGTATCTTCAGCATGCACTTATCCTCTACGCCACATGTGCACAAGAAGAGTGATTCAAAAGCCATGTCCCCAAGTTGGTGCACGCTCACTCGCTCGTGTGTCCCCTTATCATGGCTTGCGGGCTCAGGCAGCACCATCAGCATGCTCTGCGGACTGTCCAAAGTGCCGGTCGAGGCGTTGACAACGAAATCGCCGTCTGCTCTAAAGTGACTCTCAACCAGCATGAATAGGCCGATTGAGCACTCCTTTGGAGGTGGCAGGATACCGTTGAAGGAATCCAAAGACCTGTCCCTCCTGAGTGTGCCATGGCATTGGTAGAGTATGGAAGGCCCCAGGCCCTAGGAGTCCAAGCTCAAGACCAAAAGCTGCTGGACCATGCTATGTCCCGACGTCCAACCTGCACATGGCAGTTTCTTGCTCCGAGAAGAACCGGTACTGCCCAGACAAGCACTAAACCGGCCAAGGGTGCATCGAAGCGATTCCCTGCCAATGACACGGTTGACACAAATTCATGGTGCCGGTCCACCCGGAAATCCTGTGTCGCAAGTCTGCACAAGAACGATGTCGAGCTGATGCACGCATATTGGGCAGCTTCCACGTCCTCAGGCTTGGCCACCATGCAGCCGCAGAGCAGACTACCGAATGTGGCTTACGCCGGAGGCCGACCTAACCGGCAAAGTCTATCACAACTTTCAGGAGTGCATGTGAGTCTGGCAAGGAGGCACGTGGCCAAAGTCGTCTACAGATAGCTCTTCTCGTAGTCGTGGACTCGTCATGTGATCCAAGCAGCTTATCACTTTGAGATGCACCATGACATGAAATGCAGCGCTGTTTCTGGTGCAACATGCATCCGGCTTGAGCCTAGCCCGGGCCAGGACTTTCCTTCGGCCTTTACGTTGGAAGCTAGAGACAGGACAGACTAAGTTTATATAAGTGCTCTACACGACAATCACAACAAGTTATGTGCTGTTGCAGCTGATGGTTACAAGTTGCGAGCTCGTGTCGAAAGATCAGTGTGCAAAGTTTGCAACGCACTTGCACGTTGACCGAAAGTAAAGCTCCTGCTGCTTCTCATGTCAAGCTTCACCATGGATGCCGGAACCCCCCCGGACAAATTCCTACACACATACAAACAAACCCCAAGGTCGGACCTCTACACCTCCGATTCTCGGATCAACAACTTCGAGCCTGGGGCAAACATGTGCGAACATCGCACGCACGAGAAAGTACACTCGCACGCATGAACATCAACCAAGCATGACACGAGCAGGTCAAAAACCCACGCTCTCTCCCTCAACGGAAGAAAGACCATGCAGCTCATCGTGCAACACATGCTGCGAGCTTCAATAGATTCGATGATAAATATATTAGAACCGCCGACTGTCGTAAGGACGTGTCACAAGTTTCTGACTTCGGCCCGCACAGAAATGCACAGAATCTGTCTTGACTTTTGCTCCGGCGGATCAAGGCGTGATTGACGACCTGGCACACCACTGTCAGACTGCACACCACTCCATCGGAAGCCAAGAAGTCAGGCCTTTCTTCGAGCACTCCCGAGAGCAGCAGCTCGCTTGGTCGCGGTAACATATTTGTCCAGGCCTGGGGCACAACGCGTATTAAAGACACCGGCGAGCAAAGCAAATATGACTTGCTACGAAAACTACCATGATCACATGACTACTCTTGCTGGTGAGAAGACAGTCTCAATTCAAGGTCTCATGCTTGCCTGCGGCACTTGCTGCGGAGCATAGCCGTGCCCAGCACTTGATTGACCAAATGCCTGGCCAGCACCCACAGACGCATACACAGGAGACAGACACAAGACCGGGAGAAAGAGAGACAGATAGACAGAGACGCTTTCTGCGCATTGCAAGGTATGCTTCCGACTCGGAGGGCAGACCGGATCCCAAGCGTTCACAGCGGCTCAGTCGCCTTTTCGGATCGCCCGAACCTGCGACCCTTGTTTTTCAGCACGCAGGTCTCTGTGAGTTAGCAGAATGTCTCCCCTTCAGATCTTGGAGCTGATGCGGCCGATCTGCCCACGAAAACCATACAAACACCCGGAGCACAGGGTCGTTGAAAGGCTGAATAGCTGCTTACAAACCACGCTGTAGGACGGTAGGACGCATCAGATGATAACGCGTCCGGATCCGGCAGAGCTAGCTTCATCCTGCAGATTACAAAAATCGGGCGGGAACGAATATCATCAGAAGTACATGGATCGTGCAGCCAGCAATTCTGCTAGTGTAGAACGGCCGTGGATTTCGGATTCAGCACACGATCATCCCGCTCTGGTTGAAACAGCACCGTTCCAGGAGTGTCCAGACAAGGAAGGCCGCTGAAGCTCGGCACTGCACAGCTCGATACGGGTCGAGAAGTCAAGTACCGAGTCAAGCAAGGGCCTCCTCGAACATCCTGGATCCGGTTTAGCAAATTGAGGCTGCCGTCTAAACAGGCGCCGAATGTGATACTGACCCGGCTGGGCCGAGCATGCAGCTTGGAGGTCTCGTGCCTGTGCGCAGTCCGCTGAATCTTTGCAACTTCCAAGGATTTGCAGCCAGCTTTTGCTACTCATAATTTTTCCATGTATCAAGCACGTAGACTTTGGGCCAAGCTGGGAAAACGGAGAGCCAGCACATCGGAATGTGAGCTCTGAAAACATCGGCAGAAATCAGGTCTGTGCCACCAAAGTACAGTCCTGGTCTTCGCCATCTGGTCAGACCCTACTACGAGACTATCACTACTCGGGAACTTGCGCAGTCGATGACTGCGTCGGCATGGGTCGGCTGTGCCAGGGCCACGGGGCCACGGGGCGGCGGGGCGGGAGCTGCTCCAGGGGTGCCCCTAAGGCAACTTGACGAGCCTCAATCAGGCATCCACGCTCTCGCGACCTTACAGGCTGCGGCATGAAAACTGCCATAAGCTGTGCTTGCAAGAAACAGATGATTCTCAGATGATTCTCGTGGCCTTCTGTGAACACAGGACTCTTAGAGGATGGCTCTTGATGTCAGCAAGCATTCCTGGCGTGCATGAAGGAGCCGTTGAGCTGCTCGCATCGGCTCGTGCCGCCCAGCCTGAAACCACCTCTTGAGGCGATGGTGCAGCTTTTGCATCATCCTGCCGGAGTCTTAGTCTTAGAGGTCGCACATAAGTGGAAAGCTTGGGAAAAGTGAAAGTGTGGTTTTTTTTCGAAACGGCCTCGACAGCTTCCTTCACAGCCTGCGAGGCGACATCCGAGACGACCTTGAGCAGGAAGACCTGACAGAGAGCCGAGGGTCGAGGCGAGGAAAAGACTTCAGCGGAGTGAGCCGAGCTCAGGCACCGACGGTCACTGCAAGCCCCGCTGCGTAGACCTCTGCCGCCGATATGCCAAAGGAGATTGCGAGGGGGAGAGTTGTCGCAGGACGCGGCTGGCAAAGGTGGAGTCTTGCTAGTGCGCTGAAGACTCTTAGGCCAACGCATACCACGGCTGGCTAGCACCCTCCGTGGTGAGTTCACGTGCCGTCGTGGCCGCGTAGACGAGCCCAATGGTGCCTCTCAAGTTTGTTGCCAACACACACACACACACACGTGCAGCAATGGACCAAAACAAGAGAATCAAAGGTGCGCGGACCTGGCGCGAATCCCAAAGCCGTTGCCAAGATGAAGTCTCCGAAACCGACTTTGCTCAGACCGTAGACCTGTCAGACTATGTGCCGGAGTGTTTAGTCCTGCCACAAGATAGGCATGACAGGCTCCAGGCATAGTTGGACAAAGCAAAAGGGAGCAGCGGCGACAAGCGCCTGCTGTTGTTCAAACAAGAGCTGCACTTGGGCCTGAGACCCCCCGCAGCTATGTTCAACTTCAGCCGAGGCGCAACAGAAGAATGATTTTGAAGCCTTCTCGCCTGAGATTCGACTTGCCAAATGTCCCAGTACCCTCTTTACAGTGTAGCTTGGCTTCGAATCGTAAACCCTTCGCGCCAGCTTCAATCAGCTGTGCCCACTGTTCCGTTGAGCCACCACAACTGCTTCAAGCCTTTTTTGAACGAGAGCAGCCGGTTGCGACATACACCTGCTGGAGTCTGCTACAGCTAACATCACTGCTGCTGACAGGTGCAACCGCACTCTAAACCTACGATTTCAATTGTTCTTGTCTGCTCAGAGCTGCAGGCCTTTCACGCTGGCCGCAGAACGGCCATTCGACCAAGCTTGCAGGAGCTTGCCATGACGAAACGCTAGGCTAAGCAGTCAATAGCTATGCCCGTTCTGACAGACCAGTTAAAAAGTCGTGGATCCATTCAATGGAGCCACAGAAAGATAGAGATGCAAAGCCCATGGGCCGAGAGCTGGTTCGTGTCTCAATCATCATAAGGAGCACACCTGGGATGCACGGCCCGATATGACGGAGCAACAGGCAGCGAGATTCAACATGCTTGAACGAGTCATCAAGGCATACAGGAAGGGCACGTTTCAGCTGCTCGGTACAGCGTGTCCGCCAAGACCTACAGTCGAGTGTCATGTTGGCGTCTGCAATTGAGCCAGCATCACAGAACACAGCTGGCAAATGTGCCTCTGGAGCCAAAGCCTGAAGGGGACTGCACGAACAGCACACAACTCTGGCTTGTGGCGCGGCTAAGTACATCGAAAGCATCCAGGCCTGGCAGGTGCGAAGTATCCTACCAGGTGCAGACACCTTTCATCGGTACGGCTGATGTCTGTCTGAATGCAACATGTTCTGAGCCCACTACTTCAGCGGCCATCTCCGCGCATGATTTGCAGTCTATGAATGCCTAGGAGTTCAAGCAGAACTGCGCACAAAGCATGTGCAGCTCACAAGGCCCGAGTGTGGTTTCCCAGGCTCAGAGCAGCACACGTGCATCTTGCGGCACAACTTGCAGCTCGTCGAGTACGAGTTCTGCGCCTCAGGAGAACACGATTGACGCGGACTCTAGCTTCAAAGGGAGTCCCTGCCTGACACCGGGAAGATGTCCATGAATGCCTGCACACGCATGCACAAGCCCACTTTGCTGAGAGCCCCGCGCAAGGGCTTACAGCTGACACGCTACATGCTCGCTCCGATCTTCACAGAGATATGCACAGATTGCGCATGCCTGGCACCAGGGACTGACCTTGGACGTGGGGTTGCCGAAGGGATCCACCAAGCCGCCACCGACATGAACCCAGCCGGCAATGCCTCACCGGAACACAAAAAAACTGTGCCCTGTGTTCGGCGGAGCTTCGGACACCAGCCCAGCCTCCGAGGATGCTCTTTAGTTGGGAGCTGTTGACCTGCGAGCAGATGAAATGAAAAATCAACACCATGCAGCACAGGCTCCGGGTGTTTTTCAGCCCGCCCCCTTCCACACCGCCCCGACCACACCGCCAGCACCCAAATCCTGTCGATCAAATCCCATCGACCTCCCGGCATCTCCCTGCTTCCCCAGCTCCAACACTGCTGTGAAAACTCATTTAGGTCGTGGGGCTAACGCTGCTGTGCCCGTGTTCAAGCTGCAGAAAGTGGGTGGCAGTGGATCTATGCCCAGCCGAGGCCAGGCGCAAGCAGACATGATCCATCGTGAGGCCTTGCAGCGCAGGCCGACCTTTTCGGGCTCCGTCAGCATGTCTTGACAGAACCTGCACTGACGTGCCTACAGTGAAGCAAGTACTGTACCGGCCTTCGTGCCGGCCTGCCAGATCGGCCACCCACCGTGCAAAAGACAAGGAATGTGTAGGGCAGGTTGGGTAGATTGCCAGCCTGGAGACTTGCAGCTTCGTGCAACGCTGCAAGGAGCCAACGTCATTGGGCTGCGACCATCTTCTGAAGGAACTCTTCCTGATGGTCATTAAATGCCATTAACAGAAAGGAGAAGTCACGCCCAGAACAGTGTCACCGGCCTTTGTGATGGTCGGGCAAGTCGGGGAAGAAATGGTCGACACCTCCACGGACTTACTGTGACATAAATGACATGCACGCTGTTTGTCAGTTGGCACAAACCTTTCGGCAGTGAAGGCATGTTTTGCAGACGCCCACGTGTTCACAATTCCCTTTCGCATTGATCTATGCCGCGAAGGGCTGCGGCACTCCAACCAGTCCCACTAAGTTCATGCCTGGCGCTCTTCAGCTGTGCGCACGTCCACGAAGATATAGCCGGCATTCTGGCATGCAGGAGTTTCGCAGGCGTGACTTCGAACTAGTTTTGGCAGTACTTCTACACCGATTCTGGGGGAGAGACAGGTGCGGCGACTAGGCGCTGAACTTCCTGGAAAGACATGCGACGACGTCCAGGCTGAAAGCACGAAGAGCCCGAAGCCCCAGGTTGGAGCCTCTGCGTCAAGGCACAGCACTGAGGGACAGTACCGCAAGCGCACCTGTGAGATCAAACAGGGCACTTTTTTTGGCGATGCATGCGTGCAGGGACACGCAATGCGCCTCCCACGCAAGGTTTCGCAATCGATCCAGCCTCCGAAGCGCCACAGTAGAGCAAAGCATCCATTCTCTCATGCGCGCACTTGCGCCGCTCGCTTGGGCCCATGCCGTGCCCTCGAGGCCCGCGTGAGGCTGCGCTGGGGCGAGCTCTCGATCTCGGACCTTGGGACGATGTCGATATCGACGATAGCATCAGAGATGAAGTCTTTCCTAATTCATGTCTTCCGTCACCGCTCGGCGGCTGAATCCACCGGAGAGCGGAGAGTGAGAGTTAGGGCGAAGTTGGGAGTGAAGAGTGGGAGTGAGAGTGAGCGAGGAGAAGGAGTGACTCAACATCAGTCAGAAAGTTACAGGCAACAGTGAGCGCCCCACGGTGCAGTGACACCCAACTCCGGACGGTGCACCTCACAACCTGCACAGGAGGATGGTTGAAAAGTGGGCATTGCCTCGTGCTGGAAGCTACACTTCAAACCTCGGGTTGGGAAGAACGGAACCAGTTCGAAGGTCCAGCAGTGCACCAGGCGGCAAGGCATTCCTGGAACAGGGCGACTAGCAGCCAGCTGCCCAAAAGACAAGCATGCTTCGCGATTGCGACTCAGGCTTACGCCTGAGCTCGGCTGGATGAGCTGGCCCCCCTGCACGAGGCGCTTCAGTTTACAAAATATTGAGTGCTGAACAGAGGTGATGGCAGTGACGACCTACGTGCATTTATCGAGGTGTTGTGGCTGATTTGGGAAATAGCTAGAGCCGAGTGGCACGGTGTTTAGCTTCCGAAGGAATGTGCTTCGGGCTGGACCCTGGAAGCTTTTGAGACTGCAGGACCTCAGCACAACCCAGTACCGGGTGCGACATAGGTGGAGATCGCAGCATTTGCAGGCTGATGCATTGCAGTGGTCAGAGGTTCTCACTCGAAATCCCCTCGCTGGTGCCCCCCCCATGGACGGGGTACCCCCGCCCTCGCTCCTCCCCCCGTGGACTCATCACGATCGTGAAACTTGATATCCTCCGTTGGATTTCGGATGTCTGCTCGCAAGCCGGCACAATTTTCTCACTCATACTGAAGTTTGCATTTAGGAGCGGATTCAGGATTCACAGAGCCTAAGCCAGTGCATCCGAGCCAGTAAAGACGCCCCCAGGCTGCGCAAATTGTATCCAGCATCGTTCATATGGGGCTACAGAAAATAAGTGCCAGAGGAACAGCATGGGGAGTCTCCAGCCTCATGGAGCCAGGCTGCGATTCCACCCTTCAGAAAGTACAGCTTGTGTGCCACTGCAGAACTTGCAAGCTCCTTCCCAAAGAGCAGGGCACTGAATTCCATGTTGCACATACTCAATCTACAATCGCACGGCTGCCTGGCACCATTCGGCTGATCGGCAGCCAATGCAGCAGTACCTCATGTTCGCTCGAAGCATTTCATTTGTGCCACTTCAAGGCAAAAACTCACTCAGCAAAGGTGCGCGACGACGAAGGCTGCCTGGCAAGTACAGTGCAACTTCCGTCTGGTGGTCGAAGCAAGGGATGCAAGCTTGGATTAACACTGTCACAGACCGAAAGTCCGCTTGTTGATGCTTCGTGTGAGAGTTCAGAAGGCCAACTGCCTGTTGCAAGTGCTCCGCAGTGACATGGTATAGCCTGGGGGCATTCGTCCCATGAGTGCTGCTTGCATGGCACTAGACCTGCTCCCATCCAGTGCTTCTGGGAAACTGCACTGCGCCAGGCAAAGCACTGATCACTTGTTCGGCTTCCTGGCAAGTCTGCAACAGGCACTGCAAGGACGCTTTAAGGGGGACAAGGACAAGCCGTTTTCAGATCAGATCAACCGTTTCATGCCTTCCTGCTCACCAACCAACTTCCCAATCTAGAACAGATAATCCCACTGAGACTGACCGCTACACCTTCACGGAGCACCTCCTGAGTCAGGCCCTACCTCCAGCTGCTCCTACGTACAAGTATGGCAGAATCTCACCCCAAGAGAACGACCCGACATGAAAAGCTCTCCAACCCTTGCAACTAATGACTCCAAGTGGCAGTGCGACAGTCGATCAGCAGCATGCCGTTGGTGCCTTCTTTGCCTGGTATGCAAGCATGCAAGGCTTAACCCTGGCCCCGCCCTGGACTTCAGGAGCCCTACTTTGCAGATTTCCGCCGATGACAGTTCTGTTTGATACAGGTGCCAAAATTCCCGTCGTGACGAGGTGCAAAGCTTCTCGATTAGGTCGCCAGCAGACATGCCTCTGGCTTGCCTCCAGCCAGGAAAGTTAGGAGACTGGTTTGCTCCACAGCTTCTGCTTTTCATGCTGGCCTGAAGTCCATCGTCACATCTGTCGCCAGCTTCAGGAGTCTTGCATGTCTGGCTGAGTCGATCCTGGACCAGAGAGTGCAAGAACCGCGACGCCGCTACGTTCCTAGCCCTGCCGCATGCCAAACTTAGTCAGTTCCACCATATTCATATGACTTCTGGCTGTCCTTTGGTGCTGCTGTGGAGTCACGTAGTACTGCTTCGGTGCGGCCTTGCAAATTGCTGTCTGTCGCTTGGTGCGACTCCAGTAAAGGATGCAGATGTCGGGGCACGATGTCTGCTGCAGCGCACTGGTCTGAACTTCATGCAGGAGCCGGGGCGAGAGCCTTGGCATAGGTCACAGTTGTGCCCGCTCCTTTCTCCTGCGGCATAACAGAACACTGATTGGTCCCCATCAAGAATCATCAAAACTATGCAAAACCCTACAAAGTGCACTCTTGGGCTTGTCTCTACACCTTTCCTAGCATAGCACTTGCATCATCCTCCGCTACTAGCTGCTTGCACTGGAATGTTACCTGCGGAGCTCCTCGAGAAGGAAATCATCTGAGAAGCATCGCAGCAGCTGAGCTGTGCGAAGCTTGGAACATCGCAGGAAATTCCTCGCAAGCGCTTCTTGTGTTCCACGCCCGTTCAGCCCCATTCTAAGGGTGTTTCAGGGTCTCCAAGGGCTCCTCGTTCTTGTGGAGATTCTGTTGCCCAGACTTGAGACGAGCATAGTCCTTGCAAGAGAGGCTACTGGCAGAGTAGCAGCCCCAGGCTCACGATTGCGTCCACTTTTATGCCTGTCCTGTCTGGGGATGTCAACAGGATTGCGGCAATATCACCTAGGGGAGCACAGGGGAGCAGTTGCCCTTTGTCCCATGTCTGAGTCCTTGACGCAAGCTTTCTTGCAGGTCTGGTATGTTGGTGAGATCCTCTATGATGTCCAGGGCCTGGAAGGATGGAGATTGCCATGCGAAGCCCCAAAGGTGACAAGCTTTCAATCCTCTGCCTTGCCCCGGAGAATGCCCGTGAGCACCTGCTGAGCTTCGGTTCTACGTCTCTGGCCGTCAGGACCGGATTGGCGGATCGCGCCTGGTCACGGTTCTCCTTTTGTTTGGGGCCAGTAGGTCCATGCTCGGATGGTGGCTGGGGTTTTGCCCCAAGCCAAGGCGAAGACGGCACAGAAACCATAAGAACGCCATCGTCCTGTGCAGCGACTGAGAGTTGAAGTTGTCTGGAAACATGCATTCGGATTTGGGTCCCGTCCTGGCTCCACAAGCTTATGAGGCTGGGATGGAGTTTCAATACCTGGCAGGGCCACAAGGATCTCAAACATGAAGGCGACCGAAGGTGGTTGAAACAGCTGTCTGGCACCTGCTCGAGCCGCAGGCAATTACCAAGAAGATACTTCTGCAAAGCGGGGCTCAGTCTCGACTCTGCATCCTCAGCGCTTCCCGCAAACACCGCATGAGCCACAGGCCATGACTCTTTGCAGGATGTGCCGAGGACTTGACTGGCAAGCGCAGGGGCTTGAAGCCCTCGCATTCCACCATGCGCTGCACCTTGACAGGTCAAACGGCAAAAGCACGGCCCGCGGGCTGCACGATGGTGCCGTGTAGCGTACTCGGCAGCTGCACTCCCCCAACAACTTCTTTGAATATCTTTGAATGCCCGCGTCGGTCTGAAATGTTCACTAGGCAACATGTCGGCAAATCGTACAATCGGTCCAGAGACCTGAACCCGATTCCAACTCAACTTGTTTGCCTTCGACAACCGTCGAGCGAAGCTGTCCACGCTGGCAGCCCGAAGTATCCTCAACCCCAACAGTCCCAGCTGTTAAACCCCGCTTATGTCAGAGCGAGAAACCAAGCAAGGCGTCAGATCCTTGCATAAGTGCATACCAACTTTACCCAACTGGGCCCATCCCAGCCTATTCGGTGCTGATCACCAAACTTCCAAGCATCACGACGTGCGAGACAACACATTGCGCCGCCTTACTCTACCATTGAGCCAACACTGAGCCCCAAGAATTGAATCCGACAACTTTCACCCTTCATGTATGAAGCCTCACCAACCGATGTAACTGCCGATTTCCAAGCTTAATTAAAGGACAGATGAGGCTTTGTCTGGCACTGCCTCTGTGGCAATGTCGATGCCAACGGGAGCTGCAATGGGCGGCACCAGTACAGAAGGCGGCACCACGGCAAACATAACTTGAGGCATGTAGCCCGCCATGGCTGCCCATTTCTCAATGAAGGCCGGTCACTTAAACGATACACACTCGGGTGCCTTGCTAGATCCGCCCAGATAGAGGCGGGCTATGGGCAAAGGAAGTCGTAGTCTGCAAGTCTGCAAGTGCAGGACGTGGAGATATTTGGAGCATTCATAGACGTGCGAGTCTCTAGTCGCTATCACTTCGTACTCCTACACCCAGGGAGCAATTACACTCACACTGCCTTTGCTTCAGCAGGAAACGCTTCAGAGACAGCTTGTCAATATGCTCATGACACGCACAACATGAAGTGTCGCAGGCAGTCGCAGGTGCATACTTGGAGACAGGCTCTACCGCCTCGGAGAACGGCAGTTGCTATAGGCCGAATTGCTTCTGCAGCACACCTCTAGCACTCGTCAAACCTTCCTCAGGCAGGTGCCTTGTTGATGTCTCGGAAAGTCTCGTTCTCCTCCGCAATTTGCTGAATCTGGGGCCTGATGCGGACGGGACAACAGTTCAAGTTCAAACATCCAGGTGCGTCTTGCAACCCAGCTCGCATGTGCCTGAGGAAGGTCCGTGATAGCAAAAATCCAATCGCTGCCGCCGTCGTCCTGCAAAGCATACTTCCATCGCAACTTGTGGAGCTCCATGCCCCTCAAGCTGCCGTGAAGCAAGCGGCCAGTCCCTGCCAGAACAGATGTTACCGCACCCACGGGCAAACCTGAATCTTGGCCAGACATGATCATGTTACATCAGCACCTCATCAGACCTCATCTAAGAATCACGCCAAATAGGTATCCAGAAGACAGTGTGAGGGGAGCGGCTGGCAACGCCAGACATTCTGCCTTGAAGTGCCAAGACTGAATGTCAGAAAATGTGATGCGCGAAGCCGAGGACGCTGCTACCACGTAGATGCCAAAGAAGTAGAAGATCCCGGCAGGACCGAGCCTGCTGACTCGTTGGACGGGAGGTTTGGAGTTTGGGGCTTGTGGGCCAGAAGACTGTGCGAGGAACGTCCAAAGACTTTGCTTGCGTTGTGCTGAGGCGCACACGCGGCGACTTGGTCCGGGACCTGTCTTCTGGGGCGATCTCTGGATGCAGCTGCTTCAAGACTGCGAAGAGTCAGGTCTAGCGATGCAGTGCTTCTCGTACACGGCGACAGCAAGGAAGCATGAGCAGAGGCAGGGTAAAAAGCATGCCTCCTGGCGATACAGGATCACTAAAAACTCTAAGCTTAGAACCTGCCCGACTGCAAACAAGAACGAACAAGCCGCCTGCTGAATGAGGTCCTGCACACTTGAGAGAGCCTCGGGAACGAAGAGTCATGCCTCTGACGCGGATACCCGGAGAGCAGTGGAGGGTCTCGTGGTCTCGCCTCTGGAAGTGCAGCAGATCGGACCTGGGGCCTCAGCTAAGGTTTACATCACCTCCAAAGACAGAGCACGACGGCTGAGGGCGCTGCTGCCGTGGCAAGAGATGTGCCGAAGCAGTCTGTCCTGTCAAGTCTCTGAGTTGAGCATGGACATAGGAAGTCACCGTCGGGCCTCAAAAACAGTGCCAAAAGATATCGTACCGGATAGGCTTGTAAGCACGGTCCTATGGCACCTTGCTCCAAGGCAACAGGACCTGCCAACAAATTGCTACAGCCCCCGACACGTCTATCTCCAGTTGCCTCCAGGCCTGAACCGAGTGGCACGCTGAAAGCGAGCCGGCGCACTGCTTCAAAACCTGCAAGTCGCAGACAAAGAAGCACAAACTCTGGGATCCCCCTCCCCCTGGATCAGCTTCGTGTTGCGAGCCGAGACGTGTCGAGGCTTTGACACAGAGCGGCAGCCAGGAGCACTGCCCCTCGCCGTCGGCATTGAACACCGATCCTGGTCAGCACGGCCGCTGAATGGAAAACTAAGGACCCGATATTCTCACGATTTGAGCCTGTTTTGACCACACTGGATACTCCATTAACGACATCTACATCAAGTCTCCCGCCAATGCTCACAGGTTCTTGCACGCT
The DNA here is from genome assembly GCA_905221615.1 of Symbiodinium sp. CCMP2592. NCBI lineage: Eukaryota > Dinophyceae > Suessiales > Symbiodiniaceae > Symbiodinium > Symbiodinium sp. CCMP2592. The sequence continues at coordinate 279,568 of CAJNDT010002613.1, read as the reverse complement.
ACTGCATCCAAGCAATCCACTGATGATCTGAAAACTAATGCCCCGTCATGGAACCTTCGGGACAGCGACATCAGCCTTCAAAGCACAGCTACCGGCAGAAGCGAGGAGGTTCCCGTTCACGATTTCAGGACGTTTCGCGTGACTCAAGTGCTTCCAGCTGTGCTACAATGGTGTAGATGGCCATGAGCTGCTTACTGGCACGACCTGAGCTGAACCGGCTGCGGCAAATCGTGCGAGGTTTAGTTGCCTACAGAAACCACCTCTTGTCTGTTTTGCCCGACTGCGGAGGGAGCCTTGTCGCCGTCGGGCTCGAGCTGCTTGGTCCTGAACAAAAACCCCCGCAATAAGGAGCAGAGGGCCTGCGAATCCCAGCCTCTGATACAGACATGGCACCTTGCCGATTCCAGTAAGTCAGGAATGCCGAGGAGCTGGCCGCAGCTGGTGCTTGCTGACAATCGCCCTGGGCGGAGGCTTACGAATTCCAAGACAACCTCTGCTTCCTCGCAGGCTGCACAATCGAGCGCCAAGGACAGAACGACAGTGTGGGTGGCTCCTTACCATGCTGCCAACTTACGATGCTGCAAACTTCGTGTCAAGTTCATCTCCGTACCAACCTGGAACCCGCTCTGACCCCAACCCTCGCAACGTTCAACAGCCTAAGGCCTTTTCAGATCATAGGAGCATGGCTCTTGAAGCCGGAGGACTCCCAGTCCCATGCGTTCCGCCGTTCTGCGAGGTGTGTCTTGTTGGAAACCCCCAACGGCATGTCCTTCCGAAAAGGAAGTCTGTCTCCATGACAAGCCGGAGTGAAGCATTGTGGCTCGCCAAGTCTTTTGGCTGCGGAAATCTCACATCCCAGAATTTTCCAAGACTCGGCCACCTCAATCGATCTCGATCGCAGACAAGGGTAGAACTGCGTGCTCATCCCCTCGAGCTCAAGAGCTGACAGGGCAGGAGTCGTTTCATTGTACTGGGGAGGGGGGGATGTTGTGGAAATATGCAGGACATGGACAGGAAGAAGCTGCAGCTCTGGGATGCGCACTGTTCCCAACCCCCTTATGCTTAACCACTAGTCCAGGTCCGAATCCGGTGCTCCGTGTGTGGCAAGAAAAGCATGGAATTGATACAGAGGGTCGCGGTCAGGGAAGTAGGTGTTCACAGCTACTCAGGCCGTGTCTGGGGCGCTCTGCATCTCTGTGCTTAACTCATAGCGCAAGGTGATCTTGCCGACTTGGGATTGGGTGCCAAGAGGGTGATAGCAAGCGCAGAGGCAAAGGAGCATAGGCCGATTGAGCGGCGATTCTTGACTGCACGTGTCGAACAACGCCGCTCTCGGAGCTCGGCACCTACAATTCCAGCAAACCCTTTGTTGCGGGGTGGTCTCACTTCTGTGGATGTCACCTCAACAGGGGCCATGCATGGAGGCCAGGGCATCAATGATTTACACCAGGAAGGCGGACATGTGCGATGCCTAAACCTTTATGGAACGGACATGCGACACACGATGCCACATGCGCCCGTCTCCCTGAAACAAACCGCAAAACACCTGGCCATCGAACCGGGTCCTCTCCCATGGCGCCGTAGAAGTCTCGTAAAATCAGAAGCAGTGCCTGCACGGAGGCTGGCAATGAACGCGGGCACCATACGAAAAACACGAACACGGAAGTTGTGGAATGTGCACTAACACACTTGCACACACACACACACACATGTATTTGCCCGCAAACGCTCACGATGCTGGCTTTGCGTACAAACAGTGGTTGTGCGACATGCCACACATGCACTCTTTCTGTGGCAATGCTGGAAGCGATCGAGAAGGGCAGTGGTCAAGTCCCGGCGCGGGCCAGGCATCCTGCTAGTCCTGCTTCTCACTCATGGGGTGCAGATGTCGAGGCCAGCTTTGACTTGAGGGCAGCGAGTACCTGAGGCTCAGGAAGCCAGGCCAGCTATGCTTGAGCATTCAGACAGTCCGCAGCCTCGCGATCGGCCTCAAGCGCTGACTTGGCATCTGCCAGCTCTCTCTCCTGGCTGGACCAGTCCGCAGCCAGAAACTAGATTACAAGATGATCTGCAGCGAGCAGCTATCAGCAGTCCTGCATGCTGCACACTTCAGCCACGCGACGGTCAACCTCCTGCTTCTCAAATCGTGAAACCATGCCCCGCTCCCAAGCATGAGACCCTGGCCCTAACATGTTAGCATGAAGTGTGAACAGCAGAAAAAGCCGAATCCCTTCAGCCTACTCCGTTCTTAGATTCTGTGTGTCGATTAGTCATGTGCCCGGGCGTGCGATCTCCTTCCGCCTCTCTTCCAGGACGTGCTCGGCTGCTCGCTTGCCACTTTGCAAGAGAAGTGTCAGATCTTCGCAGCGCCGCCTGGTTGCCTCAAGGAGAAGTCCGAACACACCCCATCATGAAAGGCTGCATCATTACCTCAAAAACAAGAAAATAAATGTAAATCCGAAATGGCCTCCAGCATGGCCTGAATCTCAGACTTCCGCCGATAGTGCTGGCGCTGTCGCTCTGCCGTCCAGCTGTATGGGCTGAAGTCCCAGTCCCTATCTTGCAGGTAGTATGTTCCAGCAACATCAGCGAACGGCAAACAACACGGTGCCACTGAAACAAATCCAAGGTCAGGTGGAAATCTAGGTGCCCCGGTTGCGTCTTTCTTGACCTCGACGGCTACTGGGTCTGCCCAGTCCTGGGCCATCAGGGCCAAAGCAGGGTTGCCATAGACCAAAAAGCTCAACGGCACCGCTGCTATCACGTCGAGGCTGTAGTGGAGTTTGCTCCCGATGGCCAGGGTGATGTCTGCCAGAACGATTGCACAAAGGATGAGTCCAAACAGGCCCATGACGGTTGCACGTCGTTCGGGTCTCAACTCGTCCACGCTGCGAGCGACTGTCTCGTAAGCACTCAAACAAACCAGTGTCAGTGAGCTTGTTGAGCAGCAGAACATGGTGTCGGAGCAAATTTGCTGTGGTGCGGCGCGGCCCAGCAACCACAAACTTTGGATTGTAAGCAAAGAGATATCTATCAAAGAATCCATCAGGCCGAGGCCTCCTGTGTTCTGGCGTCTAAAGTACAACAAACCATCCAAACCAAGAGATTCCTTGCACGCTCCCCAGCCAGCTGCATTTGGCAGTACAGTGGACCAAGCCAGGAACCCCTTTAAAACAGCGAGCAGAGATGCGGAAAGTGCGAGATGCGTCCATGTCTGGAGATCGTTCTTCCGAACGAGCCAGCACAGCAGAAAAATGATAACGCAATCCGCCATGAGATCCACCCAAATCTCAGGAGACCAGCTCAGGCCTTCTAGTGAGTCTGCAAGCTTCGAGGCTTTCAGGAGTCTGTGCACGGGATCTTCCAAAGCGTCTGCCTCGATTGCCACCACCGTCTCCTGGCCTGCCAGTTTAGCTAACGTCTCGTCCGTCCACCTCACGTACTCACAGGTCGCAGAATACAAACCAGCATTCTGGAAGAACAAGGAGGAAAGAAGAAGGCTGGCAGGGGCAAGCCAGCGCTGAAGACCGACGCTGCTGGGGCTGCTAGGGCCGCTGGCTGCGCCGTGCGAGGCTGCCAGAGAAACATACTGCTCCGGGCCATGGCTCGTGTTGGGTTCTCTCATTAGGCACAGAGGTCGTCAGATGTCATTGCAAGAAATTGCAAGTCTGCAGCTTCCCTCAGGTTCCGAGATCTTAGAATCTTGGATGCTGAGAGCCGGGGAGGTTGCATGTGCAAAAAGGCTCGCGGGGGCTGCTGGGCTCGGCAGAAGAGAGTTCTTTGCCGTGTTGGCCTCTTTCTGCGTGTGGAAGTCCTCCGCCTCACGGCGAAGCTGCTCGGCCTCGGAGAGCTGCGACGAGAGTACGCTGGGGAATGGAAGATATGGAAGAGGGACGGGGGCCTCTTCACCGTCATTTTGGTTCTGGCCTTGCAGGGGAGTCGAAATCCGCTTGACGCCAGTTGAATGCTCAGTCTACACAGGGTTGGCTGGCCTCCCACATGCAGAGACGCTCTGGTGAGCTGGACTTGAAGCTTCTGATTTTCCAGCTGGCAAACAACGGGTGTCACATCTTTTCTAAATTCGCATGGAGACTCGTCCCAAACCTCCACAGACTCCGCATCATGATAGAGGCGAGACACCTCGCTCGACACGAATTCGACGTCTCCGAACTGCATCGGCAATCGTGTTTGGGGCCAGAACCTCCTTTCTCCTCTGGATCAACTCCACCTGAAGCTCATGTCGGATGCAAGAGATGTCGGCGGCGCTGGCATCAGTAGCATGGTACAGTCTTCGTCATTGCTAAGTGAAAAGCCTGCTTAGCCTGGATCATGTCCTTCAGCGTTGTGACGGACTCGGCGGCCTCCGTGATCCAAAGGCTTCTGCCATACCAGGAACGTGGCGAATTGTCGGGTGCATATTGATGCAATGTCATACGGCTCTGACTACGCACCTTGTTGATTCTGGCTTCAGCATCCGCAGTAGTTGCCCTCAGTGCTGCGATGTGGTTCTGCCGTCATTCGTTGGAAGCAGAAAGATCCCAGCTTGATCTCCTCGCGAAGATAGTCGAGGGCCTCCTGATCCCAATCCCGCATCTAGGGATGGTGGTGAATCCGGTGCCAGTGCCAGTGATGTGATGATGATGACGATGATGACGATGATGATGATGAGGATGATCATGGTGCTGCCGATGACGATGATGATGATGATGACAGTGATGACGATGACGATGACGGTGATGATGTTGCGACTGGTTCATCGTGACGGCTCGTCGCGATGAACGATGCGAAGACATGATGGTGCTGCTGGGGTGACAACCACGATGCTACCGATGACATTGATGAGCACATGGGCAACGCCGGTCAGAAGAATGCCGCAGGTATTCATCGCATGGTTTGGATTGAGATAAAGTAGCAGCAGTAGCAGCTGTAACAACGACTTTCTCCTCTATCTGCTATGCAAGGTTCTGATCAATCAACCCAAGCGCTCAACAGCAACAGCCTTCAGCGGGAGAAACATGAGTCGTATTGCTTGCAGTGTTCGGCACTATGTCACTATGACTAATGACTAATGCGAAGCCGCCTTTCAAACAACAGCAGCAACAACAACAACGACGACGAAAGAAACAATGACAACAAACAATTACCTTACTTCGAACATCCCCACCCTAGCGCCTTGTCCTTCCTGCACGCAAATCATAAGACCCAAAGTTGGGATTGGGCACTCCAAGGAATCTCACGGTAGTCTGTGGGGTTGGGCACTCCCGGGATTCTCACGGTAGTCTGTGGGCTTGGGCACTCCAGGGATTCTCACGGTAGTCTGTGGGCTTGGGCACTCCAGTGATTCTCACGGTAGTCTGTGGGCTTGGGCACTCCAGGGATTCTCACGGTAGTCTCTGGCTTGGGCACTCCAAGGATTCTCACGGTAGTCTGTGGGCTTGGGCACTCCAGGGATTCTCACGGTATTCTCACGGTAGTCTGTGGGGTTGGGCACTCCAGGGATTCTCACGGTAGTCTGTGGGCTTGGGCACTCCAGGGATTCTCATGGTAGTCTGTGGGCTTGGGCACTCTAGGGATTCTCACGGTATTCTCAAGGTAGTCTGTGGGGTCTGCTACTCCAGGAGGTAATCTCAGCGGGCGAGGAGTAATAGCTGACTTTAAAATCTAACAACCCCACACCGAGGGTGGGGAACAACGAACAAGCGACAAACAACAACAAGCAACAAGCAAGCAAACAAACAAAACAAAACAAACACACAACAAAACACTCAACGAGAACAGCAAAGCAGCAGCAGCAGCAGCAGCAACAGCAGCAACAGCAGCAACAGCAACAGCAACAACAGCACGGGCAGCAACAGCAGCGGCAGCAACAGCTGCAGCAATGTCGACAACAACAACAACAACAACAACAACAACAACAACAACAACAACAACAACAACAACAACAACAACAACAACAACAACAACAACAACAACAACAACAACAACAACAACAACAACAACAACAACAAAACAACAACAACAACAACAACAACAACAACAACAACAACAACAACAACAACAACAACAACAACAACAACAACAACAACAACAACAACAACAACAACAACAACAACAACAACAACAACAACAACAACAACAACAACAACAACAACAACAACAACAACAACAACAACAACAACAACAACAACAACAACAACAACAACAACAACAACAACAACAACAACAACAACAACAACAACAACAACAACAACAACAACAACAACAACAACAACAACAACAACAACAAACGACAGCGACAAGACGCTGCAGGCCTTGGTTTCGTCGCGGGCTACCTCAGCCATGCACTTTGTCAGCAAGCAGGTCGCTCTGCTGCAAGACAGTGCAGCTCGCGCTTGTGCTGGTGTGCCAGAGACGGTCGGAAGTGGAGCTGTTGTTGGGTTTTCGGAGCACTTTGCCGCCGGATTGCCCTAGAAGGCGGCAACATGCAAATTTTTGCAGCGCTAAGCGCCTGGCGTCTTCGCCGTCCCCGCGCGCCTTGCAAGCAACACAGGCGAATGACAACACGGCCAAAGAGCTACAGGCACTTCTAGAGCAAAAGCGTCGTGAAAAAGCGCTCACCTCGGCTGGCCCAGACGGATCAGGAGCGGCCTGTCAGCGACAGAGCGGGCCTTCTCTCACGAATAGCCGAGCAAGGAAGACACAGCGCGCTGCACGCCTGTCCCAAGTTCGCCTCAACCCGCCGAAACCTGATGATTTCGCAGCTTCCTTCGCACATCCTAGAGGCGTCGAGCGACTGTCCCCCTGAGATCTCAGCTCCGAGGGCCAGGAGTCTGCCAGCCCATCTTTCGAGCGAGACAGGTCCTCAGAGAGAGTTTGAAGAGCCAGAAGAGCTTTGTAGGGTCAGCCGAGGCTTTCGCAAGCTGGGCCGCCTGAAGAGGCACTTTGACACGGGTCCATCTTCGCTGCGAAGTCTTTTACTGTCATTTTACTCTTTCCGGCCAGCCTGGTTGCTGCGTACTTCTCTGTACAAAGCCTCCCACATTTGCATGTCGCGTGAATACACTCCCAACCCGATCCAGTGCCTGCAGCAGCCGCATGTGCTGTGTGTGAGACCTGCACGGCTGTCACTGATAACAAATGACTCAGCATGAGATTCCCAAGACTCAAGCTGCAGCAGTCCAAGAAAGCGGTCTGCCTGAAGCAAGGGAGAAGCAGGCACAGAATCGAACTTAACCGACTTCAACCAAGACCTCCGTTGAATGTCGACACTGCTTGCTTAGGCTTGCTGTACTTGAGAATAACAACAACCTGCTGAATTCGATCGTACTGTTTCCTCGGCAGGTCCCTTCCGTACCTGTTCATCCAACCGTCCTTCAAAGGCTCTTGCCTTCCAAACACGTTCTCAGGTGCCGGTATGTCATGCGCATGGAACCTAAAGACCTTTCCGAAACGCCCAACTTTTACGGATCAGCACCCAGGTGCAGCGTCGCTGAGCAACACTCGCTTGCAAGCTGCACGGTGTTCCATTGGCATTCATATTGAAGTCGGCGAAATCTTGTCGCGACGAGGCGAAATTCATGTAAAGGTGCCTGTCCACCAGCTTCACAGGTGTCTACTGACCAGCTGCTGCGTTACTGTAGAAAGAGCACAATCCGACTATTTCTGTCAATCGCTGTTCTAGACTGGCATTCTCGAGACACAGTATGTTGGTATGTGTTGATGATCTCGCAATTTGCGGACGCTTTAACACGACAGGCCTTCTCGCTGGCTGAGGCATTGAACAAATAGTCTTTGCTAGCCTGGAGCCAAGGAAAAAGATTCAAGATCCGAGGGCCAGGTTTACCAGCGGGTACTAGCTACTAGTTGACACTGCGCTGCAGGCTTGCGGAATGCTTCCAGCGTAGAGGCTGAGACACACCTGCACCACATCAGATGTCAGCGGGCAAACGCAATGAGCAAACAGAACATCTGAAGGAAGCGGACCATTGGCTTTCGAGGATCTCTTGCTGCTTTCCACACAGCCTGGGAAGCAATCTTTGCAGACATGGGACGGCGCCGAGTCGGATCCGTGATGATGTGGGGAGGTAGGCCAGCCAGGCTATACAACATGCAGGGAAATCCCTGATCAGACTGTTACCCAGGCCTTGTCAAAGTTGTCGACGTAGTCCTCCTCCTGTACACACGACCTTCACAGAGAAGTGTTGCTCAGTCAATCAGGCTTCAGCAATGCACGGCAGAAAGTGCAAATACCCTGAGGCCGTCACAAAGCAGGCTGCAACGGCAGCCACACTTGGTACAGACTTCCCGCGCACCTGACTCTCTGCAAAGGCTGCTGGAAACGGAGCTGCTTTGCCTGCACTCGGCTCCGTGCACGCGCGCAACGTGGTTCAGGGGTAGCACGACATCGCCTAGGCATCTTGCTGTGTCCTGGAAGCACGCGCAAAATTGCTGGGATTACCTTACATGCCCTGTTGCTTCATGGTAGTGCTTGAACCGCTGATGTGCTTGGTAGTCAAGCTCCTGCAAGCCTTGCACAATGGCGTGGAATTTCACCACCAAGATCGTGTTCGGCCTCACTGACCTGAGAAAGCTAAAATTATTCTCCAAGCAGAAGAAAACAAAACCTTTCATGTTGCCACTGAGCCCGTCACAAACTTGCCGGGGTTTCCCTGGACTGGAGCAGCAAGTCCTAAAGATTCTGTCCTCATGTGAGGGCAAGTCTTGCTGCCTCGTCAAGTGGTGCAGCTGCTCGTCAGGCTCCACTTGGATAAGGGCACTAAGCTCCTCCATGACTTGCAACAAGTGTATATATGCTATAAATGTCCCAGTAAGCACACGATCTCGAACTGCAGCCATCAAGGGGGCGTCTGCCTCGCCCTGCAGTAGCGCGATGTTTCGTGCATCATTTAACCTGACACTGAGCTTGGATTGTGGCTTGCTGTCGAACGATGCAGCAGATAGAAAGCACCGGGCACAACCACAATCTGCACGCTGTCTGGAAAGAACCATGGCCCTGCCACAAGCCAGGTCGAGCGTGGTACAATGCTATGTCAAGTTGTGGAGCAATAAGCAAGGCAGAAAATTGCCTGGCAGGTTCGAAGTGGCAACTCCCATGGTGACGGACTTCCGAGGACCATTTGATGAATTGAATGTCTGTAATATAGCTCATCACAGGTGGACAACACAAGACACGCACAACCAAACTAGTCATGAACTGCTGCTTTTAACATGGGAGAACAGCGACTTTGTTCCGTGGAAGATTGGTCAATTGCATGTAAAGCATGCGTTTAAGATTGCTGATCATCTCTGCATCCAGCTGCTGCTGAATCGGGCCACGTATGCTGGCCGGATATGAAGACAAAGCCCCGTACTTCAACGACTTGCATAAGTACAGCGACAGCAATCTGCAGCGGTCTTTTGCGAAAGCGAGTGAAGGTCAGAGAGGCATCCTTCCTACTGCTGGTCTTTGAGACGAGCAAGATCAGCCAAGAGGTTTGACCTTTCACATGCCGCGATGCCAGATGATACCCAACATCATCACAGAATCCCTTCCAGGCATACCCGCAGCTGCCCTCTACAACGGTCCAACGATATTTTGAAGACGATGCAACACAGAAAGACAGAACAGATGCACACTGCCCTTGCAACCCCTGGCAAGCTGGCCTTTCGATGCTTCCCTTGATGGGTTGGTACCTCAGTCGGGATCGATTCCCAAAGCTACGTTTTGCCGAAGTGAGCAGGCAAATTGATCGTGTCAACGATGCCTCGTCCCATTCAATGCCCAGCTCTGCGCAAAGGAAATTCCTGGCTTGGAGGGTAGTGATCCATTGAACTCATTGGTACGTCGTCGTGTGCCACTACCGTTGCCGACCTCTCGTGGCACAGCTGCTACCCGAGCATCTCAGTTTCAGATCATACCATGAACCTCACCAAGCAACAATGTCACCTGGCACCGTTCGGTGCCAGGGAACGCCCACACGAGCCCTACGGGAAGCATCCACAGATGAGGCTTTGGAAGTTTTGGAGAAAGCAAATCCCTGAGTCGCTTTTTGGGGCGTTTGGACTCAGCTTCGCGCCATGAGACCTGAAAGCCACCCTTCTAGATTGAGGCGGAGATATACATGGGTACCGCACTTTTGCCACCATGCCGCCACCATAGAATGCCAATACATAGTCAGAGTGCCACCGAAAAAACAGAGGAATGGGGAAATAAATAAGCTTTGCCAATGAACAACTCCAAAGCAGCACCGCTTCGATTAACCTTCGCTTGGCATGGAATCAACGATCTGTTCATCTTGAGTTGCTGCAAAAGACGGGCATCGCAGCTTGACCACCCCACTGGCACAGTCCAGCATCTTACCATGATCCATAAATGTTTGACCTAAAACTAAAAGAAGAAGCCGCCTGTCCCGCTCCCGCCTGCACTTGGCCGTAGTGCTGGGATAGGAATGAACTGAAAACTCGGCCCGGAATTACACAAGCCCGAAACTGTCTGGCGTCAGTGCTGTCTATGCTATCGAGATCTTCGTGAACCGTGAAGTTTGAACTGCTTTCTCACGTACGGTCCTTCGATCAGTGCCAACAGCTCGCGCGAGTGCATTCAGCGTTGCTGGAGTGGGCGACATGTTATTCAACCTGGCCGGAATCATGCTGCGAAGTGAAGCCATGCGAAGCAGTTCGCACGGCCTCATGCGCCTGAAGATCTTCTCAGCCACCTGCCCGGCAGCGCCCCCATGGGCCCAGGGCCGAACTCGGCAGGAAAGGCAAAAAAAGGCATCCCGGCCTCACCCGCACTGGGATCCTCGGAGACTGCGCAGCTGTGAATCACTGAGTTGTACGAGACCTGGTGCGCAGGTCTCGTACTCCGACGACAAGGTGGTGCTCGCATCCGGCCTTGTCGGGCTCCACCACAGGCTGCATCCGCTCCAGCCAGTTCAAGGCACCAGAGACGTCACCTCGCCTGCGCACAACCCAGCACTCTCACATGACTCTGTTTCTCCACCGCAGGACAACGCAGGACAGAGGGATGTCAGCTTGAGCACAGGCCAGGGCCTTGCGAAGGCGTTGATGACGGCATTGTAGGATACCTCGCCAGGATCTCAACGCACAGATTGGCCCTGCTCGAAGTCTTCAGTCATCATTGGCTTCGGAGTCCGAGACTCTTAGACAATGCAGGACAATAGGATGATAAGGTATGGAAAGCCGGAAAGCGCACGATGTTCGGCTGCAAACCCCTCTCCTCGATTTCGTGGAGCCACCTGCACTCTCAAGCCAAGACATGAGCTGAGGCTCTGGTCTCTCGTCTTGCATTGCAGGCCTCACCGCCTCATCTGCTTTACCAGCCTCATTGTGTCACGTCGACTCGCGGGAACAAAGCACAACGTGCTCTGCAGCAGTTGCTGTCGGCTCTGGGAACCGGCCTTGGCACAAGCATCGATGACGAAGGTGAGTGTCGCGACGTTTGGCTTCAAGCCCTGACGGACGCCGTGCTTTCAGGATTTTGAGTCGAGCGGGGCTCTGCATGGCTCCGCTTAGCTGCGGCTTCCTTCAGGAAGCTCCCCCGCGGCACCCCGCCTGGTCTTCCATTTTTCCTCGCCCCACAAGAACGCCAGCACAGGCAGACGGCGAAGAAAGGTACGGAATACGGACAATTAGGCTGCGGACGGAACCAATTGACTGCTTGAGGCACATCCGCATGTCCAGCGAACGCCGCAATGACAGCTGACATCGAGAGGCGGAAAGGCTGGCATCAGGCGGCTGACTGCAACAGCTTCTACGCGCACCGTTGAAGACCATGACATTTGGAGAGAGGCCATTCGTGACCATGGCCTGCGGTTCAAAGCGCAAGTCCCATCTTAACTTTGCTGTGATTAGCTGACGAGCAGCATTGCTCGTCACTTCCCGCCTCCAAGAACATTGCTGCGGCATTTGGCCGCCCTTGCCTGAAGATCCCTACTACGGTAGCCAAAAAGCGCATGTCTGATCACAGTGAAAGTTGCCTCGCAAACCCAGCGATAACAACCGAGAAGGAGATTTCCTGTTCTGATACCTGCAGGTCCAGGTGATGCATCGAAACACACGCTCCACCCTGGCCCTGGCTCGTCTCCGAGATTCGAGGCTGAGCGCTGTGCAAGAAATCGTTTTCTCCTCACTGGGCTGTCGACATCGCTCGGTGTGCTCTCCGGCGAACCTGCTGAACCACAGCCAACTCAAGAGACAAAGGATGGGCAGGAAAAAGGTTTGTTCAAAGCGCATGGTTCAAGGCGCATGATGCCACAGGTTGAGGAAAAGCTCATTCGATCAGGAGTTGGAGACTGCGAATCCTTACTTTCCCCGATTCGAGAGTGAGCCCTGTCAGTAGCATTCAGTAGCCCTGCACTGCTTTGTTGGATACTCCACGTTGCAAGGCGGTGGCAAGTGGAGAATGGAAATCGCTTTGACGCAAGCCCCACCTGGGTCTGGGAGGCTGTGCGCCGTGCCGGGAGACCAGGACACAGCCGCGAAGTCGAACTTCGCCGAAGCCCGCGCGGCCTTCGGCTGTTGTGTCTTCTGGTCATCGGCACGCCGCGACGCGAGCGACCGCACCCGTGGTCGCATCTTTGCAGCGGCCTGGAGCGCGAATGCGAGCTCCAAGCATCGAAGCGTCTCGATAGCTAAGCTTCTCGCAGCGTGCCTTGGCCAGGGCGAACCTTGAGGGCTTGATGGCCGCAACCGCTGCTGCAAGCAGAGCTCCATGGCACATCCCATGTGCTCAATTCCAGGCAACCCTCACCATCGCCGAGTCCGTTTAAAAGTAAGCTTCGGGATACTGTGGGGCTGGTGCGGGCTACCCGAAGACCAAAGCCAGACATGAGTCTTCAGCCAGCATAAACCTGAAGGGTTCTGGCTCATCTGACATAACCAGACCAGTGCTGCGTTTTGGCACTAGCATGCTGGCAATACGCTCTAGCAAACAACCCGTGGCTGGCATTGCCGAAGGCTTGGCGAACCCTTCTAGAACACGGGATGGCAAACAGTCGTCCGGCATGGACGGTAATTTCTCCAATTAAAGCTTCAGTGACTTCACGGGCGCGAATTTCACTGAATAAGGTTCGTGGGCGAGATCTGTGTAGACAGATGCAAGAGCGGGGTTTGTAACGACACCTCTGACTTTGAAAAGACGAGCTCATCTATTGAATCTACTGCACACAGCGTGAGCCAGATGGCTCTTTACGTTGCACCTGTCTGCACAGTGCTGATACTTGTACCGCACGTCTTGAGTGGGGAACAAGCATGGCCGCGGCCGAGGCCGACGCTCCCCTCATCAAAAACAACGGCCACGGTAGGGCAATGGCAAGAATCCTCATCTGGCTTTCGAGCAGGAGGAAAGCACCAGCAAAACCCGGATTTTTCTCTGCCTTGCGGCGCCATCCTGGCCAGGCCAGGCCAGGTAGCCGTCCTTCTCCGAGTGCGTCCGGCGCTGGGGCTACGGACTCGCGGACTCCCCGGTGAGCTTTGCCTCCGGATTTAAGGTGCAGCGCTGGTGTGCGGCTTTGGCAGCTCCACGTTGACGATGGATGGTTCTTCGTTTTATCACTTCTGGAAGTTTTCGAGCCGCCGATCCTGCAAGCGATTCACAAACGATTCCGCATCAACATCAAGTTCACCATGGATAGACTGTGATAGACTTGGGGCTTCTTTGTCCTCGGTCGAATCCACTCGATGCGGAATGCCGTGTCTGGCAAACTCATCGTTCCACATCCTCGCAGTGGCCAAGGACGACAAGCACCGAATGACCTAATCATAGGGATCCTTAGGGCGGTTAGGGGGGAGGGGGGTAGGGGACTATACTTCCTGAAAAAGGCCTTATTCGTATTATCCCCTACCCCCCCTTCCCCTACCCCTTGAAGGGTCCCTACGACGTAATGTCTCTTGTCTGCTGGCCTGGCAGTCTCCTCGGCGACCTCCTCCTGGACTCTGCGAGCTTCATTAAGGACCGATACATGAGGCATGCAGATGTGGCGGGAAAGCGGGGGACCTCCGTCATCATCTGCCTGCGTTGCCTTTCCTCTCGTGATCTCTGGTCCGATCTCTCCTGTCATGAGTGCAACCCCTCTTCAGCACAAAAGCCTGAATCCCGCAAGACTCTTTGTGTCGGCTGAAGTGCAGTGATCGGTAATGTGTGCAGCTTGCCTGTTCTTCCTGAAATTTCTGAAGCAAGTGCGGAGGCCTGGGCTCAGAAGTTCAGCACGGGCAACAGAGAACTCACTTGCGTGACTCAGAATGCGGCATGTCGGTCAAGTCCGCCTCGAATAAACCTTCTCCTGCAGATCGGCTTTGCTCGAACAGTAACTGGCGACGCAACTGGTGCAATGGGGCTGTGCCTAATGGAATGTCGTCGTTGAACAGTCGCGGCCAAAGCAGCGTTCCGTAGCTGAAAGTCTGGTAGACTTCAGCGGCATCCTGCCGGCATAGGCCAACTCTCGGACTGGTCCACCCTCAGAAGTTAGCTTCGCGAGTTTGGCAGTACCGGAAACGGCTCGGGAGAGAACCATCGACACATTTCAAAACTGCGACGCACGGTGGCCGGTGCAGTTGACATTGACACAAGACACCCCCAAAGGTACCTTGTCCAGCGTCAACTCCATCACGGGTGGAACCTCTTCTGGGATCAGAAACCTGAGTCGTTTGTCCATCATCTGCTGGGTTTCTGGTATGTCACCGCAAATGCTCTCCTGCCGGCTTCGTGCTGCTGAGAGCGTCTCCAGGAGTAGTTCTCACCGTTTGGATCCACCTGAAGCAGTCTCCCTCGAAAAGATGGACGCTGAGGATGTGCTGGCCAGCCTTTCGCTCAAGGGTGCCCTCAATGATCGGGTCTGTGTCACCGACCGTGCCTGCAGAGGACCAAGCTTAGCAGGAGACACTTGCGCATGATGTCCAAGCCTATTCGAAGGCTGCTGGCAGTGAGCTCGACCTTGCCAGGGTTTCCCAGCTACAGCTTGCCACACCGCTCTGAATTCCTTGTTTCCCTTTTCCGCAGGGCAGAATGCGGCCGAGATCTGCTTTGAAATCTGGCATTCTCACGAACTGCCGAGCCCGCAGTTGACGGGTGCTCCCATCTCCTTGTAGTACTCGTCCAGATACTCTTTTGCGCTCCTGGCTCGGAATCGGACACAGTCACTTCGATCGGGCGATGCCGCAATCTCCTTGCGTTCTTCTTGTAGTTCGTCTTGGCCTTGCCCGGTCCGTCACTCACACTCAGAGAGAGAAGGCAGACGAAGGCCTCCAAGTCAGCTCCCTCATTGACCAGGAAATCGCAAAGCTCCAGAGACTTCTGTGCTCGAGCTGCCATGATCAGCGGTGTCTCGCCACTGGTCGACCGAGGGTCAATTTCCTCAGAACAAATCAACTTCAGACCACAATCATCTTAAGGTCTCCTTGCCAGCTCGGGCACAGCCCCACGCTTCAAAAGAAGGCGACAAACCTCAACGTGACCCGCGCCCGCGGCCAAATGCAAGGCTGTGTAGTTGAAGAAATCCTGCCAGGACTGTAACAAGTGATAACCGTTATCAATCGAAAACCCACTTGAGAAGAGGACCATAAAGTTAGGGGCTGTGGCGACTCGTCAAGCGAATCTATTGCGGAACGGCTCTGCGAATCATGCGAGCGTGCCGGAGGTTTGGCATAATTATGTGCAAATGAAAAATGTTGGGGTGTGCTGGCATTTTCGGGCCGGCACATGCCAAACGCGCAGATGCCTGCGCTCCTGAAAGCCAAGTAGACGCAGTCGGCTTCGTACTGACAGATGCAACTGCTGTGGTGCTGAATGTACACAGCGCACAGAAGTCAAGCAGCATCAACGAACAAACTGCACTATC
The DNA here is from genome assembly GCA_905221615.1 of Symbiodinium sp. CCMP2592. Taxonomy (NCBI): domain Eukaryota; class Dinophyceae; order Suessiales; family Symbiodiniaceae; genus Symbiodinium; species Symbiodinium sp. CCMP2592. The sequence goes on along the minus strand of CAJNDT010002613.1, from coordinate 263,711 downwards.
GTCATGCCCGTAATTCTGGCAGTTGCCTTGTTGCGGAAACATGTTAACGTTAGAGGGCGGGGGGATCCTTAGTGCCTCTGAATCAATCTGGACGGGGGCCCCGGCACCCCACCCCACTCATGACTGCTGTGACATGACCAGATAAGGTCCTGGACACGATTTTGACCAGGGTCACTGCTGCTTAGGTGAGTTGGTAAACAACAACTCCCACAACTCCCACCACTCCCACAAGCTCCCACAAGCTCCACAGAGCTAGCTTGCGTGCGTGCCCTAAGCGAACGCTTGACATTTGCGGTTATTTGGACCCTGGGCCTCATCCTTCCAGTTCACGTCTGCCCCACTTTCGAGGGCATCCTCACAACCGCGCACGTTGCCTTCCTTTGCAGCCCGAAGCAGGCTTTGACTGGAAGAGGCACCACCACCTCGACACGCTGTGCTTCAAGGCTGCTGACGTGTTGTGTGATTTGCTCTTTGGGGCGGAGATGCCAACGACACTACACGCAGTACTCATTCCATGTCGCTCATGTTCCTTTACCGTGATTTACAGAGATCTGGGTACTGCTTGGACAAGGAGCTGCATGAGGAGGCCAGAGCTTGACTTCTACCTCCCAGAATGTGGTTGTGGATCCGGAGAATCCGCCTGAAGCCCGAACACACGCACACGAAGCTGTGAAATCTGGGAAGAGTCAGACTCTCCCTGAAACCTCGCAAGTTGACATTAAGGCTGGAACACAGCGGCCATGCTCGATCTACGATGACGTAACAGCAAGCTATGCCAGGCTTCAAGGTGGAGCTGTTGATAGTGATTTAGTGCATGGCTGCGTTCAGATGCACGTGGCTTGGGCAAGAGTAAAGGCGGCAGTTTCGACTGCACTTGCAAAATTTGTGCAGAGTGACACGTCGAGGCGTGGGCGTCAACGTCTTGGGCCCCCTTGACGGTCTCTGGAAGAGTGACCTGCACACCCAAGCCCAAAGGCATGCGACATCAGTGTCTACAGCGATGCAGCGACACGGCCCAGATGAGGTCATGTGCACCCGATCTCTATTGCAATCCTGCCCTCACTCGTCGCCTTCAGGCGCAGAACTGCGCAGCCCTGCGACCAACGAAGCTTGCCCGGATGCCTTGTGCAGACGATAGGCCCCCTGCATGTTGTCTATTTCCGGGGCGATGGCCGGATCTCGATCCAGGGCTGGTTCACCGGGCCCTGCCATCTCAATGGACATGCAGAGAATGGATGGAGTCGAATCTGAGTTTCCGAACAGACTTGAAGTTCATGAAGGTCATTCCCATAAAATACCTGTCCGAGCCGCTCAAACATACATACGGGATCACTGTGCAAGCGGCAGAGATCACATGCCCTTGTCTGTGTGGGCGAAGGACTTGCTGTGCAAAGATCCATCCTCGCTGCATGAAGTGTGGGTCTGAAGCACTGTTGCTGGCACGAGCTGTAACTCTCGCACGTCTGTTGAGACCTTGCGATCTTCTACTTGAACATCCCTGGGCAACACGAGATGCTTCTCTTTTTGTCAATTCTGCGTCTGCCGTCACGAGCGCTTTGATCGCTGGCTTCTGGCCCACCCGGGGCAGTCCGGCGAAGCTAGCCACGCTTGCTCCTGCATGAAAATGGACTCACGCTGGTCTGGGGTTGGATAGTGTCCTCTAACGCGATGTCGCGAAATCTCCTAGCTGCAATGGTTTTTTCTTTTCACCGGTTGAGAACAGGATTAAGCTGTCGCAGACAAAGCACAAGCCCACGGCACCGAAACTTCAAATGCGGAAGTGGTTTGTGAAATACACCGTTGCAGTCAGTCAAGTATAAACCAAGCCAAGCAAGTCAAAACAAATCATGCATTGCACTTATGGGGAAGCATTCGGGTCCTCGGGTGTGCTCACACGCCCTAATACTTCATTGCGATGCGGGTAGCGACCAAATCGGCGGAGCACATTGCGATGAGAGTCATGAGACAGGATCGCCTTATTTCTTGCATTCGGAGCTCATGCAGCAGTTCTTACTCTGAGAGACATTTATAGGCCCACAGCTTAGACTGGTATATACTGGTATCTGCCATCACGCCGAGTCGCCTGGAAGATTACCTTGGAAGTCGCATCTTCAAAGCGCTGCATGTTCTTCTGCAAGATCTCTATACCCATGTCGATCCGCGAAGCATCGCCCGGAACCTCGTTGTGGCTGAATGGCTGGACAAGACAAAGGAGCTCGGCAGCGGCGCAACAATCACTATATCCATCCTCCACAAGCTTTTCGCTCACCTCAAGGGCATCCTGATCATAGCAAAACGCCTCGGGTGTCCCCCTGCAAGCGTTTCTTGGAATCTGATCGAAGAGGACGACCCTTGCCAGGTTCGCCAAATTCTCCGACTCGGAGATCTTAGCCCAAAGTTCTTTCCTCTGCCAAAGTGCATGCTCCTGTCTCACCAGGGGCAAGAACGCCCTAGCCACCTCATCATACCTCGACCCACTAAGGTACCACATCTTTGTCCGCCCACGCAAATAGCCTGTGTCACTCAGGCGTTCCCTCACGTGCAGCACTTCATCGCCAAACCAAAATGTCAGAACGGACTCCAGATTCGGTTGAGCATGCATGCGGCTTCGACGTGCCAGTTTATGCGGAAGCGAGTAAAATCTTAAGCCCACAAAAGCCACCAATGCGCGAGCCCCATAATGGCTTGTCATCTGCAGATTGCGCTGGCGAAGCAGCGGCTGTCGCGACGATTTCCAGCATGGTGAGCCCAACCCTGACAGGATCCCATGAGACTGAGACCTCGCAGCAGATGCCACTCCCGCCTCCATGCCACGAAACTTGACACTCAGCTTACCTGTATTGTCATTGCACGGTTGTTTGCGTGCAAAGGCCATTCTATCCTGGTCTCGATTTCGATTGTGATTGATGGACGCGCTGAGAGCTTGAGATTGTAACGGCTTCACATAGATGGCTAACTCATCCCGTGGAGTCACCGAAGCGGACTTCCCACACACGCAACGGCAAGGTCCTCACAAACAATTCGATAGGGCGCCGCTGAATCTAACTCCTGGTCATCCTCCACCATCATGGCCTCCACAATCAATCCATTTGTCCGGTGCGTCTAAAAAGATAGGCACAGCACTGGTGACAACAAAAATGCTGCTGGTGCCGCCTTCTTCTTCTGCGCTGCCATATCGTGCACACGCTGCTTGGCAAGCTCCGCACCCTTTCTCGAGAGATTCTCTGTAGCACTGTCAATGTGCTACCTAGTTACATGCAAAGCAAGCCTCATGTGGGCGCACATGCAACAACCTTTTCTCATCAAGGAGATTGTGCATAGACCACCGGTGCGTAGACCACCGACATCCACCGACGACACCCCTCTCGAAGTGTTAAGGCCATCCTGGGTTGAGAGCTTACTTAAGCTATCCAGTTGGGACTTCGAACAAGGTGGGCTGTAAAGCTCAGCAACAAGCCGCAGGCCAAGCGGGCTCGCATCTCTACAAAACCGCACGTCCATCCACAAGGAATGGCCAAGTGCTGCGGCGGCAGACCAACGGGACATCCAATTTGACTGCATCCTCCTGGTCAGCTGTGGAGGCTGGAACATGCTACATGGAATTCTGAATACATCGGTTAGGCATCTTACGATGCGTTGTTTCTTTGCTCAGCTCGGGCTAGATTCCTCAGGTACTGCCACCGCAGTGTGAATAGTGTAATCATAGCATCGGCACTCCGCAGAGTGCTACGGGATTCGCTTTTGGAAAAGCGGTTCCCGCGCTGTGCTCTAACTCGGGCGACTTCGATGGACCCTTCCCGTGTTCTTACATGAATGGACAGCAGGAAAGCCCAAGGACTGCCGTGAAACGCGCCGAGAGGCATCGCATCTAAGACGACTTGATGCACACGGCTCGATACGGCCTGCCTTTTGTGTCGTGCGCTTGAGAACCGCTTGGATTGCAGTATGTCTCCCGTGTAGTTTTTGATCAACTGCCTCTCTTGGTGGTGCCTTGCGCATCTCATGGCCCAGGCTTCTTGCTTAAGCTCAAACAGCCACAGACCCGGCGCTTGCATCGAAATTCACCGATTTGGAAGGATTTGCTCAAGCCTACAGGCTTGGCGTGAGCCAGCTCGGTTGCCGACTCTACCATGGCTCTCAAGTTTTGCGCTTGGCAGACCTTTGAGATACTGTTTGTTCGGCGCTCCGCCAGGAAAAGCTTCCATGCCCTGCCAGCATGGGGGCTAAAGACGCCGAATGTCGTCAGCAACACTATGCTTAAACCAGCTGCTCAACCAATATGAACCCGTAGGAAAGCTGCTGCATCTAGAAACCGCCACAAACAAAAAACAGTCCAGCGCTCTGGTAAACACACTCCGGCCGACTGGGCCAGCTACACAGATTCAGAGGTGTCTCTCACCTCTATGACCTTGCACCTATCAAACAAAACTTTCGGCAGTAGGCTGATGGCCGTGGCTAACACTCTTAAAGTCGCTGAGCTCTACGAGCAAGGTCGGACTTGGATTAGGAGGCTCGCGCTTTTTAAGCACGACTCCGAGCATCGCTGCTCTGCTCCGCTGGGAGTCTTACAGGCCAGGGTGGTCTGGCTGCTAAAGGACCACTATCTAGACCTCAATGCCACTCCGACTCCTGATGCTCGCCGAGACGGCGCCGGAAAAGCGTTGAGTCTCTGATTGCACTCGGAAAAATGGCAGAGCAATCCTCACTTTCGCAGCTGCGCGATCATCAGCGCACAGACTGAGCCAGGGAACGTTAGAACTGGTCAGCAACCCCTGACTGTCAATGTTGTTGTGCGATTTACGGCATCTAAGTACCAGGAGTAAACGTAAATTTCTAGCACCCTTGCACACTTCACGCCTCCATTTCACAACCACATCAATCACCTTCTCACAGGTCATTCGCCCTAGCCTGACACCGGCCTACCTGTCATCAACACAGAGGTGACCCCTAGTTCTTGCACAGGCTCAGAACACACGTTTAAGCACAATACGGCACGGAGTTGTTGTCCCACTTCGACGTACCCGTAGCAAACACCTGTATAACTGTGCCTGCGAATGCTGCGCAGGTAATCGAGAAGGACACGTCAAGGAAGCGGGAAGTGTTTTGCAGCTCCTGCGTAAAACGCCATTCTGAGGTTGTGAGGACTCGCTTTGCTTTCGAAGCAGAAGTGAGCTCCAACGCAGTCTGCTACAGCACAATACAGCCTCAACATACTTGTACCCTCAAGAAGAGTCTGGGAAAAACCTCACAACGAATATGCCGGAAAGCGCAACACACGCTCACTTGCAATGTCTTGTGCGAACAGCTCTGTATGTCATGTTTCAACCGGCACGAGGGTGTCCTTGTTGTCGTCCTCTGCACAGCCAGCATCAGATTCGCCTTGGCTGAGACTCCCAGAGCAGCAGGAATGCGTGGCTCCAATTCTGGCATCGAATGCTCCAAAGGAACCTGGGGAGGACATCGCTTTGAGTGCAGACGGAGCCCTCGTCGAGACTTCATCTTCCTCGAGACGAGTGGCTGCTGTGCGGAGTGCGGAGTGACTCCGATTCCCGTCCTGGTGGCCCTTTGCCTCGATGTGGGGCACAATGGGTAGGTCCTCGCAGCAGCACAACGCACTCTGTCCCTGTTGAAAGCCACAATCGAGCTCCTGGAACTGGCTGTCAAAACCTCCGTGAGGACTCGAGCAAAGCTCTCCGGCAGCAACCTGCAGCGTGCTTCGTGCCACTTGCGACGAAGCTCAGGATGTTCGCAGCGAATCCGCCTTGATAGCTTGGTCCAGATCCGCGATGAGATCCTGTGGATCCTCGATACCAACCGAGATCCTGCAGCGATTTCTCATGCTCTTTGCACGGAGTTGACCAGGTCACAAGGTCATTTCTACTGCCGGGCCTAAAGCGGTTTCGCACACCTCCCTTTAAGACCAAAGTCGAGATTTGCAGTTTCACTGTTCCTTAGACAGCTCGGCTGCTCGTGGAAATAAACTGCGCTAGGGGTTTCTATCCGTGTTTCAGCCGTATTATATCAACACAGCACATTAGGACAGCAGCGTGAAACAGTGTCGATGCACCGGCGAGCCGGAGCTACTTTCAAGATTCACTAATGTAGATAATGTATCATACCCGAAAATCAAGAGGAAAAAAGCGCAGCAGACGAAGAACGCTAACAAGCAATGCGGTTGAAAGACAAGCATGCTTTCAAAGCCAGGTCTGGCGAGTCAGTCGAAACCACATGCAAGAACCTCCATTAGTTGTTGGATACATCGGATGCATGCCAATTATGATACTTTGCGAAGAACAGCAGGTTGCTCTCACTCTTCGTTGTAGTTCTTCTGCAAGACTGCAAGATACGTCGAGCCCGTTCTGAAGCGACAAATCGCAACATGTCGCAGCATGGCGTACAAACTACGGTAGAAGATGATTTTGGTCCCACTCCGCGGAACACGCGCAGGAACAAACAGTGACACACATCAGGGCTGCTTTTGTGAAGGTAGACGTCAGCTTGCAGGTCCGCAGCGTCCTGATCAGGTCATCAGCCAATGTCCTCTTCTCAGCTGGAATCGAGGCATGGCCTCAGCGAAAAGAATCCCTTGTGGCGAGGCAAGAATCAGAATGTCAACGGGGCCAACGATCTCAAAAAGAGAAGAACGTCAGGAGTGCCATGCAACATTGGCCAACATGAACTTGGATTAAAAGATGAGCTATCAGAAATTGCGTGGCATTCGTGAAGCTATCGCGGCTACACGCAGGACCAACATGCCAATCAAAGTGCCCGGCTCATCGTGCACGGCATTTCGAGCAGACTGTTTACACCTTCAAGCTTGAGTTGAACGTGCATGCAGCAAAGCAAACCGGTAGCAGCACAACCTCAAGTTCCAAACACTTGAGGTTCCAGCTGCCGAAAGACACTGTGGTCTTGAAAATCTTGCCTCAATTGCCCATGGCATCGACTGCAAAGGACCCTTCCGAACCTGACGCCAGGCTCGCCAGGCCCGCCAGGCCCGCCAGGCCCGCCAGGCCCGCCAGGCCCGCCAGGCGCCCGGCAAGCATCTACCAGGCGCCGAGAAAACTCGACTGATCCTGCGGAGCAGACGCTGAGCTGCTTTCCTATGGCCCTCAGAGCTGTCCTGTGGTCAGACTGATCACTGATCCACTGCCCTTGCTTTGGGACCAATGAATGGCCAAGCCTCCAGGAGCGATATTGGGTTTAGGCTTCGGCAGCAAAGCCCCCCCCCCCCCCCATGTCCCCGGTCGCATTGAGCATCTGGCTGGTGGGATCGCATCCCCCGGGGCCAGGGAAAAACACCTTTTTGAGAGAAGGCCATGGAGAGGTGCTACAGAGCTAAACAGCCTCAGGTCCATGCCTGGTTGATGTGCTTGTTCCTAAGCAAAAAGTTGACGACCTTAGTCAAGCTTCCCGTGTAGCCCCGTAGCGTCCTGGACCTCCGAACGGGACCACATGCGTTGCAACGTTGAGGTCTCAGCTCGGCGTGCATTTTGCTGCGCGCGCTCCACTCGCCTGTGCGGGTGCGCTGTAAGCAACAGAGCCTTCCTCTTCCTTGCTCTGCGCGAATGCACTGTGGTCCGAACAAGAACATGGTCTTGATGCCACGTAGAAAAAGGAAGCACCTTGGCCACTCAAGTATCCCCCCGGCTAGTTCTCTCTCTCTGACGACATCTCTGCCACTGCCAGAACTAGGAACTGAGTGCAAGACTCGAAGGGAGCCAGCGCCGTGCCTTCGGCATTCTGCAGGAAAGCCACTCGATGAGCGAGCTCCTGAGGCGCAGCTCATTGTCGCTTGGACTTGCGGAGAACAGAGTCGGGCCCCGACAGGATGGCGGACGCAGACTAGCCCGCCAGTGCAGTCGGCATGGCCCGAGAAGAATTTTGTGGCAGAGTGCACCACGATGTCAACGCCTTCCCCAAGGCGAATGCTGACCCACACTTTTCCACACTCAGGAGACCTGCGCAAGTGTCACAGTACCCGAGCTCTGAGATGCAGACCAAGGGTGAGTGGCTTGCAGATCACTGGCGGCATCATGGTGCTGTCCACGCTGACGAGAATCCCATGCCTTAACAGTGCTGAGTTGTCAAACTCAAGATAGCGCTCCAAACATCTGTCTGGCAGAGCTGCAAATGTCAATACTTGGAACATTGTTTGAGCCTCCAACTTGTGGGCAATGGCACAAACGCCTCTGATGTCTGTGATTCTCATCCTGGGATTCGACCTCGGCACCATCAATTTCCAAGAAACGTCTCCTGCACATAGCAGTACGCACTGAGAGCTGCGCGGGCTTTCCAGATGAATGAGGCGAGTCTTCGGAGTGATAGCCTTTCGACTAGAAGATATCGTCACTGCCATTGCGCCACTACCAAAACAGCCTTGCTGAGAGCATTGAGGTCTGTCGTGTCCACGAACTTGACCTCTGCTGAGCCAGCTGCACAAGAGGTGCACTGCAAAGCAGCGTCGGACAGAAGCCGAAGGCGTGTAAGATTTAGGACAAGAGGCATCGATGCCACTGTTTGTGCAATCCTTCTAGAATTCACTCGTGCTTACAAAGATGCAGGACATGATGAATCACATCTCTGCCTGCTTCCGCCTACAACCATGATCATCTCCCCCGTGCTCCTGTGTCAGGAGCCTGTGCATGCCACCATAGATGTCCTCGTTTGCAATCACCTTCGAGAGATGACTCTTGTGCCCCTCATCGGGGCCCAGGGCACATCCCGTGAATGTCCCAGCCTGGTCTCCGTACTTTAGCAAGCGGGTCACTGTGTGCAGTGCCTGATACCCAGACATAACCAGACGAGCTTTCGGCAGATTACAGATTGTAAGCATCTCAGCTCTCCGACGGCCATGCCAGACGCAAAGGCAAAGGCGGCCGCTGCCTGCGCTGAGACCCAACCAAGCCGAGAAAACGTACGGGTTTTTACCGACGGAGCCTGTTCCAGCATCGCGACATGCTTCTCCAATGCAGTCCTGCACATGAGAAACCGTCACATGGCTGCCGAAGAACAACCAACACTTATAGCCTTGTGGGATTGCCCGAGCGGGAGTAGTCGTAAGGTCCAAACTCACTCGAGGACCTTGGATGCGCGACTGAACAAGCAATAAGGATATTTGAAGCACATGGTCGAAGCTGAAGCGACGAGAACCACAAAAACACTTCTCTAAAGCATTGAGGATCATGCATGCGGGTCTAGCAATCCGGGAGAGGCATTCAAGGTTTGCAAGCTACGTTTGTCAGCATGAGACAGCCCACCTGCCCGGGAAATAATTACAAAAAAAGGCGTCATAGGATGTGCCTCGTGCTTGCGAGGATGATCTCAGCAAGTGGCGTCGCTGTGCCATGTCTCTTGAAACTTCAACATGTTTCCAAGATCCCAGACCTCCGTTGTCAAGCGTTTGCTGCAACTCTGCCAAGCCACGGCTGCACAAAGGTGGCCGTCTGGTAGATGGGCGTGTTGGATGGATGGTAAGGGTCCTGCAAGACACAATCGGGACAATCAACGCAAGGCATTCGACATCGTCCGGCCTCAGGACATCCATCAAAAACGACACACTGCGATGCAGGCTGAAGCTCGTTCTTGAAGCCTGCAGGCTCAGGCAGTCCCCCGCACACGCACCAGAGGAAGTCATCCAGAGACAGCACCAAGCAACCAGTAACTCGCACTCTTCTGTCCAGGCTTCAGCCCACACAGGCCTGCAAAGTTTGGTCTGATCGGGAACGTCGGCAGGTCGTCGTAGTCGGACTGCAGCCTGGAAACACTTTGCTTTGGGAGTGCAAGCGGCCCGTGGAAAGGACAATGCAATGGTCAAGAAATTTCTAAAAACGCCAGACATTGGACATTGCCGAGTGCAAGCTCATGAAGTTGGAAGATGCTGAGGCAGCAACTCGCTCAAGTCAAACCGCACATCTGTGAAGTTGAGCCTCGAGGGAAGCGTCGTGCAAGTGTTGCTAGTCGCAGGCATGCAGCGGAGCAAGCAAATCCCAGAACGTCAGGCACTTTCAGTGCCCCACTTCTCTCCAATGGTGCTCTGTGCTTTCTTCCGCATGAGAGTCTCCACGTCCTGCATTGCAGAAGTATCACTCACCATCTTCAGCAACCATCAGATCGAACTCTTACCAGGTACCTGCTCCTCATCCTGGTCTTCTACGAGAGAGGCGAGATCCTCGCAACACGCCACACCGGGCCTCCTGCCTGGGGGCTTGTCCTGGGTGTCCGGCCGACATTGACCTTTCTTTTTGGTACAATCTCCATACCTTAGACGACGATGCCGCATCAGGCAGCTCGTAACGTCTGAAGGTAAGCCGCCCACAGCATTCTCCAATCGACGCGCATCCATCGCGTCTGACTCTATTTTGAGCATATCCTGACGAGGCTTTCCAGATCCGAAGCAAAAGGTCGGAGAGGGGCCAGAACAATGCTCTATGGACGGGCAGAGCATACTACGTCCTGACACGACTTACTCCTCGGGCCGCCAAAAGGTTCACAGCAAGACATTGCGACCACAGCAACCTCGTGCCGGAGCGCTCAGGACACTTCACGGCAAAGTCCACGAGTCCGCACCACCCTACATCTCACAAGCCATAAGCCGAGGCACTTGGCAATGCGAACTGTCGCCAACAGCTACACAAAAAGTCAACAAACAGCTTGAACAGAAGCTGCCGCAGCACGTGCAGAAGTGTGAATGATTGATAGCGGTCATGAAGCCGGCAGATGATCTGCTCCTGACGAGTCTTCTGGCCTTGAGTGCAAGCTCGCCAGCTTCCTTGCGGCTCTTTCCCGCCTGGATGGCCTGTGCAAAGGCGCAGCAAGCAAGGCGCAGAGTCTCGTGACGGGCCGTCTAAGTCTGGGCTCTCTTCGCTTTGCATGCTGCAGAGTTGGTCGCGGCGCTTTTTTCTCCCGCTCCGAGCGCTCGGGGTCACAGCTTCCGCAGCCTGGCACAGGGCGCGCGGAGCTCTGTCAGGCGAATGGCGAAGGCTTCGGCTTGGCTGGACTCCCCGACAAGGCCCCAAAGTCTTCGTCTTGCTTGCGTTGAGCTCCCGAACCCTTCTTTAAGCTTCCCTGGACTTGAGCAAGCAAGCTCCGAATCCATCCTCAACTCCAAAGGGTCATTTCAACACGTCTTGAACCGCCCTGTCTCATCATGTGGAACCCTGTCTGACGAGCACAAGATCACTCAAGTTCTCCGCAGTCGGAACAGTCAGTTCGAGCAGTAGAATCTGAGTTCACCCTCTGGCTCCTGCCGTTCAGCTGCTGTGGGATGCATCAAGGAATGGCATGGAAACGAAGCTTCACCCCATCCCGGAAAAGGCAGACTCTTTCGTGACTGGTGTCAGGCACGCAGAACAGCTGGCCTGTTGCATGCGTGAAGTTGAAACGTAATCGGCAAGTGGATCACGAAGGTGTGACTTCAGAAACGCGAGCTGGCTCCATCTTGTCGGCCTGCAGGGTAGGACTTCGCATGGCAACGCATGGCATGCCGACACTTGTCCGGAAAGGCCTTGGATGCAGTGGGGAATTTCTCGATGATCGACCTGGGCCAATGCACTAGGCAACAGGTGCAACATCGTCGGAGCATCGAAGGCCCTGGCTTTCCATAGAGAGGTGCAGAGCCGAGCAAAGACGGAAGCGGGGTCGAGCCCAGGAGCGTGGGGAGCGGCTTGCAAATGTCAGTATCTGCCTGCGCCTGTGATGCCAAAATCAGAGCTGACTCTCTTGAGAAGCAGCAAGATCTAGCAACACGGACATCTCCTGCTGCTCATCGTCAGCAGTACTGTTGTCGCCGTCACTGAGTCCAGCCTTCGCCGCACAACGCTAGCGACATTCGCAGTATTAAGGGCGCAGCAAGGCAGCGTGCTTGCAGCCCGGCAGAACAGCTTTCCTCACTTTCTTGCCTCCTTGTCTGGCAAGTGCTGGATCTCGTCTTCAGAAGAGGAGTTGCTGGCGGATTCCTGAGAGTGTCAGAGGCTCCATGAGGCTCGGCACTTCGTGGCGAGCTAGAGCCAGGGCCCTGCAGGGGCCCTGCAGGGGCCCTGCAGGGGCCCGGGGCCCGAGCTGGGGATGGGAACGGTGGCGGAGGTAGGCCTGACAGCCTGAGCCGCGTGAGCCGCGAACCGGAACTCCTGTCGCAGATGGTCTGCAGTGAGAAGCCGAGGCGAGAGCGAACTACTGATATCTGGCTCTGTAACCTGCAAGCTGCTGCAAGCTGAGGAATTCCGATTGCACGCTCTGTGCAAACTGCCCGCGGGCCTTCATTGGCTGGCGGCTCAAGCCGGGGGGCCTCAGCTTCGGCTTTCTAGCCAAGATCTTCCACAACTTCCAATAGGCTGAGAATGCGACGGGGCAAAATGAATTCCAGGGGGTTTGCTGCGGCCGCTCTCAAGACCAGGAGGCGCGCCTGGCGCTACAAACAGAGAGAAGATCTGATGTAAAGTCTCGAAACAATCTGGAACCCTTGAACTCAGAGTCTCGGACCAAGCTTGTTCTTGCCCTTTTGGCCAAGGAAGCGAGGCACCTGCCAACACAAACCTTCCTGCCAGTCTAGTGCTGCACGCCAAGCATGTCAGCAGCACCGAAATCTTGACCTCTCCATTTGCAGGACCCGTGGTCACTTTAATCTCCTCGCTGCAAACACTACCACGTCGCTTCTGTCACCGGCAGGCATGGGCCAATCCCGATGACAAGTGCAACAGGCAAGAGTCCTCGGTTGATAAGATCACTCCTCCAAGAAATCTCAAAACATTGCGGAACAACCCAAGCACCAGGGCCACCAGGGCCGGGTGAGAATCGATAAAATCTAGTGGCAGAGGCAGCTCTAAGCCGAACAGAAGAGTTGGGTTTGGGGGGCGCTTTTTGTTTGTGTTTGGGTTTCTGGGTCCTGGACCAGTGGCGTCTATGCAAGGGGCCAGGAACGATGTTCTGACATGTTTAAGCTCCTTGCTTTCAGTGTGTGGATTCTCTGAATCGCGTCAACGCCAGGCTTGGGGTGGGGAGCGGTGAGGTTTTATGCAAAGTCTCAAAACCACAAAACAGCTCTCAGCTGGCACGAAACGAGCCCAAACAGCCAATGAGCCAATAAGCCGCTGCTTTTATGGGTTGAGCCTGGAGCCCAAACTCTGCACCTTAAACCCTCAACCCTGAACCGTGCAGAGTACTAGTAGTACTAGCACTGGTACTACTAGTAGTAGCAGTAGCAGCAGCAGCATTTTGGATCGAGAATTTAATGGCACGGGTGGTCTGGTTTAAATTGGAACGTGGCACCGCTACCCATTGCTTGTTGGAGCTATCGGTGCGGATGGGTTCCCACCTGCATGTTTTGAGCTATCGCAGCTGTTGAATCAGCCAGGGTTACGCTGTCCTCGGATGGCCAAGTCAAAGACTTGCCCAAGTAAGCGCGCCATGGAAAGAAAAGGAAAGGAAGCAGCAGCGCTTAGCAGGGCTCATCGGCTTACTGTTTTTTATCGGCTCGCTCGCTTATCGACTTTTCATGGAGGTCGGAGTTGTGCCGACATGCCGTCCTGATTCGCTCTTGGTCTTGGAGAGTGCCGCCTCATGAACAGAAGCTTACAGGTTGGCATCCACTGCGAGCACCTATAGACAACAGTCCGGTGTGCGAAGTCGTGTCGTATTCACTGTCGGAGCAACTAAGCAGGCAGCTTTCTCGGACCTCTGATGCGCAGTGCAGCAGACCGTGACCCACAGATGCTAAGTTCAGCTCTTCTCAGAGCCCCAGGCAAAGTAGGCACGCATTTCTGCACATCGGCCTGGGCGGATGCCGTTCGGGAGATTCGAGCTCGGCTTGGGTTGTGGCTCAGTTGGGGAGCGCGCCGTGCCACCAGCCTTCTGCGGAACGGTAGAAAGAAGCGGCCTAAAGGGACACAGAGGGGGCGCTACCCATGCCGCTCCGCTGACTCAGCTGCTGGCATTGCTCGGACTAATTTGCTCAGATGTTCAGGGACACCAGATGGCCTTTACAAGCGCACTCTCGTGTGCTAACGTGGCTGCGATCACTGGTCCTGCATCAGATCAGTATTATTTAGGGCCTTCGGCAAAGGTGTCCTGTACACTGCAACAGGAGCTACACTTTTGGCAGCTGCGCCAAGCACCTTAGATATTCGACTTGTGCAGACTCTCGCTCCTCTTTGAACAACGGAAGACACTGAGGCTTGCACCCAGCAATCGGTTGATGCTGAAAAGCTGTGGGTTGAGCCAGATGCCACAGGTAGACGATTTGACCAATGCAGATGCAAACCCACTGCCACTGCCACTGCTACTACCACGACGACGACGACGACGACGACGACGACGACGACGACGACGACTACTACTACTACTACTTGTACTACTACTACTCCTACTCTCGTCATTTCGACAGTGAGGCTCATGTTGTGTTTGCATTTTGGGCATTCTTGGCGACAAGCACAACGTATCTTCTCAGGGCGTAGACTCACCAATACGTTCTAAGGCGGAGGGTTTGCAAGCCTTATCCTCCAATTCCAACTATGCCCGATACGTGCCAAACACTCCGACCCCTTGTGCTTCCTCCAGCAGACAGACCTCAGGGGCTGCCTGTAAACCCTGCACATAGGAATTCTCATTCCCGCAACGGCAGCGTGCACAAATGTGGTCAGCTCGCTGCAGCCCACCTGCTCAGCCACCGCGACCATGGCTTCCCTTTCGGCTACCACGGTAGCCTGTCCATTTCTGCAGACTTCAAGAGTCTTCGTGCAAGCGTGCCCCGCTCACAACCGCAATCGACCACCTCGTTGAGTTCCGTCACCATGTCTGCTTCCCTCTTCAGCTTTCTCTGCTCCCTGTTTGGATACACGAGTGCCGACGGCCCCATGTCACACAGCCGCGGAAGGCCCAAACGCTGCTTCAGCATCCCATTTTGCCTGTTGCTCCTGAGGTGATTGCAGAGGCATCGTTTGACAGATTGCTGAAAACCACACAGCTTCTGATTGAGATCTGTTGCGATGCTCACCACAGCCAGGGATAACTTGCTTTTGGGCTGTCCTCCGTCTTCTCAAGTTCCTTTGCCCATTCCTGAATCCCGACCACGACATCGTCAGCACACTATCTCAGGGCTGCATCGACGGCCTGGTTCGACGGCTCCCGGAAGCGACCTTCCCTGAAGGCATCAATGGCTTCCTGCACAGAGGAGCGTAGAACCATGGGGGCACCGGGCTCGCCCTCGGAACCATTGGCCTCCCATTGCTTGAGGCCTCGGTGGGCCTGGCCAAGCCTGAAGTAAGCCTCACACTCCATTTTGTGGTGTCCGGTGAATCGGGACGTGTGTGCATGCGCCGACGCCTTGGGCCATTCCGGCTTCAGCGAGACACACTTCTTGGCATCTGCCAAAGCCTCGGGATGGAGCCGCTGCGAAGCCCGGTTTGTGGCGCTGCTTCCTTCCTAAAGATCTTAAAGCATGGCCTTGTCAAACTTCTTGAGCTTCACATAGCATGCAGATCGGTTTGAGAAAAGCCTCGGTGCCGCTGGGAAGAAACACGCAAAAAGACTATGGCTGCAAAAGCGCTCGAAAACTAGATGGCTACCGGATCTACTGCAACAATCTTTGTACCACGATCTTGGGCAGGGGCTTCTCTTCGTGGGGCGTCTGATTCAAGGCTCGAGTGTAGTATACCTGTGCTGGTCACGTTCAAGACAGTTCCCAAGACACGACGTCCTCGTTCTGGCGACCATGCCAGGGCACGGCTGCATCACGCCAGGATGAATTTCTGAAGCATCCATCGGCCTGACGTCACATCCCTCAGCAAGCGACGGCCACTTCACGGAAGGTCCAGTCTCGTGTGGACACTTTCTTTCGCATGCCAATTGAAAGCCGCCCGCCTTCTGTTTGAAGTCTCGCGCGAGCTCCTGGCGAAGACGAGTTTGCCGGAGTCCACGGTTGAGGCGACGGTACAGAGTATGCGATTGTGTGCCTCGGGCGACCAGCCGCTGCGGTCCGGCGATGCTGCTCGCAGCGCCTTCGAGTGTAAGTCCTCCCAACAACAGGACAAACTGCGGGATGCCACGTTGCACTTCCAGGCATCATGGCACATGGGAAGGTCTGCCTGAATTTGAGGCGCCGCTTCTCTCTGCAGGACAAGCCTCGGAACTTCTCACTGTGACCCCTCGCGGGTGGCTTTTTTTGTGCAAGCCCGAGCGACTCGTTCTCCTCCAGCAGCTGCGGCCTAGGGCCCGTGGCTCGATGCAAAAAGAAGGGTTTTAGGTGCTCATAGGTGCTCTCCGTGCCTCTCTCTTCGTGGCTCTGTCTGAGGGTTCTGCCAGTGCTTCTTGGAGGGCCTTGCCTTCGTGAGCGTCACCTGACACGGACGACGCAGAAGCACGCGACAGCTGTGATGAATGCAGCCACCTGCAAGCACGTGTTGTACTGCCCGGACTTTTTCACCTGCGACCTTGCAGTCATCTGAGCGGGATGGCAATGACACGACGTTACCCCGGACGGAGGACGGGACGACCGACCTGACGAAGGCTCGAGATCCACCGGTTGCTACAAGCAGTGCAGAACGTTCGTGTCGTCGTGGCGTGAGGGAGGGATAGAAGTCTCCGAAAGCAGTAAGTATAAAATGGATACACTCGACGCTGTTTATCTCCTAGAAGAACCGGGTCCATGGTAGACTGAGCCCGTAGCTCCTCAGCTTCTGCCGGAGCTGCTGCCTTCGTGCACTCTACTGCGGTTTCAACGACATCAACGCATGCATAAAGCACAGAGCCGTGCCTTAATGATGTCCCATCGTGTTTTGTCAGGAACAATCTTGTCAAAGAGCTTCCCCTGAAACGACAGGCAGAGCTGGGATTCACACAGAACCCCGCACTATGCAGCAGTGGCACCATCAAGATCGGAGATTTGTCATCTCCTCTGATGAACACTTTCAGGTACCTTGAGAAGTGCATTTTCTTCAGGTTCCACGTCGTGCCGTGAAATTGAGCTGAAGTGGAACAGTCGGGCACTGCTCCATGACATCCACTCCAAACAAATCCGCGAGGCAGGTGACCTCACAGGCCTCCAGCGCTTCGCTGCGCCCGCTGGAGCATGTCGCTATTCAGCTGTAGCTCAACTGTGGCTCAAAAAGCGCCTTCTCCAGGGCCGCCTTGTCCAAATGGATTCGGAAAACGGCGGTTTTGTCGTCCTGAGCAGGGGCAAAGCCAAAAGATGTGCCTTCAGGCTCTGACATCTCGGACGACTTCCGAGCACTCCGCCTGGCCATCTTCCAGAGAACAGCAGAGATCTTCCCGACGAGCCACGAAAGCCTCCTGCCGCACGCACACGGAGGCCGGGGGGAATGCTGGCAGTCCCAGTCCTGCTTTCTTGGCAGCCGGCCAGGCTTGACCTGCCGCCGCAAGCCAAAGTCGCGGCGGGGAGGAGAGGAGGAGAGGCTGCCAAAGGCCCGATAGGCTGCCCACCTTGACAAGCATGTCTTCCGCCTTCTTTACCGGCGTGCGAGCCGTAGGAGTCCAACCGAAATGGCTCCTCAGCTGCTTTCGACCACGAGATGTCACATGCGCCTGCCCTGCACTGAGCTAGGTGCTTGCGGTGGTGGCTCAGTCCAAGCTTCCAAACCTTTGGAAAAGCCAGGCTCATGCTTCAATAGCTAGGTGCAGAACCTGTCAAGGTTGTGAGCTTCGGACCGCATTCCAAGCCTAGGAGGAAAACACGGATTTGTTGCAGTGGCTTGGCGGCTGATTGGCGCACCAGCAGCACACACCTTGTGATCTCGTTTAGCCAGCTCCAATGTGAAGACATTACTTCCATCCTCCTTGCAGTCAGCATGTGTTCTCCTCAAGAATGACACATCGCGCATCAAGCCTGCATCTCCAAAGTCCACCATGAGAGGTCCCGCCTAACATCTCCGTACCTGCAACGCAAGAGAGGTCCTATAGTATTAGCGCAAGACCGAGCCGAACGGAAGTGAGACGCTTATTAGAAGTGCTTGGTAAGCTCCCGACAGGGTGCCGTTGATTGGGGCCAGGAGGCTGTCCAGATCCTGTCTTCCCACAGCCTGCCACGGCTACTGCTTCTCATATTGTGTGGCGCAAGGGGCGGGCATCCAGGCAGCCAGTCGCCTTCACCTTTAGCTCCCAGCTGGACAGCTCCACGCAGAGGTCTCCCGCACACAGCGAAGCCTACAGAGCGAAAGTTCGGAAGGGTGTGTCGTTTTGTTTACTTCACTTCAGACAGGCCGCAGCCTGGCCGAAAACGTACTTCAGCGTGATCCGCCCCATGCTCTGTATGTAGTCCACTCCCCTGTGCAACAATATTGTTCACAGTGAAATCCCCAGCGACTCGGGCTCGGACCATGTGCCTGCTGGTGCCACTGCTGGGAAGACACACGAAGTCACGCATCTTGTAGACTTGGCCCTCCAATGCACCAACTTTGCGCAGCTCCTGGACTGAACATGTCACCTCGCTTCGGCATTTTTATCTTTAGCAGTAGCACAATCAGCTGTACACAGCGCTGGTCTACGTCTTAACGACGTCAGGGCTGG
Organism: Symbiodinium sp. CCMP2592; assembly: GCA_905221615.1. Classification (NCBI taxonomy): domain Eukaryota; class Dinophyceae; order Suessiales; family Symbiodiniaceae; genus Symbiodinium; species Symbiodinium sp. CCMP2592. The sequence continues at coordinate 245,195 of CAJNDT010002613.1, read as the reverse complement.
TGCTAAGACACATCCTGCAGAAGCTAAAGCTGTCGGAAAAGACGCCTCTGCACGCAGTGAAACTATTGTAACTATTGGTTGAATTCAGACAGAGTTGCGCTATTGTTCGACTGAATCGCCGATGCGATCCTGTGGATCGGAAAGCTTTTGATGCTCACCACGCTAGCGCATCAAGTATGGATGCAGCGCTTTCCTCCAAGCCTTTCAGGCTGGGCAGCACACGCGCAGTCAGCAACGGCTAATTCCACTTTGGAGGTCCTTTCGTTACCTCGAAAAAAAAACTTCTAATAGCTCAGACGCGAAGCGAAATCCTGCACCAAGTTCGCCTCGGCAGCTCAGGCCCAACGGCTTGACCGGGCCTAGGTGCCAACTACTCCGGCGCATCCAGGCCTCAGTGCCCTTGCCTTCACTCTCCCAACTTGCCGCCTGCGAGCACTAAGCTCATGTTCACAATCTGTGCGCACCGCAGTCTGCAATGCAGAAACCCTACAGTACCTGCTTGCTCCATCTCCTCGATCAAATCCTGAATCAAGCGTATAATTAACAAGCTGATGGTGAGACATGATGACGGAATTGATGACCCTACAGGAGCTGAGCTGAAGGCATCGATCTCAGTCGCCTTCCTTAGGTGAGAACCGTGCGCAAACTCCGGCGAGGGAAGAGCCTGAGACCAACCTGTCGCCTGGTGCAAACTGACTGCACATACCGGGGCTGTCGAGATTCGAGGAAGGCTTTATCTTATCCTTCTTGGAATCCATCACGGCACTTGCATCACGGGAAAGCTGCCGACTGACAAGTTGGGCATAGACTCCGCCCTCGGCGACGAGCTCATCGTGACTGCCACGCTCCACAATCGTTCCCTTGTGTACGACACAGATCTGCGTTGCATTGATGACCGTGCTCAGTCGGTGAGCGATCAGCACAACTGTGCTGTTCAGCTCAGATAGCAAAGACTCGAGCGCACCCTGCACAATCGCTTCGTTCTCTGCATCAAGAGCTGATGTTGCTTCATCCAGGAATAGCATCCGCGGCTTTCGAAGGAAGCATCGTGCAATTGCCAAGCGCTGCTTCTGTCCGCCAGAAAGCATAATTCCTTTCTCTCCAACTCGCGTGTCATAACCTTCTTCCATTTCCAGAATGAACTCATGCGCATTGGCTGCTCGACAAGCTTCAACTACTTCATCACGTGTGTAGTCTCTACCAATTCCATAGGCAAGGTTTTCAACTATGGTGGAAGAGAAAAGCTGCGTGTCTTGCGCGACGAACCCACAACATTTTCGAACACTCTTGGAGGACAGGGTCGTCATACTCCGGCCATCCAGGCGTATTTCCCCGCCAGTTGGTTCGTAGAACCTCATGAGTAAATGAACCAAGGTACTCTTTCCACCTCCACTCTTGCCGACAAGAGCCGTGGTGGTCCCAGGGGGCATGTCCATGTCAATTCCTTTTAGAACCAAGGTCTCGGGCCGAGACCTGTAACGAAATTGAATGCCACGAAGCTGCAGGTGTCCCTTGACACAATCGCGTGTGACTTCCTCACCATCATCGGGATTGACATCGGGACGAGCATCGATCAATGAAAACACACGTTCCGCCGCTGAGGAGGAACGAATCAAGTCATTGAAGACGTTCCCGAGAGCAATGAAGGCATTGTTCATCATGTTCCAATAAAGCTGGAAGGTGATGAGAGAGCCGATGCTCATCACTTCGCCTTTCTCGTCACAAACAAGCTGGCCGCCGTACCACAAGATGAGCACTGCCGTGCCCAAATTGAGATATGTTGAGAAGGCGGTCACCGAGGCTCCAACGTAAGCATTCCTCACGCCGTGGCCCAAGGCTGTGTTGATGCTGTCTGAGTATCTGAAGGCCTCGTGCTCCTCGGTTGAAAAGCCACGTACTGTACGGATGTTGCTGATGGCATCCGTCGCAGTGCTGTTCGCTTCACCATAGGCGCAATAGATGGATCTGGTGATTTTCCGGGCCCACTTGGCATATGCACGGTAGCTGTAGGTGATCGGAGGCACAATTGTAAGTGCAAGGATCGACAACTTCCAAGAAGTGTGGAAAGCCATGAACATGCCGCCCACCTCTGAGGTGACGGTATCATGAGAACTGCTTCAACCCAGGACACTCTTTGCTGTCCCGTTCTGACAAACATTGGCATCAACTGCAGCTGTGGTGCCAGCAAGAGAACGTTGGCCAGCAGATCATTCATCAATGTGCTTAGCGGCCTTAGCAGCTCCGTCAGGTCATCTTCAAATGTATATTATGATAATAAGGATCCTATTATTTAAAGACTATATTAGGGTCCCCTATTTTCGGAAACTCCCATATTTAAAGCTAACTTTAGTTGACAGAATGGACATGTGTTACAGTCTTGGCGAGTCTTGCATGAGTTCTCACATTTGCCCAAAGAGAGTGGTATAACACTGTGGGGTTCCTACGCTCAGGGTGGGCGGGGTGGGAGTGAAAGTTGAAAGGGAGGGAGAGAGAGAGAGAGAGAGAGAGAGAGAGAGAGAAAAAAAAGAGAGAGAGAGAGAGAGAAATAAAAAAAAGAGAGAGCAAGAAAAAGAGAGAGAGAGAGAGAGAAAAAAAAGAGAGAGAGAGAGAGAGAGACACATAAACCGTGAGGAGTGTGGTTGGTTTACGACTGACAGGCTGCAAGCATGGAAACTCTGAAGGTCGCCCCCAAATATCCGAAAGATTTGTGCTAAGCGGCTGCGTCATCTGACCTTGGTGCAGCTGTGCATTTCGCTGTGCTAAGCTACTTTCGGAGACTGAAACCGCAAACCAAGACTACGACAAGACGGGTACCAAGTTCTCAGTGCCACTGCAAGGACTGGCAACTTCAAGAGCTATATATATTTCGCTGCAATATGAAAGCTTCTTGGAAACCAGTGTACTAGGTTGCACGCATCATTTCAGTAACTGCAAGCTTCGGAGAGGTCAATATGACAAGGCAGCCCTTCGCATGCATCTGCTGGTGGTATAGCCATCGTCTCCGTGTCACAACAGTCATCGTTTCACATCAGGATTGTCTGGAGCCGGACGAGACAGGGAAACGAATGCTTGCTTGTCCAAACAACCAAGAAGCACTTGGGAAGGACAACCGAACACCCTGAAGGAACCAGAGTAACTAAGCTATCGCTAAACCACTGATCCAGGTTGCTGGCATCATTCGTCAGGCGCGATGTCAGCTGACCAGTGTGCATAGTGTCGAAGAAAGAGATATCCATGCGGACCACGCTTGCAAAGAGCTTCAAGCGAACAGAACAGGCCATGCGCCTCTGCACCAGTTCTTGCGCAAGGGCTTTCAAGCCGCTGAAGCATCCCTGCAAGATGTTGATGATAACATAGGTGAGCATGGCATACTCAAACTTTGATCTTCCACCCTCGGGATTCTTCAGATATGCAAGGATACCATCGAAGATCGACCCTTGCACATTTGGTGCAAAGATTTGCAATCCCTGCGTGATGACCAAACAGGTGACGGCTGCCACCAGCGTAGGCCAGAATTCCATGGAGAGCTGCCTTTTAGCGCATTGAGAGGTGCTGCCTATGCTCGACTCAACATGAACGGTTAGTGCAGAGACAAGCGACACTATGCGCTTGAAGTATGTCCATGTCGTGATCTGCTCTCCATCTCGGCGCACCGAACGTGCACCAAAACCTTTTGCGCTGTGCTTGTCCTTCCTCATGGTCAGCTGCCAGACACAAAACAACTTTACGAAAACGAGCTAATTGCAAGCATGCTTCTGTTTGTAACACCGCGGACAGAGGTCGAAGTCACACGTTCTGCATCTGTATGCGATATAATGTGGGCCCTGGCACGTGCAGGCGACGTGCAGCTCTTAGCTTGGTCGCATCAACCGAAACCGCCAGCGGCCTTCATTTGGTCGCCGCATACGTCACAACCATGGCATTTCAGACCCGTCTCAAAGAAGAGCGGGTGCATGTGGATATGCGGAATGAGCCTGAACACCGACCGGCTGGTGATTGCTATGTGGGCGGCTCTCATAGTCAGGATCGACAACTGGGGCACAGGCTCCCCTTGTTCCTCGGTGAACTTGTTCAGCAGGTTCTTCAGCATGAAGTACTCCTCGGCTGGCTGAAAGCATGCAAGACAAGCAAGCTCGAGAAATGTACACCACGACACGGAACAGTCAAACTGATAGCAGAACAGCCTGCTTGCACATGAATCTGCGGCCATGAAGCTACGTTGATCATAACCATAGTCAAAGCTTGCAGCGTGCCCTGCAAGGCCAAGAACCGCGGGTCGTAGTGGTACACGATGCATTTGATACCATTGTAGAATGACATGCCTGTCACAGGAGCGCACGGAGCAGCAATTGAATACAAACAGCATGACAGAGTTTGCTTCTGGCAAGCAAGGTGAAGTCCTCTTGGCCCTGTTGATTGGCTCTCCGTGTTCATGTCTCTCAACGGAAATCCGAACTATCAATCGCTCAATCTTACTCACCTCGTTCAGTGTCAGCCCAGAACTGGAGCTCCGGGGATAGACAGGTGACCGGCGGCAAGTTTGAGTACGGGATCTGGCAAACCGAAACACAACGTACCTTCGAACTCCAATCCTTCTCTCTCAGCATTGGCTTTGCAAGGAAGGCAAGCAAAGAGCTTGGCAGCCACACTTTCAAGAGCCTTACAAACTGCAGGCTACTAGAGCTGATGAGACCAACACCGAGCCAGGCGCCTGTGCTGATTGCGAAAAGCACAAGCATGATGATCTCCTTTCTGCGATCTGCCCGCTTCATGAGCAGCGCATGGTCGCGGTTCATCTCAAAAGCACTCTTCTCCTCCTGGGTGTGACAGGTTGAAGCAAAGATTGGTTGTCGTCTTGAGCACTGCAACTTCCACAACATCCGGGCTGCCCACACTGGAGGAGGAGATGACAGAAGATCCGGCAGAGCCTGGAAACGATAAAAGCGCCCCCGTCCAAGTGTCCCCCCCTGACACCTTCCTGGGCACTTTGCACAAGTGCACTCTTGAACCCGAGCACCGCACCATTCACAGCCTGCATGGGCACCTTGCCCCGGAATGCATGAACATTTGCAGAAAGAGTCGAAAGGAAGGCATGCCACTGGACAATCACGGTCCAGCCTCCGCCAAAGGCACTCGCAGATCACCGTTTGTTCCGTTGCTAGCAACTTCTCGTGCAGACTCCTCGGTCGAAATGTATGCTCAGACACAAAGCTACAATGAGCTCGACTCGCTCTTTCTCGTGCCTGCGCCTGCCGAAACTGCTGAAGAGGCGAGCTGGCCTGCGCTGCAATGCCCACTCGTGGATGTCGTAGAATGTGGACTGGAGCATCCCAAGCGCCTCCGTGCGCTTGTAGACCAGGAAGGCAAGCCCGGCCATCAAAGGAAACACCTCAGAGACGCATCGCCATCGCGCACCGCTCCCTGTCTTGGCCTGGGCCGCGGGCCAAAACTCGAACGAGGCAGCAGGTCAAGATGTCCGACGTCACCTGGCTAAGCTCCCAAGGCCTCCTGAGGCCTCCCACAGAGAAACCGCCCAAGGCTTGCACCGACTCGTACTCATCCACGTCTGCATTTTTTTTACTATGGGTGCCCACATAGTAGATGCTCGAAGCAACGAGAACATCCACGAGAAAGGCCTCCAGGTGCAACGCGTTCCAGGACGCTTGCGTGACATCACGACCCGCGGGTGAACTCCAATCTCTCCCAGCGAGGCACAGCTCCGGTGGTGACGGCGAGCGCCCGGCGGGAGAGTTGCATGTGTCCTGGGTGGGGCTTCAGCTTCCCGCACATGCACCTCTGCTGGCCTCGCTGGGCCCCCCAACCAAAAGTAGCACTGATCTGGTCTTCGGAACTTGAGAGAGGAAGCAGCTGCGGAATGCAAGGCCAGCTCACTGGCACGGCGCAGACAAGGCAGGTATCAACCGCGATTGCCCACCTTCCCGCATGGGCACTCAACACTGTTTTCAGATTCAATCCAAAGAGCATGTGATCGAATTGCAAGAGCATCTTGCTCATGCAATATGCCACACTTCTACGAAGGTGCTGCAGCACTGCCTTGAGCATACACGCAGTAGTCTTTTGACGAGACGAGACAGACTCTTGGAGTCTGTTAAGCTAAGGATTCAAACCTCCACAGAGGCCGGCACGTCTGGAGGAATTTCAAGCATAGTATACTGCTTTCGCACTTTCTGCATATGTCTTGTGTTAACAGCAGAGAACGGTCGCATGGACATCGACCCTTTCTTGGCAGTCTGCTTTCTTGCCAAGAAGGGGTGTGGTAATTCTTGGATTGCGGGCTGTCTCGAGCCATCTAGACTGCTTTCCTCAGAGTCCGCCGAAGCATCTGACGAATTCCACGCGAGTCTTGCTCTTGGCTCTCGAATGCAGCCCGTCGTAGCCACGCGTTGCAGGCTTGAGACGCTTGCTAGGGAACTCCGGCGTCGTCGGGCATCCAGCAGATCGTCTGGCTCCTCCTTCTCCCAAAATGTTAACTGAAGCCCAGGCCCACTCTGCCACTTTGTCAAGGAAGCAATCAGCGCAAGCCTGAGGTCCTTTCTGCACACACTCTCTGGTTCTCACATACTCTGACTCTCCACAAACGCAAACACAGCTACGGCCTGCTACGGCCATGCCCCCAGGCCCTAGGCTCCGATCCTCTGCATGAGCCTGGGCTGGCTTGGAAAGGGCTCGCTGCACGCCTCGGTCCCGCAGACTCCTGGGCCGTGGGGAGAAGGAATGAAAGAGAAAAAAACACCTGATTCATCGCAATCACCCCACAACACCCCACAACACTCTGCTCAACCGGACTGGCCGGCCCTGGCCTGCGGGACCGGGCCAGCGCCTGACTACGAAGCTCAAGCCGAGCGAAGGAGCTTCGCAAAGAGGTCACCGCGTCCAGCAACGCCGCTGGCGATCCCGCTTCGGTCATGGCACAGAGATGCAGTGACTCCTCTTTGCTTAAAGGGCTATTATACAGCTTCTCTGTAGTGCATCCTAAAAGCGGCCAAGCCTTAAGAGCGAGCGGAGCAAGTGCAGGTGCCACACGACGAGTGCAGATGTAAAGCATTCAGCAAGCTGGGACCTCCCATCGCCCGTTGCACTCGTCCATCTCAGCCATCCTTCCACAAACGTGGCAGCCTTCTGCTCTGTAATCTCGGATATGCCACGGGCTGAGCTGCGCACCGCAGCAAGGCTGGCTGCAAAATCAACGGATACTAACATGAAACATTCCGGTGTCTGGTGCCAGATGCTGAGCGATGCCTCGGCCAGCCTAAGACATAGTCCAAAAGTTCTGGTCTTTTTAACGGTTAGGCCCGTTAGGCTAACGTCTCTAGTTGGCTTTGTGGCGAGTATGACACAGGGCTTCCACGGCTCAGGCTTCATAATCCGTTTGAGAATGGACACATAACTTGAGCCAATCAATCACCCGGCGCGAACATGAACAAGATGGAGGCGACCTCCAGGAGCTCGATAAAGTCTCTGTCTCATTTCATGCGCATCAATTCCATGCAGTCACGTCTGGGAGCTCGGTCGAGATGCCAGGGACGCACAGAGTTCCTGTTCGCCTGCTGAAGAAGCAGCAGAACCTGCTTTTGCAATTGCGGCAAACATCACGTAAAGTGAAGGAGGCAAAGGCAAACTGCACTTCGTGCCTTGACGGCGAGAGTGCCAGAAGTGCCTTTTCTGGGAACCTGACCAAACACCTCCGGAGCTGCCACGTTTGCCGAAGGCTCGCCTCTTCAAGCCTGCTCCGGCCTGCTCCAGGACCATCCTCATTCGGGCAAAGCATACGCACTTTGGTATGCCTCAGTGCAGCAGCGCATAGCAGCCAGCGCATGCAGTGCATAGCAGCGCAGTGAAGGGATGCAGTCTCTTGCATCGGAGGTTGAGCTGTCTCACGTCCACTCTGTCTGACACATGTTGCGCTGGCCTAGCCTGGACCTTCGCCTCACAAAAGCCAGGGAACCTTTCAATTACGGCCGTGCAAGCAGCATTCAGAACCCAGGGTTCCCCATCCATCTGGAAGTGCTGTCCTGCAGCCAAGCTTGAGGCTTTCTGACTCTCTGTCTCTGAGGAGGAGAAGGCTAGCTGCAGATGCAACATACCAACATGTCCTTTCTTCAGGCGCATTTCCACACGGCGTGGCTGAAAGGCGATATCCACATTGCCACATGGGGCCTTCAGGACCTTCTTGGCCAGGGTCATGCCAATGACCTCGGAGGCTGATCAGGGGAATTCTAAAACCCACAGCACACACAAGCAAGGAGGCGAGGGACTCCGTAGGGACCTTGTCTGGTGAAAACCTCCAGCCTCCCATCATTCGGGCTTACCTGGTCCGCAGGTCAAGAAACTGAAGACATACACTTTCTCGACTGCAGGTGCAACCCTCAACTGCCTGTCTTCGCACGGCCTCGCTGCCGTACAATAGCATGCCTGCACCTGCTTAAGCGAAGAACATCGACAACAGCCGCTGGGCTCTATGAGCGGCTGAACCACCACTGCTTGCATCCGGGCGTCCATAGGAATTCAAGTTTGTGAGCGTGAATTGGCGGATGGAGCTCGGAAATGTGACCGTTCCCGGATCATCATCAAATCTGACTTCAAGGTCGTCGTTCAGAGCACGGGTACGACAGCACAAACATCTCGCACAGTTCGGACCATTCAGTGCATAACATAGCAGACCGCCATGAAGAAACCGGCATGGTGGGACGCAGCGCATCCGAAAGCAACACTTACCGAAACCCGACGACCGCACTCTCCCAACTTCGTAGGCAGTGTGGGCGTCCATCCCAACCGAGAAGTAATTGGTAAAGTATCCAATGAACTCCACAGTCCCACGTTGACGAAGAGATGGCGGCAGAAGATGGGAAGGTCTCAAGGTGAGCCGCCACTGATCAAGCAGAACGGTCTCGGCCTTCATAGCACGCTGAACATAGGACAGCAGCTGAAAGTTGTCTGTGAGTGCAGGGCCCCAACCAAGAGACCGGGCCAGATCATTCCCTGTACCGAGAGGGACTATTCCAACGGGCGGTAGCCGGATGTTCTTGAACAAGGCTTCTCGTCTGTCATTCAACTCAGAGAGGACCCAGGTCACAGTGCCATCCCCACCACAGGCCAAGAGAGCAACATCTCGGCTCTCCCGGAGCAGATCTGCCGCCAGCTTTAGTCCAGACTCGAGATCATTCGGAAGTTTGCAGATCTTCCCGTTCTGGGCCAAGAGCGCTTCGAAGAGTCTCTCGAAGCGCTTGCCGCTCTGATCTCCAGAGCCTGCAGAAAGGATTCAACGCCCGAAGCGCGCAGTTGCGAATGCAGCGAGTGCTAGAAACGCACTGGCCCCCATCCTGGATTCACAAAAGCGATGAGGTAGCGGCCTGCTGCGCCCTTGCATCAAGCCCGGCTCAAAGGGAGAGAAAGCCAAGCAATGAAAAGCAAAACAGTCCGAGATGATCCAAAGTTGTTCAAGTGGCCAGGGAGGACTGGAGATCGTTGTATTCGAGCAACGAGATCTGGTGGCCTCGCATTTCGCAGAAGCAGGACGCAAAAAAATGGCAACAGTCAACCCCTGCGGCCTCGTACAGGAGTTGGGAAGCTGACATCGGTGCTGCCTGGAACATCGTTAGCCGGAGTGGCGATGGCTGGCTTGCCTCGGTGCAGGTTCACATCGCGTCGCTGCTACAGCTCGATGCCACCTGGCTGCCAGGCTCTCTCTGCGTCACTGTGGTTTGGGGAGATGCCGCGATGCCAGAATGCCGGACTCGGACCGGATGCTGCAGCCAGAGGGCCCCAGGTTCTGCAGTTGAAGAACCTCCCGGTTTGTGCGGTCACGAGGAGACTTCGGTGGGAAGGCGTCAATGCAGTTGAGAAACACAGAGCAGGCCAACATCCTTGCAGGAAAGCATCCGTTGGACTTGCACATCAAAGCCACGATATTAAATGTGCCACACCACAGTGGAAGTCAGACGTCTCCACTTCGGGCAAGTCACAATGCCAGAATGGCAGTGCAGAAACTGCCGAACAATCCCACCTCCGCTCGTTCGGGGTGATGGTGATCTATTGGAGACTATGCATGAAAAGACTGGACTTGCGGTAGGGGAGCAGATGGTGTCGAGCAGCAAAGAAGCAGCTCCTCCACAGCTGTTAACTGCTGACGCAACAGATATTGGTGTCAACTATTTTCCGGAAATGTGAGCGATTTCTCTGCAAAGGCAACTACTTGAGGTGTCTGACCTGGCTGCACTAAGTCACTGAGGCCACAAAACAACCAATATAGGTAAGCCCAAAGCATAGATACTTTGTGCTGACAGAACACGCCACGACGGTCGGGACAGCAGAAGTGACCTGCAACTCACGGTACCAGTATTCACGGCACCAAAGCTGTAAGAAGCTGTCCAGTTCAGTTGTCGATGTTGTCACACGCCCGAGTGCCCGAGAAAGCACAACGCCTGGCGTAGCAAGGCATCCAACGTGGCGGCCACAGAGACTTTCTCTATCTGGCTTGTTGTAGCAGAACACGTCGTATTCGGATGCCTTTCCTCCCAGACCGCGACTCATCTCACTAAGACAAGAACGACGGCAAGTAGACGACATGTCGAATTCTCGCCAGGAAGCGTCTACCGTTGCCTGTCAAAGTTGCCGGGGCACCGCTTTCCTGATTCTGGCGAGTCCTGGCAAAAGGCGCCATGTCCTCCCAACCTCCCCGAAACCCCTTAACTCGATGAACCGTCTGGTCGTTCAATTTTGGCTGATTTCCCCAAACTCCTGAAGAGTTTGCAGTCGAAATTGCCTGGGCGATGGTAATACCTCGGGTTTACGGAAATCTCTCGACTTTGTGCCAGGAGGCCTAGGATGTCCAGGCTCAGCCAAGTTGCCCTTCAAAAGCTTGGCACTCAGGGTTCTTTTCACAAATCTGGGCACAGCCCGTGATAGATGTGGTCGCCGGTGTAGGCAGAGCCTGGCCGAGAAAACGTCGGAAGGCAACACACTCAATTCAAAATCCAGAACCTGGCCTCACGTCCGCAGTCTTTGGGGCTTTCGCAAATACACTCGCCCACGGACGCGTTGAATTCTCGTAGATCCTGAAGGCCAATGAAAAAATTCACAGGAAGCCCAAAGTGAGAGCGTGTCGGTCCTGGCACTGCGCATTCTTGCATTCCGGGCCTCAGCAGCGCAAAGACAAGGCCGCTTGGCCCGGAGCCAAAACTTCAAGGAGCATCGCGTTTTGCGGCAGAGCTTCGCAAACCCCCGCACACCACATCCTTCTCACATTCAGGGTCCTGCACGACACCTTAGAGTGCAAAGCAGTTGCAAAGCAACCGCGTTGTCGAAGTCTTTTTGCACCGTTTCCCGAAAGTGAGATGCAAGCCGGAACTCTCCAGCTTCGCGCGCCACCGGCCAAGTTCCACAGCCTTATCCCGAAACGCTTACCGGTCTCCACAAGCGAGGCCTAAGCGATTGCGAAGCAAACTTATCAAGTCTAAAAGGCGCACGAGGAATACTACGGTAATTTCTTCGAAACGGACCTTCTCATGTTGCTAGAAGAACACTCCGCAGGGAGGCCCTGCCTTGCGACAGACCTGGTGTGATGGTGCTTAGACAGCCTTGGATTAGCTGTTTCTCCCCGACCAAAATCCATCAATTGTACGATGCAGGACTGAGAGACGTGCGCACATCATGGACGAATAGACTACACAGCTAGCCGCTCATCATGACCTTCGCATTTACTCTAATACCCTGTGGCCGAAGCGCTGTATGAGGTAGAACAGCTAGGGTCTTGTCGAGCAGGATCTCCTGAAGCTGTGGCTTCGGGGGGCCCAGGGCCCAGAATGCAGCAGCACAGTAGCACATAGGCACATGCTGCTACTAGTAGCCACCGGCAAGCGCACCACTACTGAGTGCACTCCTTCTCCGCCGCATAGAGTTGTACGAGCAAAGGCGTCAGCAGGCTGACGGGGCGCATGCAAGGATGCTGATGGCAAATGGCGGTGCTGCAGCCCTTTTCTCACATATATATATATATATATATATATATATATCATGCGCTAAGCACTAGTCAAGGGTCTGTGAACTTTGCGAGCAGATGACATCAGTTCAGCAGAAAGGACTGGGAGTGGTGTTTCTCTAGCTAGCTGACCACCGCTTCCTGGTTCTTGATTGCATGATATTGCATGTAGACCGTTGGCAATCTGGCACAACGGCTTCATGGCCTTGAGCGCGTTCGTTCAAGCAGACCGCACTGCCAAACGCTTCCGCACAAGCTCATCGTATTCAGCGAAGCAAAACGGCGCCCTGAGCTGTCTCGTCTCGCTCGTTTTTTTGCAATGCGAGTGATTTCAAGGTCTGTCACGAACCCCAGCCCCTCGGCCAGACAGTTGGGCGCAGAAAGCAAGAGGCAACCCTCGAAAAGCATGACAGAAGCTCCAGAGAAAAACACGCAAGTGCACGCAGGGCGGCCATGAAAGCCGAACACAAAACATGTGTCTCACAAGGCTTAGGCAGCACCTTGTTTATCAGGGGAAGCATGACATCCGCAGATGCAGCTCGGAAGAGGAGCTTCCAACAACAAAACAGCTTGAGATGACCTCTCATCGCGCGGAAGAACCGCGAAGCCCATCCTAAAGCTGCATCCGTGCTGCCGGACGTGATCGAAATGCTCTGACGCTAGCAACTGACCTGCCTGCAGTGGCATGCTACTGTCACCAGCACTGGATCACTGAAGGAGTCTATCAACTCCAAATTAATACGGTACATCCCGGGCCGGCTGTACAGTTTCAACACCACGCGCATCACATCAACATTAACCAAGCTCTGCTGGTATATGCCCTACCTGTCCTTCTAGCATCAACATCATGTGCCTGCTGCTGGTGCTGACACTTGCCGGCCACGGGCGGCCCTCGGCAAGTTGATCATTGCAACTGCAGAGGGATCGGGCCTACCTTGCGCGGCGTTTCGGGCAATCCTCCTGCCCTGAACACGCCTGGCTTAGTAGCGTCTCCGAGAGGCTGGAAACTGTCCTTCACCTTGATCGGCCTGCAAACCGTCCACGACGACATTCCACCTCTCGGAGCCTTCTCAAACTTACATACCGGCAACCTCCAGGCAGCTTCCAGCTATCAGTTCTGATTCGCCGGTGCACTGGTGCCTGTGGGAATTCCGTGGTTCGACGGATTTCCGAAGCCTCGAAGCCCCAGCTCCACAGCTCGCGAAGCACATGCTAACAGCATGCTGTTGGCTGACTGAGGCTTGCTCAACATGTCTCAAACGAAGGGCCGCAATCAACGTCTGGAAGTTATGGCTTACAAACTCAACCGGGGAAGCGTTTACATCATGGCCCGCAGACTTTTGATAGTTGTTAAACCATTGCAAGGATCGCTGCTTTTCCTTGAAAGCACTTTTTTATGGGGTGCAAGAGGATGGGATTCCTTATTGCTCGCACAACAGCCCAAACAGCTGCACTTTAGCCTACACCTTAGGCCAGCTCGTGACTCGGTTAGTCCTCCTCTTGCGCAGCGTCGCATGATCTCCTAATTCCACATGCATTAGCACTCGCGTCGACAATGGAGGCACGTTTGTGCGCCTTAAGCGTCGTAGGTGTGCTACCGGCAATCCTCATGAGGCAAGATTCTCACCGAATCCAAGCCGGATCTATACATCTTCGGAGGAGTCACCAGGGGATGGGGAAGTTCTGTGTCAGACAACTTGTCTTCGGCAGTTGCAACAGAACCGATCGGACTACTTTTCAGACTCCTGAACTTCCCGATCCTTCGAACAGGTCACCGGCTTTTGATCGCAGCCCAGCCCTGCATTTCAGATGCCAGCGCCTTCATACTCTTCATGCAATGCAGGGCCTCAGGGGTGTGGCCGTGCAAGTGCATAGTACGCGACTGCCTTAGACCCTCGGCCTCGTCGTCCAGAATCAACCCCTTCTTCTCATCACCGGTTGTTTCCACACCTTGCGCGGAGGCTGAACTATGGAGGGGTTGAGCCTTTGAGCCTCTTGCCGAGGGGGATCTGCTTGCAGATAGGTTTCGACAGATGAAATTCCAGGGGGATAAGGTGATGGCCTGCAAAAGCATGGAGCTAGTTGTCACAGGAGATGCCACAGAAAACCCACATGCTGCGGATACCTTCGTCTGGACAAAGGTGCAACGGCCAGCTACTTGCTGCTCGCAGAAAATGTGTGCCTCAGTGCGAGTCTCAGTTCTTCGGGACACCTCGGACGAGATCTGTGAGCCAAGGGACCTCCAGGTGGCTCTGCATATCCCAGCGAGCTAGGAAAGGAGCTTGCCACCAGGGCATCTTGCGAATGCTGTGAATGCGGACGAGCTCAACCTGACATTGCCAAGCCATGTCGACGAAGCTCAGGTCGCTACAATGCTACAAGCCGTGTGAAGTTTCCGCCGGGCCACTGTACATGAACTGTCCCCATTCCCACCCAGGAACACCTCAGCGCATCTTGACGAGAGCCGTAGTTAAATTCCCCCTCAAGTCCCTCAAGTCTGAGAGGCCAGCCAGCGCATCAAAACTGTCGGAAGCGGAGGCAGGGAGTGAGTTTACAAGCTCTGGCACCTGGGCGCTGGCAGGCACTGGCAGCAAAACAACTTCGGCGCCTTCGACGGTCAAGACCAAGCCAGCAGCACCGGCTGAAAAACCGAGTGAAGATGCTGGCACTGTCCGGTACTCATCACACTCTTCAAAAGAGACCTGCTGCAGTTTTCGCTCGTTTGCCGTGGCCATGCATATCGACTCAGGCTGGGCATTTCAAGACCACGGGCTCGGCAAACAGTGCTACTTGCGATTGCAGAACTGGCTTCCCTTCCCAGCATGTTGTTTTTGCAATTCCTGCCTTGCACGAAGTAGCTCATGCACCAGCAGAATATGTGTTGCCGGTGACATCGGCGGTGCCAAGTTCACATCTTCGCAGGGATACAAAGAACAGCTACGATAAAGCCTGCCGAAACTAGTGTTCTGACGACACTCCAAAGACCGGATGATTCACATCATCTCTGACTGGTAGGCCAAACATCTCGCAGGAATCAAAGTCTTCTATCCCTGGTCCGGCTTGGAGGCACAGGCAGGTACGGACCAGTTTAGTGGACTGCTTTAATGCATTGGTCTGTGGTCGAGACAGGTGGCCAACGAGTTTGTTCGCAAACACTTATCTGCTGTGAGTCCCGAGCATTTTTTCATTCGCGAGTGTTGATCTGCCGTTTCTCGTTATGGTTAGAACCCTTTAATTCACAGACACATACTAGTATCTGAAGTGAGTCGCGAGTGTCTGATCTGTTGCATTTTGCGATGATGGCCGGCTCTGGTCGAGCTGCACATTGAAGTTGCTCTGGCCCAATTTGCAACTGGAGAAGACTTGTTGGACATTGGAGCACGGTGAGTTGGTAACAGGAGTCTCTCTCTCTCTCTCTCTCTCTTCACTTCACTTCACTTCACTGGGGACAAGTCCAGCAAGCTGGACCCGGGCCAAGGCCCCCCCTTCTCTTCCACGACTGTGGGAGAAAGGGCATTGGGGGATTTTCCCCCGTGGTCGGAGTGGTTTGTGGAGATTGCCTGGTAGGGACCCACCCTAACCCATAACTTTAGCCCGCATCCCGGCCTCGTCCCCGCGCCCTCTACGGCAAAGTCCTTAGCCCCTCACCAGGCAATTTCCCCCCCACTGGTTCAAGCATTCGGTGGCCGCCCCTACGCAAAACAACAGCGACACGCTAAGGCCCGTACAACAGTACTTGCAAAAACACGACTGCAGGCTGGCCCCCCTTCTCATTCAGTTGCGTCCCCGAGTTTCCCGAACCGTCTGCAAAAACCAACGGCGAAGAACAGGCAAACGTGCAGGTAACGAAGACGGCGGGCCCCCCTCTACTTTAGAAAGAAAAAGGCCGGTTGAATTATTTCTTCTAGTTTGGGCAAAGTCGGCGAAAGCGTTGAATTAATGTGGCGGTTGGTAACAAAAGTCGCAGAGTGGCGACTGGTGCAATTGAATTGGGCTTTCGGTCGCTACTTCGAGCTGTTGTAGAAAAGGAAACCACACGGCGGCTACTTCGAGCTACCTGCAAGAAGGTATGCATTCCCCCGGCAAGGGTTCAGAGGAGAAACTCGGGAGCAAGGGGAGGCGAAAGGCAGCAGCAACACACGAAAAAGGAGTGCCTTCACCCAGCTCCCGTCCCCCGCACACTGCGCTTTTTACAAGTCGCGCTCACGGCCCTCACGTTGGTGGTGCATATGTTCCTGTACTTGCTGCACTTGCCACCAAATACTCGGCTGTAGTCGTACTCGCTGTGGGCTTCTGCTCGGACTGTGTGGGCGTTCTTCCCCCAGCCTGTTTCTCCGTGGCCTTGTGCATGGCCGTCTCCCCCGCGGGCTGCGGCTGGGGGTGCGCGGGCGCTCTTTCCCCAACCGTCTTCTCCTTGGGCTTCGGCTAGGAGTGCGCGGCCTCTCTTCTCCCAAGCTGCGTCCCCCTTCTTGCGAGTCATCTTTGGTGGCTGTTCCAGTGCTTCCTGTTCCTGGCTCACTTTGGCCTTGGGCTGTCGCTGTCTCGCGGTTGCTTCCGTCCTCGGTCGTCACTTTTTCATCTTGCTCTCCCCTGCTTTGGTCGCGCAGTTCTGTGCCGGAGGTTGCGGAGTCTGTGCTCCCCCAGTCGACTTCATCTTCTTCGCCCCCTTCTCGAAAGTCGGCTGTGGCATCTCCCCCACGGCTTGTTGTTGGTGGCGTCCTTGTTGTTGGTGACGTCGAGGTTGTCGCCCCCACTGCTTTACGCCGCATCCGGAGCTTCTTCCGGATTTGGCGTGCCTTTTTTAGTAGTGGGCCGGCTCCTTGTGGAAAGCGGATAACATGTGCCCGTGTCTCATTGGCGAGCTTCGGCATATACTTGTCCACGATCCTGGTAAGCTTGTCCACCGTGTTGGCTATTTTGCACCTTTCCTCAAACCGTTCGCGGTACTTGGCATACTCCCCCGCCTCCAGGGTGGTCAAGGGCTTGTCTGTCACAAGGTCCATCCATGTGTCACCCTCCTTGTAGATCTCGCGCTTCCCCCACTTGTCGAGTGGCGCAGGTAGAAAGTGTAGGCCTATCCCCCTCTTTGTGGTAAACCTGGTCATGTGTGTGAAAGGGACCTGCGTGCTTCTCGCTTCCCCTGCCTCTCGCAGCGGTGGATTGCTGCCCTGGGTCACCGGACGGCTTCCCGTCCCCTTCTCACTGCAACCATGGAAACGGCATGCTGGATCTCCCCTCTCATGTACCTTGCGGAAACCCTGCTGGCATACTCCTGCACCCTGTCGACATATGCGGCATTGCTTCTTCCCTTTCAGCTTTTTTCCCCTACTTGAGTCCATCTGTACAACTCCACCACGGTGCTTATTGCTCTCAGTCTCCCCGATAGTCACGGACTTGTAAGTGTGGTACTCCCCCTCCCAGCGCAGTCGTTCGGTGAGCGAAGCTTGGCTGAGAAAATCAGGGTGCTGGTGGTGAAGAAGACCGCGTCCCCCTCGATTAGCAGGTCGAGCTGGAAGGCCTTGCTGTCCCCCGGTCGCCGGACTGCAAGTAGTGTTCGACCGTGCCGTTCAACTTTATAGCTCGCCCCCTGCAGGGAAGGCTACACGGGCCACTTAAGGGCAATGGCGGCGGACGATTGGTCTCAAGCACCGCTGGGACAACGGTAGGGCTCTCTCGGAGGAACAGTCCGAGCCAACCCCACCAGCTGTCCCCCGATGCAAGGAGGTGGAACACACCCCCAAGCAAAGGTGCAGTACTTGAGCCAAAATCTCTCTCTCTCTCTCTCTCTCTCTCTCTCTCTCTCTCTCTCTCTCTCTCTCTGCACCAAACAACGACGTCAACGCGAAGTTGAGCAGCATGATCATCAAGGATCAACGACGATAGAGACGGCCGAGGCGTGAAGCCTCCGTTTGGCTCTAAATACGAGTGCACGGACAGCCCCCCGCCTGATTCTGGATCGAGGATTACAAGATCAGCATGGCAGGGCCGCTTCTGGAAGCTCTGCTGGAAGCTTGAGACAGCAGAGCCTTTCCTGCAACGCTCCAGGAAGTGCTCTCACATGTGATGAGAAGAAATCTTGGCCAAGGCTCTCAAACTGCAGCTTCCCGTCGAGACCGCTGACCGTCGTGTATCTCTGGAAGAAGGCACCTGCATCATGCACGATTTGGACGAGTCTGAGTCCTCGCCTACACTCGAAACTGCTTCCACATAGCACACACACTGAAGAACTTGGATGTCTCAGCTTTGTCTGTGCAAGCTGGCCACTCAGGAGCGCAAGTACCGCCGCCAAGGGATTCTCTGAAAGGAGCTCCGGTGAGAAAGATCCTTGCCAAACATGTTCAAGCACAGGGGGCCTGCACCGCAGACTGGAACCTAATTGCAACAGAGAAGCCACTTTGCTCCGCGCAAACATGCATTGCCAGCAGCATCCATGCCACTGTTGGCAGCGAGCCATCTTTCATGCGGGGAATTCGTCTCATCCTCGAGAGAAGCACTCTGTATCAGCTGCTCAGATCTCCTATGTTTGGGCAGCAGTCCTCAACCACCATTTCAGGCAGCGCAGCGTCACAGTCAGCACCGGGACCTGCACCACCTCCACAGGAAACGACACCTCCAAGCCGCCCGAATCCGCCTAAAAGCCGCGAATCGCATGCGGCCAGGTTGCAGTCGGAGGATTCGGAGGCACTGCACCCACATTCCGAAACCAGCTTACCTCTGTAGCAATACGGATTGCAACACTGCTCGCATCGATAACACAGAACCCATGCTGAGAAGTCGCATGCTGGATGGAGTGGTGCGAATTCAAGGCCAGGTCGACCTTAGCTCAAGAAACTAAAGCCTTTGCGAAGTGTGCTTGACAAGCAAACAATCTGGCTAGTGCTCCACTCTGCACCAAGGCACCAGGACATGACTGCCCGTCGTCACAGACAGAATGGGTATTCGGGCATCGTCGATGACCTGGAGAGAGAGAGAGGCCCAAGGCATGAAAAGCAAACAATTGCACGTTGGATTTCTCGCACAAGCAATGGCATGGCTGGGACGCGCGCAAGCACAGTGAAGCCATCAGGGAATCCGGTGGAGTGACCTGAGGAGTACCATTCCGCTACGAGTAGCACACAAGCGGAAGAGCCAGCGCGCTTCATTGTTTGTGGAGCCAAGTTGCTGTCGGAAACGAGTATGTCCCGGACCTGATCATGGCATTCGCGTGCCGACGCACAGGAGCAAAAAATGCTTTCGGATGTGCCCGGCCTTCCTCAGAACAGTCACTGCATCTACTTGATGTGCGGGCGAGTGGGTAACACACCTCAGCGAAGGGTAGGACATGGCAGGGCAGGGGGAGGGCCTCACAGATCGGAGCATTCCGGCCCATGGCTCCGCTTCCCGTCTGGGAGAAGCGCACGAGGTCCACATCGCTCCCGGGCGTCTCCAGAGCCAAAGCCAAGCTTCCCACCAGCGCCATCTCCTCAAGCGCCGCTACAAGCACTCCGCCGCATGAGGCTCTGGTGGGGCCCTGGAAGGGTGTCCTTGTAATCGCTTTCTAGCGCCGTCCTGGGAGCGATGGTTGCGGCTCAAGAAGATAAATGAAACCACTAACACGCTCTCGCTGCACACGTGCATTCGCAGCGTCCTGCATGCGGATTCCACCAGACTCACCCACTGTTGTTGCCACGCGCGCATGCCTGGGCATTTGCAAAGCACCGGCTAGCCCTGAATCCCGACTCAAGGTGCCGCCAAGCCGCCCTGGCAATAGCTGTCCATGTAATTCAGCATCTCCTACCGGCGAGCGGCTCCGACATGAACGTGCTCAGAATCCCTCCAACCCAAACTGAACCTCTCGGCAGTTCGCGAAACTTGCTGGATTTGCCTGCAGTTCGATCCGAGGCCGAATTCGGTCTCGCGACACCGCGCTTTTGCCAGAAGTTGGCTTTCGTTTGTTGTGCTTCTTGGCATTCCAGAGGTGGGGCAGTGTGAACTTGCTGACCGGCGAAGGCATGGCATCGGAAGTGGGGGAGAGGTTGACGGTGGGAACTGCCTGGGAGCATCTGGGACCTCGACAATGCGACAGCCTTAGGAGACTTCAGGCATGGACCAGAGGGGTTCCGAACAAAGGCTGAAGTCCTCATTTGTGCGGAGTCGGAGGGTGCAGGAAGCTGGGCTGGAAAACAGCCAGGCTCCCGAAAGAGAGCATCAGTTAAAGGCGCAGCCAACATCCGCAATCTCTTGATAACGGGCGAAAGGGCTCTCCAAAGAACCGCTGCTTCGAGGATACACCTTGCTCCGGCCATGGTCGCGGGATGCAGCTTCCTCGCTCTGCTCTCCCTCCCACACCCCTTAGCTCCTGCAGGTACTGCAATCCGCCGCAGCAACACGGAGCACTCCCAGGAGAAAGCGATGTTGCGAGCTCGACGTGAGCGTGAGCTTTCTGCGCTGCCTCGCGGAGGTCTGCAAAACATGTTTGTCTCGCAGGTGAAATTTGATTGATGCCATTCAAGATGATGCCTCAGGTGCAGATCTTCTGGCTCCAGCAAGATCTGCAAAAGGCATTAAACCGTTGGAGTGGCAATCGACGTTGCCATGGGCCTTGGTTGAGCTGAGCTGATTGAGAACTCCACAAACGGTTTGTGTCGGCTGCGGGTAGTCAGCGTAATGCGCCTACTGCAGCCTTTCCTAGTAGTTCAAGCAGATTGGGCAGCCACAACGACTGAGAATCCTGCATCTTGTGTCACCTCAGTCCAAAACGACTCCAATGCAGCACGACGCATGATCTGATATGCCGAGCTCTTGGGAAGCTGCACTGGAGTTGGATGACTCGCCACTTTCGCCAGCTTCGCTCATAGCCGGTGAGGCAGTGCCTCAACGACAGGAGGGCAACTGAACGAATCGACGCAATGCCTCTGCACCACTGCAATGACAAACTAGTTCTGCCAAGCAGCTTATCACTGATTCACTGAGGTATCCGAAGTCAACATGCCTTTCGCTCTCCTTCAAGGGACCAAGTTTTTTCGTTGGTCTTTACGGATGGAAGAACTCCAAAGCCGCTCGAAGACTCCTTGGCCACATCCTCCTTCTTGCACTCCGCTTGCGTCCGTGAGGCAAGGCCTTCCTCGGGTGCCATGCCGACCGCTCGAGCAGCTGCGCAGTGTCTCACATACCCGCCAAAGCACCCCAGGCAGCATATGCAGCATACAGGATCCCTGCTTCGCTTCAGCGGCTAATGCCACTAAATGCACGACATTGCCCATTGCCCAACCCTGGTCTTCTTCGAGGAAGGAGGAACGGAATTGCAATCAGAGACTTTAACTATGTCAGCCTGGGAGCTTTCACGTCTGCATCGCCTTTCCTGAGATCTGCTGCATGTGCCAGAAGACTGCATATTTTAGGTTATTGCGTGCTCGACGAATTCGCCAGATTTGTTGCGAACAGGCATCGGCAATGCCTGGAGCTGCGGCGATGCTGGATTCCTCTCCTTCTCCACTGCATGGTGCTCGATTCCTTTCCATTCAGGTGTTCACGACTTTGCCAAGTGCGTGCTAGCATCTATGCGACTATCCCTAGGCACAGATGCGTCTTGAACTCTACTAGCTCAATTCAAGCATCGATCGTTTGCAGCTGTTCCCACAGCCATCGCTCTGAGGGAGAGTAAAGTTCAGTGTAAGTCTGTTGTGGTTCGCGTTCCGGGCCGTGCAACAACACCACGGGACGAAGGCAATGTCTACGTGAGCGGGTAGAGAGTGGCTGCGAGTTGTGGTTATCTCTAGAAGGCTGCATGGTGGCATGGTGCTACAAAGTTGCATGCCGGCAGTTCTTTTGCATGCATCGAAGGCTATCTTGCTCCACAAGCTGCCAACGGACAGCCAACTTGCAACTGCAAAGGATCGGCTCGCAATCACGACTTTCGACGAAGACACCCTGCCGCGCGACATGCAGAAGAAAAGAAGCGCAAGATCAATGCTCGTCTTCTTTGGTCGGGCGGGGGCCGGGCTCCTGAGCGCAGAAGTTGATCCTCCTCCCACGATTCTCGTCGCAAGGGGTGCCTTCGGCAGCCCCCGCCTGGCACCTGGCCTGGAGGTCTGGCTACGGCCTGTTCGGAAGCCGAAGCCAGAGATCCAGCCACCAACAAGCCAGAGCTGATGTCATCAGAAGGGCGCTCCTAAATAAAACGACTGGCTGCCGGGCTTGGGCTTGCTGTCCGTGGGCTGGATGCAGCAGTTCGGGGAGTCGTCCCGGGCGTGTGCAGCTTTGCAGTGGGTGCATTCAGCCTGGGCGCGCTGGCACTGGGTGCACTGGACTCCGTCTCCTCCGAGTCCTCGGACTCCTGCGTCTCGCCTCCAAAGACGCTGAAGCCGTAGGATTGTGGGGCTGCAGCGGCCGCCGGCGCCGCTGGCCGCTGCGCTGGCGGAGCCAGCTGCCCCGGCTGCCCTGGCCTCGAGGAGGGCCGTTGTTGGAGCGCCTGCCTCAGGCTCGTCTGGTTGGTCTCAACTTGCCGCTGCAAGTTGGCCAAATTTGCGCCCTCCTCTCCGAGAATCGCTTCGACGGCCTTTTGCTGGTTGCGCAGAGCCAGCTGCAGCTGCTGGATCGCTTGCTTCTGCGACTCGATGATTGTCTCGTTTCTCTTTCTGATGATTGATGCCTGCTCCAGCTTATCACTTAAGACATCGATGTCCATGGTCAACTGGCTGCGAGCTTCCTCGGACATGACAAGCTGCTTCTCAAGTGCTTCAATCCGACGAGCCTTCTCTTTCAGCTCGGGTATATGGTGGCACTTGGACGAGTAATTCCGAACTGTCTCAGGATGGCCGGACACGTTAAGCGGCACAGAGCGCTGCCGAAATGTGCCGATCCTATCATCTTCTCGTGCCCGCAACCTGTCTTGTATGCTTCCAGCAAACATGGCTGATGCCGACTTCGGACGGTCCACGAGTGAGGCCTTGTGATGTGAAACTTGAGCCCGAGCACACGCATGCCCCTTGACCTTGCCGTCCCGGTGCGGGTCACGAATACGGCTGGCCTTTCCAACTGTATTTTCCTCATCTTGTCCGCGCGTGAAAATGACAGACACAGACCAAGAAGAGAAGGGTGACACGCTTTGACAATGCTTTGACAACACAACTCGACCGAGCTTGAAAGCACAGCTGCGAGATTCAGCTGGCGACGGACCGTTTCGTCATCCCAGCTTCAGTTTTTGCAGCTTTCGTTCAGACTCCTGTGGCGCGATGTCAACCGTCTTTCTCAGAATTTTCGTATACGCGCTATGCTGCGAACCATCTGCCCGCTCGCAGCTCCTCCAGCCGCGACAGATTGGAGGCCATGCCCACTGCCTGGAGAGGGGCATGCGTCAATCGAAGACCATGCCAGTCTTGAACAAAAGCACAGCATCATGCAATCATGCCTCCAATTGCGCCAAAGTCTTGGCCATGGATGGTGGCCCCGGCATTCCGGCGTTGCCCCTGAGGAGGCATCGAGTAAATCAAGGTCTAGGTTTGCTGAGCCTTACCTGCCATGGTTTCGAACTGCGGCGTCCGAAACCTACCGTACCCCGTAGAGACGCTGAACTTCGAACGTGCTCAAGGGAGAAGTTCGTTGCAAGGCCACCCCAGTGTAGGAACATTGGGCGTTGAATGCCGCGGGAGTTCACGAGAGGCTGACGAATCCCTTAAGCCCAGGTCTTCGACGTTGTTGAAGCATACTGCCATCTAATGCAGCTTAATGCGGTATATTTGTGGCTGGGAACCAAGGTCAACCGCAGCGCAATATGCATTCCGAAAGAATTGAGAGCATCCTTCTCTTGAAAGGAGCTGCAGATGCTTCCGGGAGCTGAAGGGCTTGGGAGTGGTGATGGGAAAGAACCGCATCTGTTTGTTGGTTCCCACTTTCTGCGACCTCAAGGATATAGAGAGATACGAGTCGCTGTGCTCTTACATGTGTAAGGAACTTTGAGCTCCAGGTTCTGCACTGCAAGTCTGTTGAGAAGAAGCAGCTCAGTCTGCAGGAGGCCATTTCTACGTCACGAAATGAGAACTTCAAATGCAGGGACCCGAACCAAAGGAAATACGGCATCGCACTCGTCTTTGCTGAGTGCAGGGCCACAGGACATCTGGATGGTGACTAACCGCATGTCTTGAGACCGCCTTGAGAGGAAAGCACACGAAGCCACACCCAGCTGACACACAAATTCTCTCCAACAGGACATGGTGATCTCTGCCGCGTCCCTCAAGTAACGAAGCCAAGTGCGGAACCGTTGGCAGATGAGGATTCAGCTCCGCTGCTTCCATCCTTGAACGAAGTACGAGTACCCCCTGGAAAGGGAACGTAGGCAACAGATTGACCGATTAGCCTCTGCGAAGGAGGCAACTCCTGACCTCAACAGCAAAATCTATTTTTCTTCGAAGGCCCTCCGCGGCGCATGGCTGAGCGCCTGGCCGTCCAGGCCAAATCTCTGCCGGTCTTCGAGAGAGAGGCTACTCCTCGGAGAGCCGTGGTGGCAGCTCCCGAAACGGCTGCAACCCGCGGCGTGCGCGCGCGCTCCGCTCCGCTCCGAGAGCCCCGCCAGGCCGGAGCCTGGGCCGCCTGGGCCTGGCTTTCGGTCTCTGCCTCGGATCAGAGAAACGAGGACCGGCTGGGCCCAATTTGGGAACTCCACAATCTGCTGGACTTTGAAGAAAAGCGTAATTTTTTCGGACTGGATGCAGGTGTTGGAGGCTGCGATTGCCATGCCCACTCGCCTGGAAGCTCCCCACTCCGCGCCTGCATCAGGCGAGCTGGGCCTACGCCTGCGTGCATGCGCCTTCCCAAGCCGTGTTCCCTCAGTTCGAGGCCCTGCAGTCCTTGGCCCCTCCCCAAGTAGAAAGCAACCCTCCGCCATAACCCGGGCAAACCCCGGCCTGCGGGTTCTCTTCCACGGGCTCGGATCTTCGGCTTTGCGACTGCAGCGAAGGCAGGCTTAGAGTTTAGTTAGATGCATTGCGAGATGGTAAACCGAGCTTCATGCAACATCCGATCGACCGAAAATGAGCAGTGCGTGTCATCTTTTTCTGTTTCTGCTGGCAGCCGTGGTAGGCAGGTGCATGCCGTTGAAAAATCTGCTTGCCTTTGGCAACAGACACTCTAAAAGAGCCGGGTGTTGGCGGTAGATCTGAGTCTGGTGTAATCTGATGCCCTGTGCCAGCAACGGCCCTCCGGCTACATCGACGTTGCCAGCCCTGGGCTCAACCAGCCTGCCGCCGGACGGTCTCACTGAGGCATTCCTGAATTCGGGCGAAGTAGTTGTCCTGCCACGGACTCCGTGCCATTCGCACTCCACAAGTTCTCAAATCCGAACCTCCATGTGTTCGCCAACGGCAGTAGTTCCAGTACCAATCACTCGCCTGCAAAATCCACGGGCAAGTTGCCACGGTTCCATCAAGAGATCCTTGGCACTGGACTCTGGGAAAGGGAAAGCCCCCTGCGAAGGGCGAAGTCTGTGCCTGAGCTCGGCCAGCTCGGCCTCATCAAAGGAGCTCCAAATGTCACCTGACCGGCAAAGGAGATAAAGTAATTCAGGGTGATATGCAACTTCTGACGAAAGACCTTGGAAGGAGAGCATTAAGGAGGAGCCGCCCTCCTGACAGATCACGGAAGTCAACAGTCGGAATGGGGACCGCTGCCTTGGGCCGTTCCTCTTCTGTCTCGGACTTCGCTGCCTCGGCCTTGCACCGAGCTTCGGCTGGCTGCGCAGGCTGCGCTTCGAGCGGATTCTAGCGGGAGCTTGGCCTCTTCGACAGCGGCCTCCTGCAGCCCGGCCGTGCGACCACGAACCTCACACGGCTCTCTGCTCACGGCCAAGCCAAGCGTTTGTGCCGAGCACCGCGGCTCGGTAGCAGACAATAAGTTC
The DNA here is from genome assembly GCA_905221615.1 of Symbiodinium sp. CCMP2592. NCBI lineage: Eukaryota > Dinophyceae > Suessiales > Symbiodiniaceae > Symbiodinium > Symbiodinium sp. CCMP2592. The sequence goes on along the minus strand of CAJNDT010002613.1, from coordinate 219,327 downwards.
ACTTTTTTGTGGGTCCAGCTGCACACCGATTCCGGCATGGCGGAAGCCTCCAGGCTTTCACCAGGGACTTCCAGGGGCTTCCAAGGGCTGTGCCGAGAAGTGAAGGTGCGCACCCCAGAGACTTGTAGGCGGTACATTCGGCACCACGTCGGACGTACTGAAAATGCGCCAGGCTCTTGGCACCTTTGCACTTGGAAACGTCGAAAAATTTCCAAACGGACAAAAAAAGCCAAGCGCAAGCGCCCGAGAGCCCCCGACAGATTCATCGTAAGCAGCGGCCACGCGAGCGCTGCCAACTCGCGGTGCCCCAAATCTCAGCCGAGACGGAGGCGGTCGGAGTCGCACGGAGTGGCGTTTTTTGCTGCCAGGCCCCAGGCGTGCACGCAATGATCTCAGCGCCCCTGGCAAGGACTGGACATTCCATGTTTCCGGACTCGGAATCGTCCGGAAGCCTTAGAGGAGTGGGCAGAATCTTCCCGACTTCACCTGCGCTGCCGAAGTCAGCAGGTAATCCACCTGAGCTCAGGTGGATCGTCTTGTATTTGCTCTTTTGCCCTGTAGCTTGCCGCCGAGTCCTAGGGCGGAAATGGCTGAGGTTGGGGCGGATGGTGCGTGACACGTCTAGGGAAGCCAAGGTGGCCAAGGCGCCGCCTTAGTAGCCAAAACAGGGGCCCGAAAAGGCGGGAGGGGTGGCCTGCAGCCTGCAGCACCCTTGCACCTTGGGGAGTTGCCAAGTGAATGCCCCGTGAAAATCACCTGCGAAGCAACTTCGGCGAACGCCCATCCAGCGCATGCACACGCTGGGGAAGCAGATGCAGAAGATTAAGGAACCGCAACGTGCAAGAAGCTAGACAGAGCACTTCACCTCCCATCCTTCGCCATCTCCGAGACATCCTCTGGCCAAGACTGCGTGTAGAGCCTCTCGCACCTGAAAGGCTGATCCGTGCCGAGATGAGTCGGACGAGCACAAAACCTGGACGTAGAACCCTAAACCCATAAAATGAAGGCTTCTGTGTGAGCACCTCGAGGCCTCGGCAGAAGCGGACAACCCCCCACTGCGTGTAACTAAGCTGGCGTCAGAGTCATAGGCGCGAGAAAAGCCTTCATGCACCTTCCCACCACAGGACAAGGAGCCGGGCATGCGAAAGGCATCGTGCCTTGCCCAAGTCTCCGATCTCTCGAGGTATGGCCTGAACATCGGACTGAGGTTTCAAGGCCCCCAGTTTGGGCTTCGGCCTCAAGCTCTGCAAGCTCTGCAAGCTCTTAGCTCACGGCCGCAATGTCGGTGAGAACGTCCCCAAAGTCGCAGGTGCCACGGAAGGCGACGACGATTCGCTTGCCCGCGAGGAGGCGCCAGACCTCCAAGGCAGAAGTCTTCCATTGCTGGACATGACACGGTTTGGTGAGTTCACGACCCAGCACTCGGTGTTAGTGCTGCCCGCTTCGAGATAGGCCAACCTCTTCGTCACGAGCATGTAAGACAGTCCCAATGCCCTTGCGTCGTCTTGCGTCTGCTAAGAGGCTGGCTGCTCGTAGTCCGCAAAAGACGTGCTACCAGCAGCCCCTTCAGAGAGACGCACTGCTGCCCTGGACACCATTTGGATCAGGCACCGCGGGCAGGGCCGAAGGCCTTCATCCATCACAGCCTGTTCGAGCATCCTCCAAGCCCCTTTACGCACCGACCTGAGACTACAAGTAGCAGACTAGCAGAGCGGGTGGGTGGCCAATGGATGGAAGCGTCGCAGAGTTCCGAACATGAGCTCCATCCCCTGCGCCAATCGGATCATGGCCTGCAGGAGTTGACATGACAGCAGTCCGAAGAGCCCTCGAGCCCGAATTCCACTCCGCCTGCTGCTTCGCCCGCTTCACAGCCACGTCCGCCTGACTCTCAAGACGGCTACAAAACCTAGCAGGGCCCAGGGCCAGGATCACATCCTTGCAACGGCCTTCTGCCTCAAGGCCGCGCGGCCTTCTTCGGAGCTGGCTGCCTGCGCTTAGATTCGAACCATGCGAGAATCTGTGAGGGTCTAGATTCTTGAATTTTCCAACGCGCATACCTCGCATCACTGGTTGCTTGCAACGGGTCATTCATGCATTCATGTGGTCGTAACTTCATCTTTCGCTAGCTTTCTGATATTGCCCGGAAGACAATTAACTTTGATTTCAAGAAGATTTCACCACATTGCAGTGCTGCTCGACCGCCTGCCAGACGTCTTTGCGCTTCTCCATCGCACCCGCAAAGTCCCCCTTCATCAACTCGTCGAACCCCGCAATCTCCCCAGCTCCAGACATGATGCCCGCACCCACTGCAGCAAAGAAGTCTCCTACAACACAGGATGTTCAGGACACCAGAATTCTGAGCCTTCCCAGCGTCTCGCGGCAAAAACTACAGCATGATCTCAAGTTGCTTAGCTGTTAAGCGACAAGCAGACCCCGGGCACTTAGTCTGCGCCTTTGGCAAAACGTGTGTGTGTCCTGACAAAGTCTCTGCCGCAGTCGCGGCAGCCCCAATGGCTCCCTCGAGCTGTGCCTCCAAACGAACCGTGCAGTTTCCCGCTCAGCGCCGCCCCGCCCCGGCCCGAGGCCAAAGCACCCTTGGAGGCCCGTCTGCGCCTTGCGGTCTGTGCCGAGGACAGTCTCAACCTCCAGCTCGCAGGAATGCAACAGCTGACGGTCATTGGCCAACGCCGGGAGCGCTGCGGTGCTCCACCAACTTCCAGAGTCGTACACGGCTTTCTCGGCCGCTATGGACCTTCGTCAGGCGCCCCCCAGTTTGGACTTGGTTCGGGTGCGGGCGCGAAGAGAGTTCACAGTGTCTCACTTCTGCAGGCGTTTCTCTAGAGCTTCACGTCCTTCGCGATCCGGTGACACGATGACAACCACACGATGCTACCATGCGCCCACATGATGCTACCATGCCCCCGTTGACAGTTGCAGTAAGGAAATGCTCCTTCGCCAAGCCAGGGCAAACCTCTACCTCGCAGAGCGGCCTGCCACACTTGCGGCGCTGCAGGTCCATCTCAGGCTCTCACAGTGTCCCGCCTGCAGTTGATGCTCACTCAAGCGCTGAACGTCCGGCAGACGCACCTGCCACATCTGTTCGGAAACTTCACGACAACTACATCAGAATTGATCCAGGGTTCCCTGTGCCTCGGCCGGAACGTTGCTTCCGAACCTATCAAAGCAAAACTCGAGGTGACGGCACCACAAAATCTGTGCAGTCTCTGCCTTTGTCGCCGCGCCCGGGCCTCCGAGGCTCAAGCACTCAAGCGCCCCGAAACGAAGCACCCGGTGCACCCGGCAGCAATCAGACAGTGACAGGATGCCTCAGGCGTGACGTCATCGAGCTGCTCATCGGCACCGGTGCTGTTGGCGGGATCCTGACCCGAAGCTCTGCACTGTGAGCCCTCGGGGCCGCGTCCGCGCGGGCGCACGCTAACATGCGCCCCCAGCGGGTGCGGGGAGTACCGGGAACCGCTTTGGGAGTAACGGAAACCCATCTCGCATTGGAACCGAAACGTGCGGTAACAGCGACCAGGCGACCAGCGAAAACGAACGACCACCGCAACAGGAACTGCCATCAGAAGCCAGCACGGCGTGAGCAGGAGGCTTGTATGCTCGCAAAGTAGGGGACCCAAAACCGGTCCCCCAAGGGCAGGCCTGAAGCAGATTGGAAAGGATGAAGATCTCGATGCATCGGGGGCACGGGTGTGCTGATACATGGATACTCAGCCGGTACGCTGAATCAGTCTTATGCGTGTTTTCTCACGTGCAGGCACAAGCGCGCAGACAGGCAGACAGGATGACAGCAGTAATGGTTTTTGCATGTGTTGTAGTTCCATAGCATCAGAAGTTCAAAGTGATGCAAGAAAGGTTGAATTGATTGCAGATACGTTCGTGTGTGCGTATGTGTCTGTCACCGAGGTGAATCACCTAAACCCCTAAACCCCTAAACCCGAAAAACCCTAAACCGGAACCACAACCCTAAACCCTTCGAAGCCAAAGGCTCAGGTTGCTGTTACAACGGGCCTCCCTGACAAGTCTAGAGGCATCATAGCTACGTGTCACAGCTTTTCCACTGTCGTTTTTCTCATGTTTCGTGGTTTGCTCAGACCTGTTCTGCCTCTTGGAACAGTTGCACATCTAGCCGGACATTTGACAAAGGCTTACACGCGGCGGTCGCTCGGAAATTGCATTCCTGAACAAGCCTTGCTGGCCAGTCTCACCCCAAGTGCGGTCCTTTTCAGCAATGGATCGTTACCGGCCTACGTTGTACAGCTACACCGTCTCATGCCACTGTCGAACACAAGGTCAAGGAATGTGCCGGAAACGCTTGAAGCCCAAACTAAAACCCCAACAAGACCCAGGACCCACCTCAAGCAGATCGAAGGCATCGTACTCGAGCTGCAGGCGCACACGGGACGGAGGCCGTTCTTTCCCCTCTTCCTGGAAGCACCACAGGGCACAGATGGGCACAGGCACGCACGAAGTGGTACGCATGTTCAGGGAATTATACTGGACTGGCCAGAAAATCCTCTACATCCTTCCTGTCGTCCTTTGGCAGCTCGAGTTCTACCTGAGAATTCCAGCATTACACTGCCCCTTATCATGCATCGTCGACTCATTCTGAGGCATGGTGCGCACAATTCTTTGAGCTTCTTCGACGCTGACCAGTCGGACATAGGAATGGATGCCCGGCCTGTAAGTGGCGAAAGCAAAAACATGACAGCAAGTAGAGTTCTCTGTACTTTGGGGGGGTGAACTTATCGCGGGGCATCTACTCGCGAGCCCACACTCCGTCATAGGCATAGAAGAAAGAGAGGAGAGAGCTCGTTTCAAGCTCTTCGGGTCTCGGCCCGGCGTACTCTCTGCAGGAGTTCACAACCCCTGGGGCCTATCACGGCAATGGTGCTGTTATCCAGCAGGCTGCGAGTGTGCACCTGTCAAAAAGGGGATCTTAACTTTAACTCCGCTGCTTCGCTTTGACGCGGGCTACTGGGCCTCCAAATGCAGGCAAGGATCCTCGCCGTCCTCCGCTCAGATCTTGCCAGATCATTTCGATTCAAGTCAGGCGGCGCCTCTTCGGTCTCGGACGAAGACCCGGCGAACGCACCTCAGGCTTGACAACAACTTCAGAATTATTGCTGGCAGCTTGAGCACATTCGAAGCACGCCATCGGAGAGCAACGTGCAGCACAGAAGAGGCAACATTCGTCTGACTCGAACATTCCAGTTTTGACAAGTACTTCGGACAGCCGAGCCTGAGCCACCGACCTTTGGGCACATAAAGGTAAACCGAGTCGTCCTGTAAAGTGCGTTCATGCAAAGCTAGTCGGCCCACGCAACTGGAGGAAAGGCAAGCATCATCATCATCATCGCATGATCCCCACACAATCAGTCACCCGGCGACTTCCTCATCGACAAATGCACAGACAGAGGTTCTACCGTGCACATCCGTGCAGAACGTCGCCGTCCAGGAGCCCCGGATTGCCTCATCTAGCCACTGAGCCAGACCACTCAGAACTCCGCGTCTTACCCGGTTTCGCTGAAAGCCTTCAGACGAGGGCAGCAGCAGTCTGGAGAGTTTATGAACTCGCCGTCACGTGCCTCGCAGACCACCAGCTGATGAACCGGAAGTTGTGCGAAAGAAAACCTGGCACCGGGCTTGGCTGTCAGCAGGGCCTTCGAAAAGAAAGCCATGATTTGGAGCACGGATGCGCAGCTGAAGCGAGAACGGACTACCGTGACCGCCCCGGCCATCGCCACGTTGCGCAGGCCTGCACAGCAGGAGAGCAGAGTGCTTTGCCAGAGCCAGAGCCGATGCAGGGACGAATCACTTCTGGCCAAGACCGACTCATTGCAATCTCAATGATCGGAGAGATTATGCAGTTGCAGATTGCAGACTGGGACTCTTCTAGTGCTATAGAAAGTCCCTGCGCGCCTTCGGCATTCAACACTCGAACACGCAGAATCCCGCTGAAGGCATCGCGGACGAAACGAGGGGACAGGAGCACTACCTGATCCACCACTGAGAGAAATCGCTTGGGGAAGAATACATGAACGGCAAGACTGCCTGCACCCCCTCCAAGCCCGTGCGGGTGCTGTCACCGGCGGACACCCAAACCTGAAGGCTCAGGCTTTGCTTGTGGCATTGCCACAGCACGAGAAAGTGAGCAAGCGAGAACAGGCGACCCCTTGTGCACGGTCAATCTCGGTGTACGAATCGAAGGAAAATCCGGCCATGACCTCGTGATTAGGCACAAAGACACTCACAAAAACGCTGTTGTCCGCAGTCTATTTGCCATGCTCCTGGCCATGCAGAGGTTCAAGTCTGGGAAATCGACGGGCGCATCCTATGAGTTCAAGGTGCTGGACCGCTCTACTTCGCGCGCATGACCGGCCTGCCCTGAGCCGTCGGATGCCCATGTGTCGGTGGAGAAGGCGATGACCCGAAAGCCTTCAGAGTTTCCACGCCACAAGGCAGAAAGCTGGGCTCAGCGGGCCTCGCAAAGACCTCCTGCGGCTCGGGAGCCGCCCCAAAGCTCCTGCTGCGGTCAGCGCGGCCTTGGCAGAAGCTGTTGGAGTGCAACGAAGTGTCTTCAAGTGCAACATGCCTCACGAATCGCACTAGCCAAGGCCCAGACAGCCAGAATTCCCGGTTTTCCAATTCCTGCCTCGTCACAACATGTCTGAACTCACCACAACGCAAGTAACCCAAGGACCCAAACCGCTCAGCCGGGCTGGGCTCAAGGCAAGGCTGGGATGTGCTTGCAACTTTGGCAGCACATGGACCGGACTCACAGAAGCCTCGGATGTGGCCGATTGTTGTCGGCGAAATCATGTCAGCTGCTAGACAACTCTTGCCAGGCTGCATGTGAGCGCAGACCAGGGGTGAGCGCGCCATACATAGTCCAATCAAGCCACAAATGCCACGAATACCATTGATCTCCTATTTTTTTACAGAATGTCAGACCTCCGAACGTCGTACAGTATGCACAGTCTGAGTAGGCTGGGCTCTGGCCCTGTATGTGCTCCGAATAAATGCCAAATGGCTTGCGGCAGGCACCGTCGCAGTGGAACTGTACAAGTAAAACTTGTCAAGCCTGACTCGATCTGAGATAAAAATGCAATCCCTGCCTGTACTTCAGAGGCAGAGGGAGGAGGAGTGGGAATCGCTTCGGATGGAGGAGGCGTAACTTCCAACCCGAATCGTCTCCGGTCCTGCACAGCGAGACTGCACTGGCTTCTGTCTGAACATGGACGAACCGACCTCTTCAGCTACCTTCGAGCAGCTCGTTCAGCAAGCAGTGTAGCAGAAGAACAATGGATGTTGAAACGACGAGGAAGTCTCAGGCATTGATGCAACAAGCCAAGCTGATGTTGATACGGGATCGAGAGCAGGGTGTGGGTCCGAGTGACAACTGAGTGCAACTTCAGCGGAAGCTACGGTCATCAAGCTGAAGAGCAGAAACGACCGCGAGGCGAGTCAATATCACGCAGGCCCGCTTGATCCCAACAGCGGCTGCACAACCGATTTCTAACCAGTCATATGCTTACCTGGAAGAGAGATATGAAGAGAGTGTAAATCTCTACACTGAGAAAGTGAAGTCAGCAGCTGCAAACCATCCTCCAATGACAACGTGGAGGCGTGCACTGGACCACCTCAGATCAAAAGGAAGCCGATTGATTTCGGCACTGTGCCTACGTGCCTGAACCTTAATATGGAGGGATATCTTTATATCCCGGTGCTTGTGTTCGCCTAGCCGTCCTGGCAATGTCAGGTCATCCTTTGACTCCAGATCTGGAAAGATAGAAAGGCAAGACATCATCTGGACCCGAAATCCCGAGCTCCAGCATAGCTGATGTCCGGCATGAGTTGCCTCCTTGCTTGCCCGCAAATCTGAGGCTGCGGCCATCAAAGGCCTGTGCTCCTTCTAACCCAGGACCAAAGCAACTAATCGTGAGCCTTGCAGAACTGCTGAAAGACAGCAAGCGCAGTCCTGCCCCGCTGTCGCCCAAATGGCCAGCCTGCGTCTGCATACGAGGAGAGGGGAGGGGCTGAGGCGGTTTGTGCCGTGCTATTCGCCTGCGCCGGCTCAGGGTCTCCTCAGATCCCGAAGGGAAGACAAGGCTGGGGACAACGCGAGCGCTTGGAGCGCATTTTGGAACCGGCCTGGGCCTTGCGCCATGCTCTCGATCCTCGCATCGAAGGCGAGCAGATGCGAGCAGGCACCGGGCAGCCGCTGAGGGACGAACGCCTGGACTTGCCGCTGCAGGCGCAGCAGGTGTACTGCCTGGCACCCATTGGCCCTTTAAAGCTCCGACTTCCAAGCTGATGTGTGCCGTGGCATGCGTGGCAAGGTCTATCAACGCAACAGAGTCGCAAGATGGCACTCTCAGACAATGACAAGCAACAGCCACTTTGAACCAAGGGTCCGGGAACCATCTCAAACCGAAGTTCGCAAGAAAGCTGCTGGCCTGCTCACGGGCAATTTCAGCAGCCTGAGTCATCGCTGCGACCTCAAATCCGCGTGGCATCATTAGCATCACTGAGCAAGCATGCATCCGGACCTCTTTCCGCTTGAGTTCCAAATACTCGAAGAGATCTTCATCCGCCTCGAGGCCTGCGAGAGGATGAAAGGAGCCCAAACGGGGTGTCAAAAGGCAGGGCCAGCGGCAGGGCCTGTGCCTGACTCTTCGGTTCTGGAGGTGGCACCAGCATCCTCTGCCATGGCCCCGATGGTGCGCGCAGCGCGCACTGTCTTTCCTTTCCGTTCCTTTTCGCTTCGACACAGATTCGGAAAGGGGGTCAGCAAGTGCCGGAAATCCTCGAAGGAGGCTGAAGTCTTGCAGTGACGGGCAAGCTGACAACTGTGGTGACTAAGCTTTGGCGGCGCTGCTTCATACTCGTACCTTCCAGTCTGCCAATACGGCTCTTTACACCCATGGTCTCGCAAAAGCTTGATCGGAAAAGCAGCGGATCCTCGGACTCCTGGCAGGAGCACTTTTCCTGGAATGCAGTCTCCAGCCTCCCACCACAACCTGCCTCTTCCATTTCTCAACCAGCAAGACAGGCCGAAAGAAGCACGTGTTGTGTGCAAGCTGCACGAAATTGCTCAGTTTGGCAGTCAATGTGTCAACACCAGCTACTTGCATCCTAAGTCTGATCCTAGCCTTGCCCGTTGCGGTAGAATGCCGACATAATGTATGAGCACGGACGAGCCGCTAATGTTGTGCATCTCAGTCCTTTCCGATGTTCACTGCATGTGTCCAAAACTCCAACCTGGTACCGTTTCTTTTCTTCGCAATGGTGAAGCAGTGAAGCCTCAGAGTCTGTCCGATGTTCATCTTCTGGTTGATCGCCGTGTTCGGCCCTAGAACCAGAAAGGCTCGAACCCTCTGTACATGGATTCTCGGAAAATCACGGACAATGCCATCCGTCACTGTACTTGCTAGAAAGCCCACGCGTTGAGACAAATGCACGCGTGTCGAAACCTACGGGTCTTTGCCCTGCTAGCCACGTGCTGAGCCGTCACTCAATATCGCTGTACCCATCAACAACCTCGTTCGGAAAGTCCAATCTTGCACCATCTGCAAAGACGCAGGTGATCGTCCTCGGTCCATCAACAACCCCGAAGGCATGCTTTGATTCGAAAAAAAGTGCCAGAACCCTGCTGGACCCCACACAAATGAACAGGTTTCGTCTACACGTACAGACACTGCAAGGAGCAGTTCAAGCTGTTTACCTCTCGTCAGATGTCGCTATGAAAGAGAACTCTGCATTCGAGCAACCTGTCGTTGTAGGCTCTTTCAATGATGCACTCCTGACGACCCGTCATGTCACGTACTGAAATAATGAAGAGCGAGCAAGTGGGCCTGCCCGCGGCGCGAGGCCTTTTCGGCTGTATAGCCGTTGAGGGACTGAGCCTCACGAATCGCTTCACTTTGAGATCCAGGTCCTACAGGTAGCTCTAGAGCTGACTGGCCCTTGTTTTGGCGTAAGCCCAGGGCGGGGAATCGCCCAAATGCTGCTCGAAAGGCTTTGTCGTTCTGGCACAAACTGCATAGCCGCCTAGCTACACTTGAAGGTGACCGTGAGTACGGACCCAAGGCCAGGCTCCTCAAGCAATCGCACCCGTTCTCCAGGCAGAATGAAAGCGCCACCTAATGCGGGAAGCTGCTGACATCTTAGGAACAGCTCAGGGTCAGCCTTTTCTTGTGGCTTCTGAAGTCTTGCTAAACCAATTTGAGAGATCCATGGCGCTGGCGCTGGAGCCTTAAGGCTGGCAGCACCGGCATGAAATTCCCGCAAGTGTCAGCTTCTTATCGAAGCAACACAGCAGCTTCACATCAAAAACTTCGCTGCCTCAGGCACTTCAAATGCCCTGCTTTGCGCAGCTACGCTGCACCTGTTCAAAGGATCTTGCATGACTGGAGGCCACGGCCACCCTAAGCAAGTGAGCCTTGTCTCCAGCCTAGGCAATCCTCGGTCTTGAACATGACTGGCACCGGATTCTGGTGCTTGATTCAGAAAAAATTATCTCTCAGTGGAAACTTCCAGCCAGCGGCCGGCATCACCTTAGCGACGGGAAAAGCTCCGTCTCGAGGTCTTTATTTCACACCCGACAACTCTTCTCCGACGGGTCACGCTCCTTGGGCAACTCGACCTGCCTCTCGCTCCAGGCACTGCCGCACCTCACTTCTCGAATCACTCACATCGCTGAAGTTGCAACACTGCAACACCGCTCCAGGGACCGGGCATGGCTTTCGAAGCGCTCGGGATTCGCACCCGTCCACTGTTCAATGAGCTCTCCACCGGCTTCGCCACGCCGGAACATGAAGAAGGCAGGGGACACCTCGACACCATTCCACGCAACCGCCCGAGGACAACAGGTCCGAGAGAGATCCCTTTGCCGGGCACGCCTTCACGCCCAGCTCTTTGGTGGAGAATTCCATTGCACCAATTGTGCCATTACCCACGAGCTCAACGAAGCGAATGTCACGGAACCTCGCTGAGCACAAAAACTTGAGGAGGGGTCGACTGTCACAGCATTCCTGCGCGAGCGTCAGCATAGCCTTCCGCCCTATTCAGATGCCACAAGAAGACCGCGAGCTATGAAGCGTACAAGGGGCTCTTCTGAGTACTTTCGCCACTTGGGTTCGAAGGCCCGGCAGCTCCGGCAAAAGGTGAAAGTCACCTTTGCCGAACACGGCGGCCACCGACGGTTCGCTCCGGACCGACGGATTCGACCCTTGTCGCCTTCAGGAGCACCAGCTGCCCCAGGTTCAATGGCGGATTGACCTCTGCCGGACCCCGCTGAAATTCTGCAGATCTTTCATGTTTTTTGAGAGCTTGGCATTCGTGATGATGCTCTGCCATGCCTTTGCACTGGTAGTAACGACGCACCTGGCCTGCAGCATCATGCAGCATGCGTGCAGCATGCATGCAGCGCAGAACACAAAGTGTCAGAGGAGAGCCTCCACTCACAGCTGCAGCGGTTCTTTTTGACTTCTCTTCTAAAGCTCGGTGACAGCACGCTTGGAGCACTCGGACTACGGTCTGTACACGACAACGTGCCTACTCGGCGTCGGATTCCTCGGCCTCCGTAGTGTTGTCGTCCGGAATGCCTTGGACAGCGCCTGAGAAAACACTTGTTTTAAGTGATCCGGAAACGAGCTCGTTGGCGAAGTCGTTCTTCGACATGGCCGAGGTCTCTGCAAACAGGGCGGTCAGGTGCGGCAGGGCGGCAGCGACATAGATCTCCCGTGTTTTTTGTCGTGCCCCTAGCAGCAACTCAGGCTTGTAGCCGAACATGATCCTGTGGATCCTGCCCTCGAAGCGCTTGGCATGGAACTCCGAGGACAGCAAGTGGATCTCCAGCACGGTGACGAGAGAAAGACGTGGCTCCACAGCCAGCATTTCCACTTGATACCGATTCAAGCGTTGACCCAAGTTTGTCGAGCGACTACGGCCGACCTTGTAGTAGGCGAGCCCGTTGGCGTCCACGGCTTGGAGCAGGTGGACTGTGAACCACAGCGGTTTCTGGAACACCGCTTTGGCCTCCAAGTCCAGGATGTTGAGACTGAGAGTATGAGCCCCCGAGGTCGTCAACGGAGAATGAAACTTCCGCAGTTGCGCCTCAAGCTTCTTCAGTTTCTCAGTGAAGGAGGTCCGCTTGCCGTATATACTGCTTGGGTTATCCAGCCAGATCGGCCTCGTATACTTGCTGTTCGGCTTCCACAGCAAGGCCGGCCGTGCTCGTACCTGGCACAGGGGGAGACGGCGCAGGTTGCTGGAAGAGTGGCGCGGCGGCCGCCTTTTTCCTGCTGGAGGGGTGCCGTCTGCCGGAAAGGCGCCGCTCCTCCACCAGGCAAGGCGGCGCTTTTCTGTCAGAAAATCTCGTCACCGTGCTGGAGATCCACTTGCTTTCCTCGGAGTTCCATGCCAAGCGCTTCGAGGGCAGGATCCACAGGATCATGTTCGGCTACAAGCCTGAGTTGCTGCTAGGGGCACGACAAAAAACACGGGAGATCTAAGCAAGAGGTCTTGCTCCGCAGCATCGGCATCGCGGATCTCCGTCAGCACGTCCTCGATGGAAGCAGCGTCTGCCGGCGACACGGCGTCCTGGAAGTAGCTGAGTCTGGCTTTGCCAGCTTTGCCCTCGATGACCTTTGACAGCACTTGGTTCATGAGCCATAGCACCCACGCACACGACCGAATCATGATGAAGCTGTCCGCTTTGTCATCAAGGACTGCACGTTGCCGGCGATCTCGTCTGCTGCCTGGAAGTCGACTCTCCTTGGAGACTGGCCTCGGATCCTCATTCTCCTTGTCGGCATCAGGAGACTTCCTCTTCTTGCGTGTGAGCTTCCGCGGCACTTGCTCTGCCGCTGGCACCGCCTCTGACACTGTCGGTGCCGGGGGTCCCTCTGGCACTTTCTCCAAACTTTGCTTCTGCAAGCGAATGTTGTGGATCTCCTTGTTCAGTTCGGCGATGGTGTCCAATTGTTGTTTGATGATTGCAGAATTATGCTCGATGGTGCTGTTCTGCTTCGACTCTATGCGCGCCTTGGCCAAGGACTGCAAAGAATGGATCAAGGACTCTGTCTTGCTCGGGTCGCAACTTCCTCTTGCCACCTGGTCCATGGTCTTGACCGTCAGATCGCTAAATGCTTGGCTCTCCGAAGGACTCCCCAATCCTCCAAGAGAGCCTAGCATGCTCGCGTCTGGTATGTCAAGGCTCACCGCGAACGGAGACGAAGACATCACTGAGCTCAAATGGCTACGGCTCACCGTGACCTTCCGCGCGTCCATAGTCCATGCGTGTTCCATAGAGCCACACAGCGAAGCGACGCAAGTCGGCCTCCATGACATGCTTCCGCCACCATGCCAAAAACTCGTTGAAGGACACTTCTCCATCGCGGGTGGTGTCGAGCTCCTCTACGAGCCTTGCAAACAGCATCAACAGCATCATGGAACTCCAAAGAGCTGAAGGCAGCTGACTGCCGGCAAAGGGGCTTCTCCAACTCGCGCTCCAGTCCCAGCAGGGCCAAGGCTCTCTGCAGCTCCTGGGAGCTATCCACCGCACGACTCTCGCGTAGCGTCTCGCGTCGCGTCTCGTCGGATGCTCTTCGCTTCTTTTGACCCAAGGCTCATCGGGCTGAAGTCGTCTGTCTCCGTCCTCAGACCAAGAAGCACGGCCATGCTCTCCTGCTCAGCTTCTGCAACCAGGTTGCCACATCCATTTGATCAAAGATGGCCTGGCGCTGTGGGAGCCCAGTTCAAGTCTGCGTGCTTCGGTTCGGAACCTCTGAAAGTCTTACGCCCCGCTCGCTTCGCCCTGGAGGCCTCCAGCTGCACCTCCGACAGGTGCTGCAATATCTTGGAGTCGTTCAAGACACCATCCAAGGCTCGTCTCGCCTGCGCAACACCAACTGACACTGGCTCTGATTCATGTACACACCATCAATCTGCTTCGCCTGCGGGAATGCATTGTAGTTTCATGTTTGGTTGCCTGGCTGATCTGCAGCTCGAAGATGGCATCCAGGGCCATGCCACGCACAATGTTGACCTCCTCCTCTGCGGTGGCCACAACCATGTCTGCACCCCTGGCAAGGGCATACAAGCTTGCTTTCGAATCCTTCCTGGCATTACTTCAACATTCCGGCATCCTATCACCCAGTCTGAAAAGTCAACAAGGCAGCAGGGTGACAGGGTTGGTCGCGCGAAGAAACTACAAGTACTTTCTGTATGCCTGCATGTCCAATGCTCACTAAACGAGCAGCAGAACACAACAAGTCGCGCACACTGCAACAGTGGAGTCTTTGGGCATGCGTTGCCTCTCGGCTGCCAACTCCTTCGTCTTTGCAAGGCATTCCGGCTCCATTAGCGCCTGCGACAGAAAAGGAAATGCCTCTTCATACATGACAAGCAAGCGTACTGCGCTCCTGAGAGATGGCTCGGTCAGTGCTCGCGATCCTCCCTGTCGGCACAAGCACCACCCGGTCCAATCCTCGGCTGATCAGCATGAGTACGGGACCGGGCTGGCGGACTGCCCCTGCATCTGTCCTGTGGGAACAGCTCCGGTGATTTCTGCGAGATAGTCGTCCAACAGTGATGCCCACTCGTCAAACGAGTCGGATCCTGCATGGTTGCAGCTCAGCTTGCATATCGTGGCGTTGTCACTCGATGTTGAGCATGGAACGGCCACATGAGTACACAGGAAGTCGATCTCACGATACAAAAATCACCCGCGGCCTGGCGATGGAGGTACGAACTTGTAATCTCCCGCATCCTGGGCCGTAAGGTTCACGTCAGAAGCCGCAGATTCTGGACTTGTTCAAACATCAAGGCGTACATTGCAATTTGAGGCGCACTGGGCAAGCTGGCCTGACGACTCCTCAGGCCGTTGGCACGCTCCATGCAAGCTTGTCCCCACAATCGGCTCGGCTGCTACGATCTGCTACTTGTAGCGAGACACAAGAGTATCCAGACTAGTTTCAACAAATGACGGACAAAAACAAGTGACTGACCCATACAACGTACGGTAAACAAGTCTGGAGCAACCAGAACCTTCGATCCGAAACTTTCGTGCCAAGTGACGAGGTGTAGAGCTCGTTCAGCGGGGAGTTGCGCACCCTGCGGCCGTCATTGAAGAGTACTGCACCGATGTTCCTCCCCAGCGTAATGACCTCCATGAGGGGGTGGAGCTGGCTTGGACAAGTGAAGTGGCGTCTGAGGCATCCACCAGGATGGTCTTCTTTCCTGAGATTGAGCAAGAGGGCCCCTGCTGACAGCATCATGCTGAATCCACTGCAACCGAGAAGCGCCAAACGTCTGTAGCTCTGCTGTCGCCCCAGACTAGTTCGTTGTATCCTTCGAGAATCTGCAAAGCGACCTTTGTCTCTAAGCCCAAACCACCTGCTCGGGTCCTGCTCCCACGGTGTGGATTTCCACATGGAAGAAGGCCACCTGTCCTCGTTTGTTCAGTCCCCGCCGCAGCAGTTCTTGAACCTTGGCTTTCGGACAGCTGAGGCTACGCGGAGACGAATGACCGAGCAATCGCGTTTTGTAGCAAAGCCACTTTTGCCCTCCGAGTCTGATAATCTCCATCATTATCCTGGCGAGGACGCTCTCTCTCAAAAATCTCCGAAAACCTGACACCCACGGCCTCGGTCAGGTTCTCCATCAGCGCCTGGCAAAAGGCAAGACACAGGACGGGGGGAATTCTACCTAGGAGTTCTCCCCGACCTTGGTGACTGAGCAGCCAATAACCTTGTTCCATCCAAAGTGCTTTCGGAGCTTCTGCAAAGTTCCTGTCAATACCCGTGACTTATCGGGAAATCTCCTAGGCAAACAACAGCAGCGCCTGTGATGGTCTCAATGTTTTTCTTTGTGTCTGGCCCAAGGTCATGCAGAATCCGGAAAGGTTCGCCTTTGGAGATGGCTAATGGGGCTGGACTGATCTTGACGGACCCTGTCAGCCGCGGCACCACTCAGCTCCCCCGTCTGGACGTTCACAGGAGCTGCAATGCCCGAAGACTGCCGCAACTCCACTCCCAGAGCTTCCACCTGATCGAATCCGACCGGCATTCAAGCCACGCTGCTGTTTTTTGCAGCTGTCACTCAAGACAAACTCTTTGCCAGCCTTCGGAAGCTCGGACACAGAGACCTCACAACGGCACAGACCCTGCAGCTGCGCTCACCAACTCGTTGAGCCGCGCAACACGCGGACGAACTAATTTTTTTGGCGAGGCTCCAGGGCACCTGTCCTCGGGATTAGTCAAGCAGGGCTGTTGAAGTGCCCAACATGGCCCAATGCCGCCCCGCCAGACACATAACAAGTGTACATGCATACATTCCAAGCAGATTTGTGTGCTACAAAAAAAATGAGTACAACAAGTATCAGAGACAGGCTCTACCCTGAATACCCTGATCGGCTACGCTGAATCCCACGCTGCAACGTCCGATATTGTAGTACTGTAGTGCATGTTACCATGGCATGAGGGTGTAGGATATACATATTGCAAACGATATATATATATATGCTCACCCCCCCCCCGGTGACAGACCACGGGTCTAAAAAACACCGTGCACAACGATATTCTGTGAAGCAAAACCGTTACATGAGGTATATAGTATAGCACCAGACGTGCGGCACATGAGTTACGTAATAGTCTTGTGGTAGTATCGGTATTAGGGTGAGTATTGTTATTAATATTAGTACTATTGCTTGCTGTAAGTATACGTATCAATATTGCCAACTATAAATTAGTGTTAGTGCTCATGTTCGTGTTAGAGTTAGCGCTAGTGCCAGTGTCAATGTCAGTAATACAGCACCACTGCTACGAGTAGTATCAGTATCAGTCTTAATGCTGGGTTTAACAGCAGCTTATATTCGCAGAAGTGCTAGTATTAGTATCAATATTAGAACTAGTTAGTTTTGATATGTTAGTATATTGATAGTCTCGTATGTTAGCAGATTAGTATATCAATACATCAATGTATTCGGACAGCAAAATATTTGCATACTTGTATACTAGTATATTTTACATGTTAGTACAACTGGTGCATGACTACACTACTATACTGCTGTATTAGCTTACTAGTATATTGACATACCAGTATATTCGTACGTTAGCATATTAGTGTACGAATATGTGTACTATATTACTGTTTTATCTAATCATGTATAAGTATATCAGTATGTTGGCATATTAGTATACGAACTTGTCATGTCGGTATTCTTGCATAGTGCAGTAGCCGTATATGATTATAGTCACATATTCGTATAGTATATTCATACAACAACGAGAAGTATATTGATACATTGGTATATGGGTATATGCCTATGCCAAAGCATTAATACATGAATGCACTGATGTATATATCTGTATCTTAAGATAGTGGTACGTATTTTATGTACATGAGTATATGCAGGTGTCTATTAGTAATGGTATTAGTTTTCATATCAATATGAATATACTATTGGTATTCGTAGGAGTATTAATGTCAATACTAGTAGAAGTAGGACTATTTATACTCGTAATAGCCATAATATGAGTGTTCATGCTGGTAATACTAGTGGCATTCTTGAATATGCAGCAGATTATCAAAGTCCGTATTAGTGTTGGTGATAGCACTACTGTTAACGCACAAGGGTTTACGTATTCGTATTCGTAGGAGTATAAATAGCTATGTAAATATTGATGTTAGTATAGATTTTGTGTTAAGTATTAGCAGTAGTGTTAGCGTTAGTACTATCATATTATTGATGATATACATTCGAAAGAATGTTTGTATTGTTATTACTCTTGACCACGTGAAATTCTAACAGTTGAATTCATGAGTGAGTTAAAGGATTTGTATTTTAATATGGTGGTATGCATGTTTATGTACATTAGTACATACAGGTGTGTGTTAGTATTGGTATTATTATACATTATTATCAATATGAATATGGTTATTGATATGCGTAGGAGTACTAAGAGCAATACTAATCAATCTTAGTATTTGTGTTATGCATATTCGTACTAAGCTTTATAGAAGTGTAATATTAGTAGTAATGCTGGTATTAGCTTGAGCATTCAACAAATGATCAATGTCAGTATGTTCAATGGCAATACTATATGTAGGAGTATCAATACATATATGTATATATAGATATACAGATAGATAGAGAGATATTCGTGTAAATATGGGCATGAGTATTGACAGCCCTTGCCTTTGCAAGTAATCTGGTCCGATGCGGAGACTAGCACGACAAGGCGCGCGGGTGTCCTACCAAGAAAGGAATTACAGAGCACACGTGTATGGATGAGGGTTGTGCTGATACACTACATAGTAAGCACTACACAGTAATCTTACTTGAGTCATATATAGAACAGATTCCAGCATTTCCAAAATTTCCAAAATTTCCAAAATTCTCTCCCCTAACTTTCCGCATTTCCAAAATTTCCAAAATTTCCAAAATTTCCAAATTTCCAAAATTTCCGAAATTTCCAAAATTTCCAAAATTTCCAAAATTTCCAAAATTTCCAAAAAATTTCCAAAATTTCCAAAATTTCCAAAATTTCCAAAATTTCCAAAATTTCCCGACCTAGTCGACAGGATTTTTCCAAAACATAAGGGCGGACTTTTTGGAAATTTTGGAAATTTTGGAAATTTTGGAAATTTTGGAAATTTTGGAAATTTTGGAAATTTTGGAAATCCGGAAAGTTAGGGGAGAGAATTTTGGAAATTTTGGAAATTTTGGAATTGAGGCTTTGAAAGCTGAGTGCCCCCTCCCCCCGATCACAGACCATGCACTACGACTGAGTCGAAAGGGCATGGTCTGTCATGGGGGGGGGGGTGACCATATAGCTCACCCCCCCCCCGGTGACAGACCACGGGTCTAAAAAACACCGTGCACAACGATATTCTGTGAAGCAAAACCGTTACATGAGGTATATAGTATAGCACCAGACGTGCGGCACATGAGTTACGTAATAGTCTTGTGGTAGTATCGGTATTAGGGTGAGTATTGTTATTAATATTAGTACTATTGCTTGCTGTAAGTATACGTATCAATATTGCCAACTATAAATTAGTGTTAGTGCTCATGTTCGTGTTAGAGTTAGCGCTAGTGCCAGTGTCAATGTCAGTAATACAGCACCACTGCTACGAGTAGTATCAGTATCAGTCTTAATGCTGGGTTTAACAGCAGCTTATATTCGCAGAAGTGCTAGTATTAGTATCAATATTAGAACTAGTTAGTTTTGATATGTTAGTATATTGATAGTCTCGTATATTAGCAGATTAGTATATCAATACATCAATGTATTCGGACAGCAAAATATTTGCATACTTGTATACTAGTATATTTTACATGTTAGTGCAACTGGTGCATGACTACACTACTATACTGCTGTATTAGCTTACTAGTATATTGACATACCAGTATATTCGTACGTTAGCATATTAGTGTACGAATATGTGTACTATATTACTGTTTTATCTAATCATGTATAAGTATATCAGTATGTTGGCATATTAGTATACGAACTTGTCATGTCGGTATTCTTGCATAGTGCAGTAGCCGTATATGATTATAGTCACATATTCGTATAGTATATTCATACAACAACGAGAAGTATATTGATACATTGGTATATGGGTATATGCCTATGCCAAAGCATTAATACATGAATGCACTGATGTATATATCTGTATCTTAAGATAGTGGTACGTATTTTATGTACATGAGTATATGCAGGTGTCTATTAGTAATGGTATTAGTTTTCATATCAATATGAATATACTATTGGTATTCGTAGGAGTATTAATGTCAATACTAGTAGAAGTAGGACTATTTATACTCGTAATAGCCATAATATGAGTGTTCATGCTGGTAATACTAGTGGCATTCTTGAATATTCAGCAGATTATCAAAGTCCGTATTAGTGTTGGTGATAGCACTACTGTTAACGCACAAGGGTTTACGTATTCGTATTCGTAGGAGTATAAATAGCTATGTAAATATTGATGTTAGTATAAATTTTGTGTTAAGTATTAGCAGTAGTGTTAGCGTTAGTACTATAATATTATTGATGATATACATTCGAAAGAATGTTTGTATTGTTATTACTCTTGACCACGTGAAATTCTAACAGTTGAATTCATGAGTGAGTTAAAGGATTTGTATTTTAATATGGTGGTATGCATGTTTATGTACATTAGTACATACAGGTGTGTGTTAGTATTGGTATTATTATACATTATTATCAATATGAATATGGTTATTGATATGCGTAGGAGTACTAAGAGCAATACTAATCAATCTTAGTATTTGTGTTATGCATATTCGTACTAAGCTTTATAGAAGTGTAATATTAGTAGTAATGCTGGTATTAGCTTGAGCATTCAACAAATGATCAATGTCAGTATGTTCAATGGCAATACTATATGTAGGAGTATCAATACATATATGTATATATAGATATACAGATAGATAGAGAGATATTCGTGTAAATATGGGCATGAGTATTGACAGCCCTTGCCTTTGCAAGTAATCTGGTCCGATGCGGAGACTAGCACGACAAGGCGCGCGGGTGTCCTACCAAGAAAGGAATTACAGAGCACACGTGTATGGATGAGGGTTGTGCTGATACACTACATAGTAAGCACTACACAGTAATCTTACTTGAGTCATATATAGAACAGATTCCAGCATTTCCAAAATTTCCAAAATTCTCTCCCCTAACTTTCCGCAAAATTTCCAAAATTTCCAAAATTTCCAAAATTTCCGAAATTTCCAAAATTTCCAAAATTTCCAAAATTTCCAAAATTTCCAAAATTTCCAAAATTTCCGAAATTTCCAAAATTTCCAAAATTTCCAAAATTTCCAAAATTTCCCGACCTAGTCGACAGGATTTTTCCAAAACATAAGGGCGGACTTTTTGGAAATTTTGGAAATTTTTTTTGGAAATTTCGGAAATTTTGGAAATTTTGGAAATTTTGGAAATCCGGAAAGTTAGGGGAGAGAATTTTGGAAATTTTGGAATTGAGGCTTTGAAAGCTGAGTGCCCCCTCCCCCCGATCACAGACCATGCACTACGACTGAGTCGAAAGGGCATGGTCTGTCATGGGGGGGGGGGTGACCATATATATATATATATATATATTGCACATATGTACATACATACCCCTCAGATTCGATTTGTCCTTGCTTCAGACAAGGAGCTCTTTGGGTGCCACAGCCTTAACAGGCGGCAGGGTGGATCTAACACGAAGTCTTGCCCTGACTGGGCGCGTGTTGCAAAGGACCCTAAAGCAGTCTGTGTCCCTTACCGTTTGCTTCATACTGCTGCTGCAACTGCTGCTGGTGCTGCTGCTGTTGTCGGCACAATGTCTCGCAAGCTGACGCCGGATCAAAGAGAAGCATGAAATCGGAACTTGAGTCCAGTTGTGATACCAACCTGACGCATGGATCTTTGAACAGTCTCGCGCTCGAAGCACATCGTTTTTCTGCATGTTGCCATAGGTCAAAATCTGTATACAATATCCCACCGATGTTACCCAGGTTGAAGTCACAGGAATAACCCTGCCTAGCAAGCCTGGCAGCCATCATATCCCTCCGTGCCTTGACCGCAAGAAGGCTTTTTCGCTTTCGTGGCATGTGCCCCGCGGCCATGGCTGCAGATGAGCAGAGAAGTGCCTACAGGCGAAAATTGACACAAACAACGTATCGGAACTGGCATTCTGACAGCAACCCCAGCGCAGCTGCAAACGAGGAGCAACTTTCAAGGTCGCCCGCGTCTGAGTCTGCCCCTGCCAGCAGTGACAGTGGTGGAAGCAGAGGTCGTAGAAGTAGCAGCAGGCGCAGCAGCCGCACAGCAATAGCAGTAGCAGCAATAGCAGTTGCACCAGTAGTAGCAGTAGTAGTAGTAGTAGTAGTAGTAGAAGAAGAAGTGATGGTAGTAGTAGTATGAGTAGTGGTAGTGGTAGTGGTAGTGGTCGTGGTCGTGGTCGTGGTAGTGGTAGTGGTAGTATTAAAATTATAGAGTGGTAGCAGTACACGAGTAGGAGTAGGAGCAGCGGCAGATTTTCGTACTGGCGGCAGCACCTGACCCAACACGCCACCAAGCTCGTTTCTACTTTGCAAACCTCAGAATCTCACTGGGGGTAAACACAAGATATGCTATGAATCATCCCGGACAGTCCTCCTGCCTTTACCTCGGCCTTGACGATGAAGCTAGCACATTGCAGTGCCATGACAAGTTGCAGAGCATTCGCGCCCGACTCTAGAAACTTACATTGTCAGCGTCTGCTGCCCGATACAGGCAGACTGTGAACAGACCCGGTGATTAAGATAGCAGCTAACACTGGGCTGCTGTGGAGACCAGTCATAGAAGCAGTCTCAACGACGACGGCCACAGGAATGAACAGGGATTCTTCTGAGGCTCAGGGACTCAAAAGTTGAGTTTTGCTGGAACCCATACGAACCGGCCCGAAAGCTCATGCTTGCAAACGATGGAGATGGAGTTTCTTCGTCTCATGAAACTGTCCACTTTCGAGTCTCTTGCAGCACGAGCCTCAGCACGAGGCGGACCGCCGGCCACCATTCGTGCCAGGCCATGCCTCACAGACACAGAAAAGGGGGGACAAAGCCCTGGAGACGAGGCGAGCCGAAACCCGCGTCGCCGCTTTCTTCTTCGGCCTTGGTCTCGACCAGCTTGGCCGCGGCGGGGCAACCCGGGCGTCAGCTGAGGGCTGCATTGCCATGAGTGGCACCGCTCGGTCGCTCGGTCGGGGACGAATGCTAGCAATAGTGGAGACTGGACTACAGCTATGGAGAGCGGTGGCTGCTGAGCAATTGCAAGTTCATGCTCCAGTAACCACAGTGAAGAGACCGCAGAATTCGCGGGCGCTGAGGTATGCCTGGGTGCTCATCCTAGGCATGAAGTTGCAGCAGCAGGAAGCACTCGGGCCATTACTGACTAAAGTAGTGCCCTCACTCTGCTTCGAGCCCGAACCACAGTCATCACAGAGCTAACACATGGGTAGTTCTCTGAATCAGGGTCCCTTTTGCGGTCCTTTTTATCGGGGTGCCGTACTATAGACTATATTGGGTACCTAAAACGGACCCTAAAATCAGAAAACCACCCACACGCTTACGCATTGCTCACGAATCCCACAGCTCCGAGAGCTCCGGGATGCTGAGGCGCAGGCCCTTCTTGCCTTCTCGAAGAGCCTTCAGCTTCCTGCGCCCCTCGCAGGCTAATTCTGCGCTTTACTGGCTTTGCTCGTGCAGGGTGCATTGCAGGAATCAGCATGCAGGGCGCAGTACACATTGCAGTCGGAGCAACAGGCTACAACAGGCTGCAATTCGCGCCATTTTTAGTCTTGCTCGAAGTCTTCGGACTACTCCGCTTAGACCGAGCTTGACAGGTCTACTCGGGCAGCTTTCAGCTCTCGCTGTCAACAGCTCACAAGCACTACTGTAGGACTGTAGGCCCTGGAAGGTCTGTGAGTTGTTCATTGCACTTGGGGGAACTGCAGAGAGCCGGGGTTTTCAGCGACGACAGTATTCGTTCCTCACTGAATTGAAACAGTTGGGTTTTCGCAGTTGCGGAAAACGCCCTGGTTGAAATTTGTGCTGGGGAGAGACCAACCCAGTAGAGAAGTTCGAGGACATTTAGCTGTCTTTACTGTTCCTGATGGACTGACTGCAGAATCTCAGCTGCAACCGAGAGCACAAATCTGTCCCATGGGAAATATCGACCGTCGTGGTGCATGTTGATCTAAAAGCCAGCAGCCACCAGCAGCACTCATGGCGACCGATCTCTGTATGCGTTGCTCTTCTGGCTCAGCATAATTCGGTGGCTTTATTGACGTCACACTTGCCTCTCGCCAGCTTCAGGCACAAGCGATAGAGCAAGACTGCCTCTCCTTGAATGTCCAAACTCCAAACCAAGCTGCATGTACTTCGGGGAGAGCTGTTTCTCCAGGTCATCCACTGATCCTGTTCTAGCGCACAGTATGCTAACCTTTCCTAGCACCTGGCAGCACTTCACTTCAGACCCTTAGGCTGTTGCCGAATGCAGCCTGAGCTCAGGGTTCGAAGTTGGGCCATGTCATGTCAGGACTGCTCTGCAACAGCACCTGTTCACCTGACCACCTGACCAGCCCAGCGGCAAAAACGATGGCAGAAACCTCGGTCCCGATCTATCGCGCTTGATAAAGCCCGGATTCTAAAATGCCCGTAGTCGAACATTGCGATCCACGCAACGACCAGGCAGGCTGCAATGATGCCCCAGACCAACGGCCAAAGCCCTGTTGCTTGCAGCAGCGCCGCCACAAGAGCGGGCCCTGCGGCGCCCGGCAACGTGGCCTCCCAATGCACGCGCAAACGGAAGCAAATCATGTCATGTTCATCTTCCAGCTTCCCTGTGGCCGTAGGCGTAGACATGAAAATGAAAGAAGTCCTAAGCCTCGTGACCCCTTCGCTGAGGCCGCTGCGATTGCATTGCCAAGGCTGACAAGAGCCGCCGCATTGGTTGGGGCAACGTCAAGGTAGACCGTGTTCTGCGCCGTGTCCAAAACACCTATTGACCTCACAAAGCGATGAAACTGGAAGCAATCAAGAGCCATCTGAAGTGCTGCACTCGAGCGCTCAGGCCGAATCAAGGCCGCAAGCGTGATGGCAAGGCTGGCTGTCATTGCATCTCGCATATTTCCGAAGATCACCTGGCAACTTCTTGGGTCAGTTTGACCCACCACAAAAAGCTGTTCTGCCGGCATCTCATTTATCTGCACCTATGATTATGCTATGCATGTTCTCTCCATCAAGAACAACCGCAGGTGGACATCACTCCACCGTTTATCTGATATCCATGACGCAACAGGGGAACCTTGCGCAAGAAGCGCCAAACACAATTGTCAGGAATCGTTTGACAGAGAAGACCCGTGCGGTGGGAGGGTCCCGGGAAGAAAGAACAAAACCAGACCTGATTAGATGGACTTTAGGAATGGAAACATGCGAGGTCGATGTTCTTCGAACAATGTTGTAACAACACAGATCGCTTGTTGGCACCAAAATCACCCCTTTAAGTCCACGCAGATTCAAGCAAGTACAAGCTCTGTCACAGCAAGAGAAGGTGTTGCGCAGGCCAAGCACGGCCTAGCGCACGGAGTGAAGGGCCTACGGGCTTGAAGGGCCAAACGATTACATCATCGCTGCCTGATGTAATTCATCCTCCCGGGTGTGTCGGCGGGGGTGCACTTTGGAATGGGTCTTGACCTACTTCCCGACATCGATGGCTAAGGGGGGATCAGGCACTCTCCCCGGTCTTACATTCGGGTCTTCTAAACATACGCATTATCGGAGTCTAACCTCAGTAGTCCGCCGATGGGGTCCCTCTCCCTTTACAGGGAGGGTCACTCTTAGCAGAAGAGCGGGTGAACGCGAATCGCTGCTACTATTCTTACTACAATCTACTTGCTACTGTATTGCTTTCCGTAAGTTGAAGCCTGAATGCAGGTATCACAGAGCCGCATTTACAACACGCATCTGCAACTGGCCAGGGCACAAGTGACACGCCAGCCCCCAAGGCTGCAGGGCATAAAATCCTGCAAGGCGGTGTCGAATCTTAGTGGGCTGCGGGCTGTGGCCTTCTTCAGACGTCAGCGCTGTCCATCGGCGCATGGCCAACGGCGGCCAGCGACGGCTCTGCAGCCAGTCTGTGATGAGCCCGCCAATCACGGAGCCAACACCTGACTCAGGTCTGTGTCGCACCGGACACTCTCTAGAAGAAGTAAGCCCAACTCCAAGGCCTGAAAATGCCGCAGGCAGCATGAGGTAGAGACCAACACTTTCGAGGGGCAGCTGCAGCACCTTGGATGCAGACAGAGTAGTAGCTAGCACTATTGCAGGGCCCCAGCAAAGCTGGTGAATCCCTTGCCTCCGTGAAGTAGGACGGCCCCCATGACCTGGAATGGAAAAGACAACTCGTGAAAATACTTTCAACCTCAACAAGGCACAGCTGAGTATACAGCATAATGGTGTACATGGCGAAGTTGTTGCTGCCTGTGGGCGGCTGAGTCTGTTGAGCTGACAGCTCACGAACCTCATACAACCTGACGCGAGCTGTCCAGTTGCAGCAATGCGACAGTGTACCACCAGGAGGGCAAGAAAACCTCTCTTCCTCAACCTCGGCACTGACGAACATTGAAAAGTGGTCTCAGTGGCACTTCTCTGCCAAGCTTCGCATGCAGCGGTAAGAAGCAGTGGTCCGACTTGACGCCTGCGACGGCGGTTTGAAGGAGGTCCAAACCACGAGGACATACAAGTACCAGCAGGACTGCGCCTTGGACGGGCTGTTCCGAGGCGTCCTCGCCCTGCGCGCGCGCGCGCGCAATTGCAACACATTTTTGAAAAACGCAGCAACGCAGTCCTCAGGTGCCCTGGCCTGGCAGGTCTTTCGGACTTCAATTCTGCTGTCTTTCTTCGTCATCGCGAAGCCGAGCCACAGCATGGAAAACCTTCAGGAGAAGTGCGTTTGAAGGGCCCGGCCCCCAGTTCCACTGCTCTAAACACATTTTGCTGTGGAGGCAGCAGAAAGCTCACTGTGCCAAAGATGCAGAAGCTCGCTCGCCAGCCTGCCTTCCACAAGCCAATGCATCGAGACGGAAACAGACAGAAGCACCACAGGAAATGCTTCAAGCCCGAGGGCCAGCCTGCGAGCAGATCAGTGGCGCCAAAACGGAAGCCACGATTTGCCCGAAGCGGAAGGCCAATGCCCGAGCAGCTAGCGAGCATCCGCGTTCAGATGCCTCGACCACCGACTTGGACATCGTACAACTGCTCACACTAGCCATAATCGACATGATCCTTGGCCTTTGCCAGTCTGGTCGGGGTGCGGGCACGTAGGCGGAGATGAGTTGCATGGTGGTCGGCATGACCGGCGATGCAGCTAATCCCAGCAGAATGTGGAGAAGCCAGACATGCCAGAATCCGAGATCGGAGGCCATCCTGAACGTTGATCACGCGGCTCTTCATAGTGTGTACACAGCGACCTGAACTTTCCGTAGACATGCTCGCAGACGAGGCACGGAATGGCAATCGCAAGAGAGCTCCAAGAGATCGCAGCAAACGCCAAGACCAGCCCGGCACCGTACCGCGACGACACGGGACCTTAATCGCAGGACCCTCACACGACACGAAGTCTGCGCGAGCACCTCTCCTTCTGCTGCAGAGTTGCCAGCACATAGGTTGCCAGCAAGGTAGCCCCAAAAGAAGGATCCCAGCAACATGCCCTCACAAAGGGGGTCAGCAACGCCATCTTCCGTCTTGGCCGTAGATTGCAACATGTTCAGACTACCCGATAGCTGATGGCCTTGACTTGCACATCCCAGTGATACTCCTGAACCATGAGTACCTGATACAACAGACACCAGAGCCGTCTCCGGCCGCTCTGAGCCACTCTTCCCTCCTACGAAGATCTTTCGGAGCCAAGGCACCGCACATGTTCCTTGCACAGGGAGCTCGGATGCTACGAGACTACGCCAGCCGAGGGAGACTGAAAGCTAGCTTCCGAAACAGCCTCCCTTCTCCTTCCCCCCGGCCTAGGCAAGCGCGCAGGAGGTAGTTCGAGACACAAACTCCGGCCTTCAGTTGGCACGTGGAGCACTTCCATTTCTCGAGCGTTGAACTTTCTTCCATGCATCAGCCGTTACTCCCTTCGAAGAGAAGGTATCTGCAGGAAGAGTCTGCTTATCGGATGGCTCCAAGCGGCCATGAGCACCTGCATCCGAACCCGGGGCACCAGGTGAGTCCAATGAGCATATAAGCTCGTCACCTCATCGTGGGAACGGCACCACGCATGCCCGAGGACCCGCCAGGGTTTGCTTTTGCCAGGCAACTTTGCAGTAAGACGGCGGGCTCTTCATGGATTTGTCTGCCAAACCGCTGGCCAAGCCTGGGCTCAAGTTACGTGTCTTGATGTGTGGTTTGAAAAGACTGCTCTAGAAATGCTTGCAGTTTCTTGAACCGACGTGCATCTCTGAGAACATGTGGTCGTGGGTACATGACACATCACAAACACGTACACGTAAGGGCGACGCGAATTGCATCCGCAACCAAGATGGACTTGTCCACCGTCATGGCGTTAACGGTAGCCCATGTGCTCTCTCCAAGGCACATGCAAACCAATTCAATGATTCTTGATGTGCTGAGACATGTTCCAACACGCCACCCGAATCGATGGAGGTTGCGTCTGGCTTATATGTGACACCCGCGATCCAGCACGACATCACGACCAATCATGTCTGTGCCTTGAGCCCGTCAACCATCGGTCTTTGCACTCGTGACATGGTGCAACATGCAGGGCACTCACAGACGAAACAAGCGAGGCGGGAGACAGACGGAGAGCGACCGAGCGATACGACAGGAGTATCTAAAAACACAAACCCTCAAGAGCCCAAAGCATACGCTCACTTGCAGACAAATAGCCTCGACGTGCTGTCTGATACAAGTAGTTCGGTTTGTGATCTCTTGCTGTCACTGAAACCTCTCGGCAGCTAGCTGGAGCGAAAAAAAGTCCCTTGTTCACGGCGCTGCCTGCGACCCAAGCTTGGAGTTTGTCTGGAACTGCTCAATGAGATTCATGTCCTGGGCCCAAACGAGAAATTCAATTTCGAATCGCTTGGTGTATCGTCGTTTGCTGCTTTCGTTTGCCTGATGCGTTGCTGCAGCTTCCGAAAAGCCAAAAGCATCCACAAACCCTTGTTACCTTAATGCTTCATCAACGAGGTATGCTCATGTAGTTGCATGGGGTCCGGGGGCAGCGATCCTATTAGCAAACGTCTCACAACCGGCAACCCTGGTGAAAATGTCGGACTCCTTGAGCGCGCTGCTCCACTTTACCGCGGAAGGTTTTGTTCAATGTACACAGCCAATTGCTCCATCTTGCCAGCCATCTATAATGCATAGAAAACAACATAAACTTAGCATCGTAACCCCATCTATAATGCACAGCAAAAAACATAAACTTAGCATCGAAACCCTCCTGCAGTTTGAAGATGTCTTTTGCCAGAGAAAGCACTGACTGCCTTTCCTGTGAACGACTTTCCATCTTCTTTGCCTTGTCTTGCCTTCCTTCTTGTTTCTTTCAACATTTCTGTGATCGGTACTTTGTCCTCGTGCTTTGCCCACTGCCTTCTCAAATTGCTTTTATCCATTTCTCCTTTGCTTTGGAATTGCTTTTTGTCATGTCATTAACCAGATCTTCTGCCGCGGCATGTTGGGCTAACTTGCAGGATAATGGTGTTTGGCTTTGCTGTTGGTGCCTTTTTGCCGTTGGTGCGTGGGTGTTACTTGTGGTTGCTGTTAGTGGGGGGGGGTGTTGCTTCTTGTTGCTGTTGATGCAGAAGGGGGGGGGGCGTGTTTTTCTTTTGCACTTGGCGCCCGGTGGTGTTTTTAGTTTAGTGTGGGGCGGAGGGGCGGTGCTTTGGATTTGCTGTTGGTGCTCATGGGGGGGTGCAGGTGGGTGATTTTTTGCCGGTGGTGCGAGGGGAGTGTCATTTTCTGCTGTCGGTGCCGGGGAGTGGGTTTTATTATGCTGAAAAACACCCGTTCCCTGACATAAGCTTATGCCGTGGTCGACCTCAGCGAGTGTCTGGTTGGGCACGTTGCCAGTTGCAGCGTCTCGCTTTGCTTTGAAGACTCAAACTATTTCTCAGCAACGTCCTTATCCTGACTATACCTCCTGTAAACGCATAAACGAGACGTTATGTGGTTGCTGTTTGTCAAACACACTTCTGACATATAAACCTACTTCAAGAGACCATGTTTACAGTGTGGAGTTTCTAGAAATTACTAAAGAGAAGAGCGAAGCTTAAAGCTTAAACCATTGAGGAACTTGCTTTCTACAGTAGCATGAAAGGCAAGTTAAGGAACAGATTCCATTATACCAAGGTGAGGAAAGAACACGACCCAGAATTCACTCAAAGGCAGAACGACAAGGAACGAGAATGCTGCCGTAGGAACACAGCAACACACGCCACTGATGACTATGTGATGTTGAAGCACCCTTGTAGTGGCTGTACAGTAAAACCCCGCATTGCATAAAAGACATTCCAAGACTCAATGATGCTATGCTTTCCCCAACTTTCTTTCTTTCTGTCTTGTGAAGCATGTCCAAGCTTCGCTGACTATGTGCCGCACGAATGGTGCACAAAGCAGCTTCAATACTCAACAAGAAAAGGCAGCCTTCCAAGATGCCCCAACTGCTAAAACAAGCATTCGCACTATCTTGTGGGATATGTCTTGGCGATATTTCGCTCTGCTCCTCCTGGCTCCTCTTCTTAGCAATCGCATAGCATCATTGCTTTCGCTCGCTTCCCCTCTTGTTCACGTACATGCTTGCTCATTCACAGAAGCTTATAGATTCTGGATGTTCTGCATACTTCTCATGTAACCGGTGTTTCGTATCAAAGCTTGTGTCGTGACAAGAAACGGCGAGGCAAAGGACGCAGGAGCTTCGGCAGCCGACCACCAGAACTTGTTCTTACACGCACACGTGCGTTACACTACAATGCTTCGCCTCCTGTTCTCACCACTTGTGTTGATGTACATCTTCTAACACATGTCCTTCTGGTGATAGTCTGTAATCATCGTCACCATCTTCTTGTGTGGATGGCTAACGGAACTATGCCGAGTTGTACTTTGCCTTGGCATATATGTAAATGTCTCTGTCATTTTATCCCTTCTATGTTGTTACCAAAGTTTCATTATTTTAACGTGTACCTTGTGTTTGTCAGTCCTCGTATTACGATTGTTCCAGTCTGTCTTTAGATTCTTCTTGCGTGATTTACTGCAGGAATTTATTATTAGGTGCTGTTGATTTTCGACTTGTGGTTTGCATCTTTGGTTAGTCTTGTGCGTGGATTGTGCTGCGAGGCGCCCTGTGTCTTAGATAGTTGGAGGGGCTGTCTAGTAGATAGGATGAACATGATGTACAGGCGTGATCGGGTTGTAGGATGTGAGGTCTGCGATCAGCCCATGCTTGCTTCTGGGACCCAGGACATTTACCGAGACTTGGGGCTTCACGAGTGCACGCGAAAAACAGCTGGCCGTGAGGGCTTTTTGTGATGCTGCACGTTGGGACGAGATGGGGGCTGGGGCCGTTCCGTGAAAGCTCAACTGGTACTGACAGCTTGCAAGTGCCGGAGTGGCAGCCGGTGTCCTCAAATTTCTCAGCCAAATCATTCCACTCGTCCTGCTAGGTAGCGAGCACTTGGCACGTTTTGTGCGAATGATCAGAAAGCTTGGAGCGTGAGCAGCGCGTACGCAGCTGCATGACTATAGCCAACTTCCGAGTCCTCGGTCATCAACGTGCCGGAGAAGTTGAGCTTCACATCCTGAAGGATGCTCCAAATTCAGCGATGCCAGCTGCTGAGCTTTGTCTTACCGGCGCTCCTCCAACTTTCCAACTGGGGCCGGTGGTGGAACACTGGGTTGACTGCCAGACTGATCTGCGCAGAAGCACAGCCGCGAGACTCATCAGGAAATCTGACACGTCAGGACACGTTGCCTTGCAGGCCTGTCACCTCGGCCAGCATCTTGCATCCGATGGCTCACACCAAGGACCCGTAAGATGCGTGCATGCTTGAACCCCCATGGAAACTTCAGGACTGGACCTGACGGCCGGCAACAACTGCTTCAGCCTGTCAATCGATATCATCTTGAGCAGGACTCCGGAAGATGAACTTGAAGTTGCAGTTGCCTCCAGCTTCGCAGCTGCTAAATTGGCACGCGCTGCGGCCAACTCTGCCCGCGCTTTTGCCAAGATCGGATCCTCGCCTGGACGAACCTGGTTGTGCTTCAGGCTTCTTATCTTCAAAGTCGAGGCAAAAAGGAGCAATTGCCGGCCCAAGCCTCCACCTGAATCTCCGACCCGAATCCATCTTCCGCTTTCTTTACCTCTGCCGCCTCTTCCGCCTCTCGCTGAACGCGAGCAGCCTTCACTTCCTCCTGCTGAACAGCCACTGCATCCCAGAGCTCGCCAGCAGATGTGTCATTGAGACAAGCTAGGCCTCCTCCTGTGCAGCTTCACGCCGCAGAGCCTCCCACCGACCCGTCCAAGCTAGTCTCAAGATCGGCTGGCAGCACTCTTCGCCTCAGCCTGAGCAAGCAGCGCTGCGACCTGAAACAGGTGTCACATTGTTTCACATCCACCATCACCCGTGCGAATGAAAGTGGAACGGCTCGAAAGGGACCTCATCGGCATCTTCCGCCCGCAACCAAACTCGACTGTGTCTGTGCGGTGGGTGCACTCCGACAAAGGCGAGACTCGCCTGCCAGGAAACGGCAAAATGACACGCTTCGCAGCTTCCTTGGCAGCACAGCGTCCACAAGCAAAAAGCATGCACCGATTCTGAGATCAGCCTCCGCATCTGGCTGCACACTCCGCGCCACCAGGCACCGGCCCAACAACGCTGCACCTCGCTATCAGTGTTTCGTTGCAGGTCAAGGCTGCCTGCATTCATGCACGAGACTCGCTCTTTATGCTATTTCTCAGTCTGAGGAGCGGGCAGGCGACGGGCAACAGTGATAAGGCTGATAGTTTTGGACTTTGACGTCGACCCCGTGCCATCATGGTGTATCTGGATTGGCTTGTTTGTCAAGATCTCGAGGATTCTGTGCTTGCCGCTACGCCTCATGGCAGACAGCTCATTCAACTTAAGACTTCCCAACACGCTGCAGCCAAGCCTCGCGCAGCTATCCAAACTTGGTAAAATGCTAAGGCTAAGCTAAAGCTAAGGCAAAACCCCTCAATCCCACACTTGACTTCCGCATGCTGCCAGAGGTGTTTCTGAATCTAACATTTGTCACGTGAGACACTATTGAGCCTCGAGTTCTAAACTCATGCTTTCTTCCATCTGGTACGGCTGAGGTGAGCCGGATGAACATGACGCGAGGCCCCACATGACCCTGCCAGCAGAGCGTCTTTGTCTGACCCAAGCCGGAACCCATGTGCCTGAAATCATGGCTGGGGCTTTTGCCCATGGGCCACGGATGGCAATGGGAATGGCGGGAATCAAAGAATGGAGACTCGGTCTCCGTCCTAGGCAGCCAAAACCGGCCAAACACGATGTCTCATGATGGCTGAAAAGATTCCATCTTGCAAGTGAATTAGTTGGGTCACGTCTATCGACTGGCCCAAAACATTCCAACAACGCTATGTCCTCAAAATTCTCACGGCACAATGGCTTGCTTTGCACGGGCCGCGCAGATGCCGGATGCGCCTGTTGCCTCATACTTGCTACAGCACCGTTCGATGTGGGAGGCATCCTCGCGGCAAAGCTGGCACTGCTCTCCCCCACATCCGTCGCACTGCTCAGCCATGCATGTGTCCACGAAAGCGTCTGCACACATCTTGGGGGGAGTCGTGGAATGCTCATGATCTTGGCAGCAGCGGTGCACTTTGGCAGCTTCTTGATGGCAAAGCTGGCATTGCTCTCCGGAGCACCCAGCGCATTCTTTGTCAATGCAAGTGCTTGCATCGGCCTCCCACACGCAGGTGAGGGCCTCGGCGCCATACAGGCCGGCGCAGGGGTCAACATCAGGCTGCTCCACCTTGCAGATCTCTGGCTGTGCACCTGCGTCGTACTTGGCGCAGCACTGAGCGATGCGGGCAGCATCCTCATGGCAAAGATCGCACTGCTCCCCGCCAAAGCAATGGCATTGCTCTTCGACGCAGGTCTTGATATCCTCCTCAACCTCTGCATCGGCGCACATTTTTGGCGGCGTCGTTGAGTGCCAATGCTTGTCACAGCACTGATGAATGCGCTCGCTGTCCTGACGGCAGTGTTGGCATTGCTCGCCTCCGCAACCGCGGCACTCGTTCTGGATACAGGTGCCTACATCAGCCTCCCACGCACAGGTGAGGGCCTCGGCACCGTACAAGCCGGCGCAGGGGTCCGCCAAGGCCAAGGCAGGAGAGATGGCGGCGAAGAGAAGACGGACGGCCATAGCTGACTGGAGAAGTTGGGAACACTGTAACCGAACAGGCGCTTGAAACAAACTGTGCCAAGGGAATGATTCCGGCCAGGCGAAATTAGAAATGTTGCACCAAGTGGCCGAGTCAAACAAAGCTTTGACAGCCTGTGGCTTTTTCAAGTTTCATTCAGCGCGTATTGGCTCAGCAACTGCTCCAGTCTTTGCTCCGGGTTTTCGATGAGATCAGGATCAACCTCCAACTCCAAGGCATCTCAATGTGAAGGTAAAACTATGAGCCCCAAGCTTCAGAAGCCGTTTGAAAGCCTCCAGAACTTCGCATCCACGGGGAACAAGGGCGGGCAAGCAGAACTTGTACCTTCTCCTCGAGTTGCGGCGAAAACCGGTGTCATTCAGCTGAGACTTCTTACTGCAACGGGGCACAATGTGTTCTCAAGGATGGTGACCTGAGTCCACGCATCGACAAATCTCTCGTTTTCAATTCTACAAGTAGGAAGGCGCACAGGACCAAATACCTCAAAGCTCCATGACCAGGGTTCGGGCAAGAGCTCGCGCGCCTGTTCCCTCTTTGGCGGCCTTCTGCGCGACAGTGCGCAAAGCCGCATCCGTGAAGCGGAGCCTCGGTCAAGAATCGAACATCGGAGTCGAAAGGACACCTTCCAAGGACCCTAAGCTCGCAACTCAATTCCGTAACGCCGGAAGTCGTCCGTGAGCTGGGACGTTGCCTGTAGGACTCTTTCTCCGGATCTCATTGGATTGCTGATAAGCTGAAAAACTTGCTGAACAATCGCAGGATGTGGCGAAAGCAAGCGGTAACGAAGCTTCGCTGCCCCCAAGTTGCCCCATCCTCTGCTGTCCTGGGACAAGTACCGTTGAGGTGCGGCTTTCACGAATGCAGTGCCGCGATTGACTGCAACACCCCAGCAACCACAAGTGAAGCTTTGGCTGCAGCTAAGCGGCGTCAACACCTGGAACAGATCCTCATCTGAAAGTGCTTGCAGCGCAACGCGCACCGGCAAGCGGCCCACGAATTCCCTTTCCATGCCAGCTTTGACAAGCTCTTCCTTAGCTCTATGCCAACACTCACCCTTCATTTCCAGCATTCATGCTCGTTTTCTAAATATTCCGACGTTGAAATGACAAGAAGTGATCAGTCTTCCATGCGAACCTCAGAGTCTCAGGCAGGAGTAGATGACACCGTCGAATCAACAAAAACATTAAGTGCTGCATGGACAAAAGGAATATTCTGCGGAGCTCGCATCATCACATAGCATTGCGTCCAGCTCCGACGAATGGCAACACATGGTCTTAAGCACTTGCGGGTTTTGGAGACCTATCAAGTCGCCATGTCGTGGCTGGCGGACACACACACACACACGCACACACACACACACGCACACACACGCGAAGTTGCCAGCTCCCGAGAGGCAGCAACAAGCTCCTTTCATCCAAGCTTCAGTATCAGCCTGCGGCACGGCTGGAAGGGTCAACGTGTCTCGTCTTACGGGTACGAAAGTGCAGGCTGGCAAATGTCGTTTGCTTCTTCGTCGAACAACTAAGACATCAGCAACGGAACATCTCCCCCCCGCTGTGCTCTCTGCCGCTTTCAGCTCGGCCTTGTGCAGCATCGACCGGACATCTTCAGCCTTCTCTGCTGCTCCGGAAGTGAAACCGAAGCCCTTCATGTCGCGGATATGATCCTGCAGCGGATTTAAGCAAGGGATTCGCAATAAGGTCGGCTGGCATGCGTTTGTACAAGGTTGAAGCAGGAGTGTCGAGCGTCGCAGCACATACCGGAGCTAGCACCCACCAGACAACCGTTCAAACTTGTTCAACGTCGAGTACCAGAGCATGAGCTCGGCCTTCTTTAACCGTTAAAAATCAGCCATCCTGCAACTGAGGGAAGTCTTTGCACATCCGACCGTGGCGCCTCCCGCTGAGTTTCACAATTGTGCAAACATGATTGCGTGCAATATAGATTTCATTGACGCGCATAGCCTCGGTTGGACGAAGCCGACATTTTACAAGTGTTTTGAAACAACTCCTGGAGAGTTTACCCATCTGAAGAAACCTCAATGACACGGGCAGCCTCCTTGAGCTTCTCATCAAGCTGGCTGAAGGCACCGGAAAAAACGAACAGCACATGCCTGCAGAGGCGCACATCGACCCCGGGTGCCCTAGTTTGTACTATGTATCGAGCTCGTGATCCTGCCTTACTTCGCTGAAACCCAAAGTCAGGGAAGACCTTCTCATGCTCTGCCGCTACGTCGCAACCCTTCACCCAACACCGGTCCATGAATCTTGTCCGAAAGTGACAGGTTTCTCAGCTCATCCTGCCTTGTTGACATCTTGGTGCCCTTGTCCCCACCCATGGCGCCGAGAACCAAACGTGGCCCTTGACCACCCACTGTAACTTCGGTGTCCTGCTCCGCGAGCGGGTGCAAAGACACCCGGCAAACACTGTCAGCTAGCGGCCTTGTGCCTGCTGCCTTCGAAAACAAGCACGACGCTAACGATGCGATAGACAAAAGCCACTGGTACGCAGTGTGTTTCTTTCAGTCAAAGCGCGGGCGCCAGAGCCTGGCCAAACACACCGCCCGACAAAACCGGGGTTGGTGATGCCGGGGTGCACTTCTGCGCCCCCTCAAGCAGTGCACGGCTGGGGCGAATGCCGGTCGCTAAAAGAGTCGATTCAATGATGATCAGGGAAGAAAGGATTTGAGGTCGAATTTTGGGCGGCTGGTGCTTGTTCCCACTCACAAGCGTGTGCTACCAAATGACCACGGCGCTAACGACACGTTAGCCGTTAGCCACAAACTTTTCCTTTTGGTCGAAGCGCACGAACCAGCTCCCGGCCAGGAACAACGCCCCATAAAACGGCTGGGTCGGTGCCGGGTTCGCGCCATCCGTCCACCTAGGCGAAAAAGGTCCGAACTCGCCCGGCTCCAGGTGTCCCCGACTTTCTGCAGAACGTCGGCGCTAGCGCTCATGACCGGCGAGGGCCACCAGAGTCCAGGCCACAGTACGACCCGATCTGCCCTCCGAGTTCAGGCGGCGAAGTGCGACCTCGGGCGGAGCCCGGGATGGCCGCCCGACCGGCGCGGCCAAAAATGGACTGGGACGGAAAAGCGTGGTAGGGAACTCGACCGACTGGTGGCTCCATGATCCGGCACGCCGGCCGCGGCAAGGCTGCGGGTGAGCTTCATATCGGTCGACTGGGTACCGACTTTGGGTGCCGCCTTGCGCGGCTTGGCAGGCATGGTCGAAAGCCCATCGTCCCCGGACAGAGGCCGATGTCGCACGATGACACATCCCATTGTAATCCGATGTCTGGGAGCCCAACCATGGGACGATTCGCCTTGATGGGCCGCTGACACCAGGAATGCGGCCGGCGTCGGAGGCAGACTGACCCAGTCGGCGAGGTTCAGCCCCCGTCGCCGCCCCCCAGCTCTATGCCGCCCAGGAACCCAACATGCGTGTGGGATCCGGCTCAGTCGCCCAAAGCTGTGCCGCAGTTGAAAGCCGTGACAGGCGACAGGAGCCGAAGGGAAGCGGAGAACCGAAATTTAGGCGGTCGAGCCGAACGGTGTTCCGTCCTACACAAGTCTGCCACCGAACAATCCAGGTCTGCTCAATGCAGGCACGGCCTCCATGAGCTTCAAGAACGTGCTTTGCGTAGCCCGCCTTCCAGAACTACGAGCAGGAGCAGGGGGTTCGAGCGTCGGTTTGCAGTTCCAAAGTCCGTACCAGTAAACTGAAGGACGTCAGTTGCTAACATCTTTTCAAGCACACGGAGTTCCTTGCCGACAACATCTTCATCTGAGCATCCGAGCTGTGGCTCGGCGGCCTGAAGGAGGAGGTGCGCCCACCTCCCTCGGAGCAGACTTTGTCGATCTCGTCCACATAAACAATGCCCACCTCTTGAGAAGTGAACATGGCGCCGGGCTCATGACACAATTGAAACTTACTTGGGATGCCTGAGCAAGCTCGACATCGCCGTCTGCAGCTTGCAGCAATTCGCTCATCACCTGCAGGAGTCAAGACCCAAGCTACGATGCTCGTAAGCCTTAAAAGAGAAGGGAAGACAAGCTCCTGGGACTAGTGCACAATCCCAGCCAAGGCGATGCTGAGAGCTGATACTTCCGATTAACCAATGAAAGGTTCACTTAGCAGCTGCTTACGGGCTCAAATGGAGGGGGAGGCACCTCGTCTGCATCACGTCCAACATATCCGGTCTCTGTGAACTTGGTCGCCTCTCCAACAAGCTCGCACTTGCTCTGCTTTAGAATGGAAAAACTTCTGCGCCATCCACCGTCTTGTCAAAGCAAGCCGCGACACATATGGAGTCCGAGATTAGCCGTTTTCGCCCCTCTCAGGCCCGCGCATCCGCTTTCACAAACGGAACCCCAATGAGGTCCTAGGCCATTTACACTTGGACAGGAAAGCCCCAGCTGAGAAAAAGAGACGAAAGAAAGCTCGGCAGAATCGAGCCGAGAAGCAGCCAGATTTCTAAGCAAGTAAGTCTTTCCGCTGCCCGTGGGACCCAGAAGCAAGATGTTCGGCTTGGTGTAGTTTTTCACCTTACATGTAACGTAGGTGATGATTCGGGGACGGGCAGGCGGCAGGCCCTCTCCGTGCTTGGGTTCTTTGAGCCCGCGGCCCGCTTGGGCTTCAAAAGGGTGGCCTTGGCCGCCCGGGTGAAGAGCGCTTGCACCTCCGTCTGAATCTTCGGAAGATCCTCCGACTCGTTGAAGCGGCCCTCTCCGGAATCGTCCCGGTACGTCCGCTTCTCCAGATCGATCTCAAAACGCTCCACACGCTCCAGCTCGGGCTCCCGGTTCACATACTCGGCTACGTGGTCCTCCTCAACCTGGAGTAGGATTACCTGTCGAAGGGCGCAGACATCACAACACAAGCACGACGACGCCAGATGCAAAGCCCTGTGTCTGGAAGGTCTGTCAAGCTGCATCTCCATCGGTGTCGGTGAACTGAACTTTGTCCAGCCCATCGCTGGAGTCCACCTTGGCACCTCGCATGGACGGAGATCCGCAGCAAAGATTTGTGTTCAGTCTCTTCGGTGGCCTGTCTCCGCACCGGCAGGACTTTGCCTCATCCGGGGTTGCTCTGAACCAGGAATCTCTTTACACAGGTCGACAACACACAGAGCTTCATGTGAGACCCCAAGTTCAAGACATTTTGAGATAGGATGAGAAGACCCTCAAATGGACATAGACTTTGCAGCAGAGACACTCCGACATCTCACCAGGTGTATCAACCTGCTTGGCCTTCTCTTGGACGGTTTCCTGGGGATGCTTATTTGGCTCTCGTCTAAATGGTGCATAACCGTGACAACGACACCGCCACGGACAGTCTGTGAATGTCCGTCCTTTCTGTCCTACTGAAAAGGTGGCGAAACATGTTTGGAAAGATGGAAGATACCGGCCTCGAGTGATGAAGACTCCTCAGTATGTACAGCATCTGAAGTGGAAGCTTCAGCCTTGTAGGGAACGGAAGGCAGTGTGCTCTGGTTTCAAAATGCACGCATTGCGATTAGGATGCTTCCGGGTCAAGTCCGTCTATACAAACCTTTGTAGCATCAAGGTCAGGCCTCAGCCACGCTTTCGCTCGCCTTTGAAGTCTCTGCTGGCTTTTCTTCTGGCTGATCTTTCTCCAGCTTCTCCTTACGAAAACCAGTTTTTTCACAACTTCGATCACAAGGCATCTGGCCGAGTAACCCAAACAATGCTTCGTAGTCTCACATGAAGGGAAACTGCATCACATCAAGCAAGACTTCAGCGCTTCAGCCATGATGTCTAGCTGTTCCCGAGAGCCCTTCGCTGTGAAGATTGCGGAGTGCATGACCCTAGGCCCTAGGCCCTGGAACGGTCCTCCGCCTTGGTAGGCTCTGTCCCATCCGGCTCGGCATCAACGGCGAGCTCTTCCTGAAAGTGAGACAGTCGCAGCAGTCGCAGAGATGGATGGCCGTGCACTTCTCCCGCCTTCGCGCGGTTGTAGTGATCGCAGATCGCGACCGAGAGCATCTCTTTTGCAGCCGTCTGGCAGATGACGTAGCGATCCTAAGCTACCAAGACCGAGCTGCTTCCAAGATGTGAAGTCAAAGAAATAAACTCGGCTTGCGCGAAAAAACCGTCTGCCCTTCTCTGCGCATGTGCCTGAGGCTCGGGAGACAGCGGTAAAATGATCTCCGTTAGCTGACAAGTATACCGAGCTGCTCAGGAAGCGCTGCTAATGGGCTGGCTTCACTATGAACTCCGATCCGAGAAGCAAGATACTCTTTGACTTCGTCAGGGCGGAAGGCGAATCTCTGCAGTAGTTCCCTTCGCCGGCTCCCTTTGGACCGGTCCTGGCCTGGGCTCCTCGGGGCCAATGGGCCAAGGAAGCATCCCATGTGGGTATCAAAAAATCCGGGGGTCCCTGGCCTTTGTGAGCCGACCTGCGTCAAGCGCTTCAGCAGGAACTTCCGCAAGTCGGCCGGGGAGGTGATGTCTGGCGCATCCGTGGAATCCTGGCGAGGTTGCCCGGGCTTTTCTGGACCCCGTCCCTCCAGTAGCGCCCCGCCCGCTTGGCAGGGATTTAAGCCTTCCTTCCTTCCAGGGGCTTGAGGCACGAGCAGCCCCCGTGCCCTTCGCAGGCGCCCGCTCTCTTCCCCCGGGCATATGGAGCGAGTTAAGCTCCCATGCCACCCAGACCCCCCACCCAATGGGCTGGGCCTTTGCATGGAGGCGACATGTTGGTTGAAGGGGAACAGCATGCAGGCATCAAGCGTTCAAGTTAAGCTGGCAAATCGATAGTTGTTCCCTCAACATGAGACAGCTGCAAGAACTGATTCGTGAACCTGCCGGAGTTTGAGTAGCACATGACTTTCCGCGAGCTTGTCACTTGTTGGAGGGATAGACGCCTCTCCATAGTTTAAGGAAGAGGCATCGCGAAAGCTTGGAACGCCGGTTCATCTTGTGGCAAAAAATGACCGGGGCAGATGCTTCAAAAAATGTATATTCCGGGCTTGCTGTCACGCGCTTGATACATGTGCCGTGCACGTTCAGGCTTGTGAGCAAAGCTGCCTTCTGCGAGCAAGAACCGAACACCTGGAACAAACCCGCTACAGTATTGGTAGCTTTGCAGTCATAAAACTGTGCTCGTGACTCTGCTGTGGGCTGAACTGGACGGGCAACAGCTGAAATCTCCTCGGAGGTGGATTCGTCTTGGCCGGTCTCGATGGAGCCATCCTCGGAGAAGACCAGGATGCCCGGGTTGTTTCCGTGGTAGGAAGCAAGCTCGCCCTTTATGTGAGACCACCACTCGTGATAGCAGTCCGGAAGGGCTTGCAGGACAAAACTCCCACCTTCTACCTTCTCGTGGGTGACGATTCCTTGGATGCTCAGGGACGCCTCCTCCATACGGCCTCGGAGGACGGTGGAGCTGTCTGCGAGGATGAGGTAAGCGGCTTCGCCTGTCCTGTCCACCCTGGCCTCAAAGGGGCCCTTGAATCCCAGGCCTCTCGATTTCCACCGTCCTCTGCTGCTTGTGGAAAACTCGACCTCTAAGTCGATTCTGTTTCCTTGAGTCAACTGTGAGTGCTGGATCCACCCAATCAGAATGTCTGAAGCTCGTGGGTGATGATGCCACCAGTGCTTCGCAGTTTCATCGGCTTCTTTGCTAAGCGACCACGGCCAGTGGAAACTTCTGCACGCAGTTCGCCGACGCCTTCTCAACGCGCCGAAGCAACCGGCCAACACGGCAGGTATCAGATGCGAAGGTGTCTGCAAGGGTCTGTGCTCGCTTAGCGAGCAGACAGGTAGGTTGCCAAAGCGTCCAGGCCCCCCACCGGCCGCAGATGCAGGCGCCGAGCGCTGCCCGCAGTGACGGGTGGTTCTCGGAACCGGCGCGCCAGGACAGGCCTCAAGGAAAGCAGGCGCCACGGGACTTGCCATGGAATCCCACCGAACCTCTTGCAGATGTTGGCGTATCTCTCAGACTGCGGGTCTTTAATCTTGTCCTTCGTGTTCCGATTGATGATTCGGAAGCTGTGAGGCTCAAGACTCCTGGAGCCGAATACAGATCATGAACCCTTCATCACTCGCCACTGGGTTGTGCAACATCCAACCTACATGCTGCTGCAATTCCAGGTTTTACAACGGCCCGGGCCAGCCATTGTGTGCCGTTGCAGTGTTTCTTCGGCAGTGGGTTGTCTCTTCTCCTCTACAAAAGGAGGGGGCCCACCAACCTTAGAGCTTTTCGACACAGCCTATTGCAGCTGTAGGCGAAGATGTTTGTTAAACCTCTAAGCTGCTACGGCAGACAAAGTGACCCAAGCCTACATACCTGTGCAATACTGTGGCGGTGCTGCTCTTATAAGCATTTATCGTGGCCAATGAAACAACCCCAATATTCCCGCTGCTG
The DNA here is from genome assembly GCA_905221615.1 of Symbiodinium sp. CCMP2592. NCBI lineage: Eukaryota > Dinophyceae > Suessiales > Symbiodiniaceae > Symbiodinium > Symbiodinium sp. CCMP2592. The sequence goes on along the minus strand of CAJNDT010002613.1, from coordinate 176,909 downwards.
CATGCAGTGCAAACGATCCTTTTGCACTGCCGCGCCGGATCTGCAAACGTTCCCTACAAACTATGTTCATGAAAAGCAACATGAATGGTGTTGCGGCATGATCGACTGAGGGGTAACTGGCAGCTAAGTGTCAGCCCAGGTGATCTCCCAAGTCTTGCTTTAGGCTTTACTCGGCCCATGTACTGCAGATGGAAGAGAGAGTCGGCGGCATCTGCTCAGACGGGAATGTTCTCGGTCCGCTTGAATGCATCCTGGTCAATCCTGCGCAGCACCGGCTTGCAGGATACACTGCAGCATCTCTGCCTTCATGCTGAATTCGGGAAAGGTGTCCCGGCACAAGACACATCATGCATTGCGAGAAGCATCTTCAGAATGAAGAGCAAGCACAAATCCACGACAAGCAGAAGGACAGGAGTGAGAGAGTACACGCAAGATGGACAACCAGGCAGGCAACATGCAGAAAGTCGGACGAATAGACACAAAGGCAGAGGGATGAAGAATCAGAGAGACGGGGAGCAACAAACGAACAAAAGAGATCTAGCAACAGACGGCGCCAGGTCGAAACTCAGCAATGCACTGTGACGTCCTCTTGATCATGGCCTTCAGCTGCTTTAGCGGGCCCACCTCGTAGAAGTCTTTCACCTCGGCTGGAGAGCTGAAAGCTCCGAAGGGGTGCATGCTGCGGCACCAACGTGGGGGTACGTGAAAGAAACGAACAACCGAACAACCGGAGAGGCTCTCGCGTCATCAACTGAGACCACTGCCCCATCGAAAACCATCTGCTTTACAGTCTGCTCCCAAAGAACTTCACCCGTGAGCTGCCTTGGCGACGATAGATAGTGATTCTCGGCAAACGAAAAAATGCACTATCCTTGTGCAATGCCCGTGGCTAGAACTCTTGCAGCCTGCTAAAATGTTCCACCGCCCGCGTAACTTACCCCTAGAACTGCTGCGGGCCAGGCTTTTTCATGTAGTCCACAAACTCTGATGGCTTGGTTCCTTTCGCTTCCGTGTTAGAGTCGGAGAGCTGCAGATGCTGCTCAGGCCAGTCCCTATGCCCTAGGCCTGCTGGCATCTTCTTGCCGGTCAGGTTGAAATACACAGCGCACCTGCCGGATCTGCCGGCATTTTCCAAAAACATCCCGGCTTGGTGGGAAGCCTCGGAGGCTTCATCTTCGGGAGCATGGAATCGATCGCCTTCGACAGCTCCTCGCAGGGCGGTCGCGGCTCACGTGGTTCAGATGTGCGGATCGTACGACAGTAAGACTTAAAGATCGCCGTCCTCCTGAGCCGGCTGCATCAGAGGCGTGTGGAAGCCACCGCCCGTCTGGCACACAAGAGGCTTGTGGAAGAAACAACCAGGTGGCAGGAGAGCTTCAGGCACGCCACAGACACATCAGGACCCAGAGACAGAGACAGAGAGCAAGAGAGTCCATCGTCAGCAGCTTCAAACCTGTGTCTGCTGGCCTTGACTGCCCGAGCTTGCAGAGCTCGTGCCTGCAACTCAATAGCAGGAGGATGCGCACAGCCGCCAAAATTACGTCACTGCTATTGGAGCTTGCCACAAACTTCTTGCGGATTCTGTCCGGTCTTGCTGCCTTCATTGCTAGCTCACAGAGCTTTTCAATGGCAGGCTTCGTGCCGCCGCAAGTGAAGCCCGCTGGAAAGAGCACATTTGCGACCTGACCTCAGAAGCTATGGCGGCTTTAGGGAAACGGGAAACGACTAGCTGCCTAGCTGATGGTCCCCGGCACACCGGTGTCGGCGAGCTGGTGTCCAGGTCTTTGGCTTCCTTGCCTCGGCGACTTGGCGAACTTGGCGGGTCTCATCGAAAGGCGGCCCGCTCCGAGAGTCCTGCAGAGCCGGTCCACTGTGTTTCTGTCCAGACCGGCGACCGAGCACATGGCTTGCCTCATGGCGCAAGGCTGTCGGCACCATACCGTGGAATGTCAAGGCCGAGACGGCACCATCTCCGTCGCCTTTTGCATGGCCTCCGCTCGCAGCTTCACCAGCTGCAGACCTCGCATCTCTCCAGTCTCTCTCGAAACGCCATGCAAGCCACGGCCACGGGCCGTCTTCGAACTCCAGCACGCCGGCAGCGCCTCGGAAAGAACGAAAGAGGAACGAGCACAACACAAAGCTCACTGTAGTGAGCGGCAGGCACAGCGCGGTGTACTCCCCGAGACTCAAGCCAGCCACGGCCTGGAAAGGGCATGATCTCCGCTCAAGGATGCTCAAGGACAAGCGCACGGGCTGGCCTGCACTCGGTCCACCATTTCGCGCTTCCTGACTCTTCAGTGAGCAGCGCAGGACATCCGCAGCTTATGGAACAGCTCGTGAAGAATGCTTCCAAGCCGGTGACGTCTGCTTCATAAGCTCGATCCCAGCAACACCAGCAACAAACCTTACGGCAAGAAATGTTGCAGAGCAGCAGCAACAGCAGCAGCAGTTTACTCTGAGGGGGCAGCATGATAGGCTGGCAATATTTAGTCTGCTCAATCTGTTCCTGCCAGCTGCACACTCTTGCAACGCCACACAATACAGCTATGTTGCGCCAAGGCACCGCCGGTCCCTCCAAACAGAACTTCTTGAGACTCCAGCCGAGGATGCTTTCTGCTTTCTCCAGCCTCGGACTATGGCACCTGCTGTTTCTGTTTGCCGGCACTAAGGAACACAAGGAACACCATGTTGCTTTTCACACTAGCAGCAGCCGCTCGCTGCAGCTGCAGGAGCGGCAGCGGCAGCAGCGACAACTTGGGACAACGCATCTTCTCCACGGCGGGGATGTCCAAGCAGGACTTTAGCATGCCGACGTACTGCGAGCCCTGCATGGGTCTGTCTCAAGTTTTGTGCCGAGTCAATATGGCGGCCGCCTGCCCAGGGAAGAGCATGGCCACAGGAAGCGGCGGCTTGCTCTTGGCAGGAGGACGCGGAATCGTCGAACGCGGCCTTTGCAAGTCTTCCGTGCAAATCGGATTGAACGGAGACGGGTGAGTTTCAGAAAAAGATGCCGCTCACAATCTCCGGCAAGCCACAGGTCCATTTTTGCCCAAAGCTCCTGCACCAACAGCGGCCCAGGGCTGATCATCCAGTTCTGACTTGGATAACTTCAGAACACCAGGATTTGTAGCTACTTGCCTCTGCAGTCGGCAAGGGATACGGATCTGGAAAGTCGCCGGTTTTGTACCTCAGAGCAGGTACCAAGCGGGCACACTGAGTCTGAACATCTTGATGTGCAAGTGGGCAGCAGGTGCTTCCGCTGCTTTGCTTTGTTCTTGTCCAACCAATCCTCGGCATAGGAGTCCAAACCTGGCCACGGGAACAAGCTTGTTGGGATCTGCCCTCCTCGACACCCCTCACCCACCTTCAAATCGCCACTTTTTGAGTTTGAATTCCTGCAGACGGACGATGAGCTGATCCGACTTGCGACTGTCCACCGGGGAAGTGCCTGTGCTTGCTGATTCTTCTTCTCAGTGAGCTCGCCCTTGATCGCAGCCTCGATGCTCGGAGCAGGCTGAAAACTCTGCAGCCGGCAGGCCCTGCGCTTTTAGCGCGCGAAAGGCCTCCAACCACTCCATTTCCTGGCCATCGTTGCGGTTGTTGACATGGATCAACCTGACAAAACGATCATGGCGAGAAAAAAGTGCCATCATCACATCTAGCTGTTTATTCACTCGTCGGGTAGCTGCTGCGGCGTATAGCCATTCAGGTCCGGGGTTGTTGTGTCCGCACCATGCTCCACGAGCCACTGCAAACACCTGACATGGCAGCACGAGGCATTGTGGCCTCTGCAGAAGCCGGATCATCTTGCCAAGCTTTCCCCAGTCCCCGTCAGCTCCGCACCACGATGTTCCGTACCGGACGGCATACCATGCAGGCCTAGCAGAATCAGCAGTCCGCGAAGGGGTGAAAGATGATGAAATTCTACCGAGGCACGTCTCTCCGTTGAATGTTTGTGCGCTGAGTTCCTGCTCGGTGCAGGCCTGCAGCGTCAATTTGTCACCCAGCAACAACAAGTCGCAGATTCGAGCCTGCAACATCTCCATGTTTCCATACATGCAGGCCTGAATCGAGTTGCAATGTGTACTCGTTCAGCAAAACCGCTCAAGATGACGGCATTGCAAGTCCGAGCGTCAATGTGGGCCGGCCCCCAGCCAAGGAAATTTGTCAATCCATCCAGCCTGGCGATGGAAATTCGCATAGATTTGTTGGCAGCAGCCACAAACTCTTGCCTACTTGTCTGAGCTTGCAAACAACGAGTGAAGGGAAGCGGAGGCACAGCACCGTCCGCATCGCAGCGTTTGTCATAAGTGCCAAGGATGATGATGGTGATGATGATGATGATTGCGATGACGATGATGATGACGATGATCGTGATGATGATGATGATGATGATGACGATGATAGTTGGTGGCAAACGCGATGTTGATCATGATGGCGGCAACAGTAGGAGAGTACAGTGCCAAGATACTGTTGAAGTTGCTGGGATGGACATTCAATGCAGCAAGTAACTCTGTGATTGAAAAGCGCACGAGAGGCAGGTTGGCAGGAGCAGCTGCATTCTTGCTGGCACTGCCCCACGAAGTTGCCCGAGGCTCTGGCGTGCCGTTGAGGCAGGCATAGGCGTAGGCGTCGGGCTGAGGCAAAACAAGATATCAAATTAAGTTCAAAAGAAAACCTTGTCGAAGCCCGGACTCTTCAGCTTCAGTGTCACCGCCACCGCTCACAAAGCCGCTTCAGTCAGTCAGTCAGTCATACGCCGCGCGGCGCGTGGACAGATATGGCTTGACGCACCGTTCGAAGCCGCTTCCGAGCGCCCAGAAACTTCGCGAAATCCCGCAGATGTCTAAGCACGATACCCCGATGGTAATGCCACTGAAGGGATGCGACAAAGGATGCTTTACCTCAGGTCACTCACCAGTCCATAGGATGCGAAAGCCTCAAGATGGCCCCTTGGCGCTGCACCCACTTTGGTAGTCGATATGCGTCGAACTTCTTGTGACCAGGCCTTCACTCTTTCTGTTGTGATGAGGAAAGCTCCATGTCAATGTCGCTTCAATATTCTGCATGAAGGAACCATCCCATCACAGCCTGTTCTCAGCCATTCCGTCCACATGTTGGCTGTAGTTGAGGTCCCACGACCTCAGCAGAACTTGGAGAAGCAGGGCAACCAGGTGCGAAATAGAAAAACTACTAGTTCCTCGGTATTCTATCTATGCAGCTGCACTGAGCCCTCTGCTCGCCATCTTCTTCATAAGGCATGACTACGACACAACCTCATAGGTCTAAGAAAAGCGAATACTGGAAACAGCAGCCACCCATGAAGTCATGTAGTCACACTCAGGCCATCGCCCAACCGGCCAAAAGTGACCGGCTTGCACTTACCCCCGAGCCAGCAAGTGGCTAAGTCCACCCACCACATGAACAGCCGTGGCATGCCAATGGCACTGGAGACTTGCGAGCATGTGAAGTCTTGGTTTCCTACACATCACTCTTCTCGGTACTACTTGTGGCTGGCACTATTTTGACGGCAGCACAGCCTCCGTTGCCAGGTGTTGCCGGCATCTTCTTCGCTTCCAGATACGCGCACGGCAGAACCGGACAGCTCACGCTGCCGCAGCTGCTGGAACATCTACTGATCGCACCGACTCCAGTCCTTGATCACGTCGTTCACGCCTGGGTTGGAACAAGCCCCCTTCCCGACTTGGCTCACAAGAATCCTCGCAGCTCTCACGATGTGAGGGAAGACTTCGGTACAAGGCTCTCGTCAGCTTGCTGCGCATGCCGACACGGCGAGACCCCAGGCCCGAACCATCGAGTATGCACGGGCTCCACGAGCGAATCCTGACACGAGTCATACAGATGATGGGAAGGAGCAACGACCAAAGCTTCATTTGTGTGGTGATTCGTTTGATCTGAGGTTGATACGTCAACCCGCCTAGTGAGAAGTGGTTCTTCCAGCCTTCTCTTCTCACAGGTTCAGCGACGGTCGCATGGAAGGTCGAGCGGAAGGCTTCGGAGCCGCTTTGACGGGATAAGCCTCCGACAGTACATCAGCACGCTCAGCATGTGAGATAAAATCGGCATTGCTCGGCATCTGCCGTGCAAGGCCTTCTCGGTCTCTTCAGTCGGGGGGTCCTATGAGGATCTACGAACGTGTCTGCCCAGTCACGTCATGCTACCACTGACTCACGGTCTCCCTTCACGTCCTTCCAGATGCCGGCAATATCATTAGAGGTACCTCTCCGAGAAATCTGCTGACTGGCATTGACTTGAAGGAGCGAGCCTTGCAAACAGGCCTGCATTCCTGCTGAGCCCGTTGGTGCCAGGGGACGGATGGATCGCGGCCTGTACATTTCAAGCAGATCTTCGGGGTTGACATGCCGGAGTCCATGGCGGCCTCGACCTCCCGAAGCGAGCTGGGCTTGTCCTGCGCCTTCGCGCCGTTCTCCCTTTCTCGGCGCCGCGACCTGCAGCAACTGCTGGTGGAGACTTTCGTCAGCTCTGCTGAGGGTAGATGATGAGAGCCCGCCTGCTGCGCGCCCGGAACCTGGACGGAAGAGGCTGTTGATCTCTTCATGCTTCACGGCTGACAACAGGCCTCGTCCCGTTCTGTTCACCAGAGGATCTCCTCCTGAAAAGCCACAGACTTCAAGCTTTTCAGTGTCCTTCTTTCACTTCTGACATAACAAGTCTCCAGAACTGCGGCTAAAGGCTTGGAGCGAAGGGCTTCTAAGACAAAAGCGGTTACCACATTTGCGCAGTTGGAGCTCCTTTCCACGTCACGGGTATGGTTTGTGCCGCTTGCACGCCCTCCTGTCCAGAGCTACCACCCACACATCTGAGAAACGGAGCTGCAAAGCTCACCATAGCTCACCTTCGCCTCCTCGTCGCAGCGACAAGACCTGCAGGCCATCGTTTGAGTGCACTGGCTTTATGCAGCGAGACATGGCTTTCAAACACGTGTGCAATCGTCTGCCTCCCTTGGACCCGTTCTGGACGAATGCCTGGGCCTTGCCCCAAAAAAATCTGAGTCTCAAGCTGCACAAGCACCCGCTTGGCTCCGGGCACTGCGTGAGCGTGCCTGCCACGCACATCGCTGCGCCGGTCCTCGCCAGAAGCACTGCCGGACTTTTCTTTCGGAGACAGGTCAGATCCCGCGCCTCGCGTCTGGGATCCCGATCTGCAGACGGTCGGCCGTGGTGGCGGCTTCGGGTCCGCTCACCGCGCCTCCTGCTAGTGTCTGTCCGACGCTGCTCTGAGCGTCTTCGCCGGTCATCATGCCTGTGACAAAACTCCACAATCACAAAGGCAGCCCGTTCGCATGAGCCGTGACCGGGTGACCGGCCTGGTGGACTGTCGCAGTTCCTGCCTCCTCCGGAGCACAATGTGAATCCGAATTACAGGATTTGTTGAGTCCAATACCTTCCGCGGCTCCTCTCCGACCTGCAAATAAAGCAGCGTGGGACAGTTCCAAAACCTCGAGCATAGTATGCACCACCTGCCAGACCCGCGATCTTCACCTCTTCGTCGCGGAGGTGGTGCAGAACTCCTCCAGAAACTGGTCTGGACTCTGGACATTCTGGACTCTCGAGCTCTCGAGGGTCGAGGCCGCACGTGCCTTCTTTCTCGGCCGCTCGGCTCGCGCAGAAGCAGCCGAGGCCTCGGAGGTCTGTGGCCTGCCAGGTGGCATCATGGCATCCCACGCCGGACGTGACAACCGTTATTGAAACGACCCTTCCAAAAGACACAGCTTCTGCCTTCGCGCAGTCTAATAGGATGTCTTGATTCAGCCTGAGAGTGATGCACCAGAGAGTTCGGCTCTTCACCAGGTACCAGGTGCAAACTTCAGAAGTGTATGCAAAGGTCTGGGGCCTGCACTCTTCGAGGAAGAGGCCGCGGAAGGGCTTCCTCGCGTCCTGAAGAGGAACATCAGCACATCCGTGTGTAAGTTCTCGCAGTCGGGAGTTCAGACATACCTGGCCTCGATCCGGACTCCTGACCGCCCCGTCAGCCCGCACATGCGCATCTAAGGACACTCTGTCGGACAGCACGAAGCACACCTTCTACCAGCATCACGAGATTCACGTGCGCTGCGAACGTCCGGATGCCTCCATGGAGTCTAAACAATCTCAGCAAGCTTCTGGTTTCAATCGTTCGAACAGACCCGCTTGCCCGTGCCCCCACGGACACAGAAACCTGAAGACTCTGCAAGAAAACGGCGGCACCACAGCAAACCTATGTCTCTTGAATCGTCATTGTACTCGAATTCCTGGCAATGCTACAGTATGAATTAGCTTAGCCCAAAGAGTTCCTGCAGCAACGGCGTTAGATCAGGATGCAGACTAGGCATGTCATGATCAAGCAGACACATGTAGATGCCGGCACAAAGATTCCCGTGAGCTTGAAAGCACTCTAACCAGTCAGGCTGACAAGCGCATACCACCATCTGCCTCGGTCCTAGTGCGAGGCGGACTTCACACACAAAGTCCAATGTGTCTTCTTGAGATTGCGCCAAGGGTACAAACATCTCTCTACCTTACATGTTCCGCTAGGTTCCTTGCGACCCATAGAGCTAGACTAGCGAATCAAGGCGTGTTGTCGACAAGCCGAACCGAGGTCCTTGGCAAACCCCAGAAACAAATCACTTGCAGGTGCGACGCGTGTACACACCGCCCAAACACAGGCGAAGCACACAAAATAGCAAAAGCAACTAGCCCCCTTAGACCACGAATGTGTGTCACCTGCCTGTGAGGCTCAAGCTCGACATCTTTGTCAGCGTCTCTTGACTGCTCCACCTGCAGTTTCATTTGCTTCAAGTGTGCCGTCTGCCATACCAGCTGCAGCCTCCTCGGGCGCTCCCGTCAGCTTCACGAGCTCGCAGGATTCATCCTAGCAGCTCTAGGTCCACCGCATTCCTCACACGTCAGATCACCTCCCTGGCACAAGCCTTGGAGTGCAGAAACTGCACCAGCACGGATGTTTCAAGTATCCTCCTGCATCTTCAGGAGCACGCGGATGATGCGTTACTCACAAAAGGCCTTGCCTGTCCAGGTCCGGATCTCTAGGGCCCAGAACCTTCAGGGGTTTGAGTGTCTTCGGTCAGAGTTATGCACGGCCTCCCTTGCCGCCTTGTGCAGCTGAGTAGAAATCCATGGCCAGGGTTTGGAGTGGCTCCTGAGCGTGTATCAGCTACAGGGCCGACTGTTCAATTCGGATCGGCTCCTGTGCAAGCGCAGCAATCGCTGAACGGACTCCTGAAAAGAGCCCAGTCCATGTGCTGTCCGATACTGCTATGGTGCCCTTGGTAGTGGTGGGGCCAGTGGAGTACAGAGTGTGAGTGCTGAGTCGGTGGGCGTTGTCGGTCGACGGCGGCGGCATATTGGGTACTACTATGCATAAACGGAAGTTCTCAGCAAGATGCTCCGAGGGCCTCAGCTTTTATTCCCCATATATGTTATGTGTAGTCATTCTCGCTCCTTGACGACATCTTACACAGGGCAAGTGCCCAACATGAGAACCACAGAACTGCCAAGTGCTCGCCTCCAAAGGAGATGACGATGTCCTGCAGCATCTGTCGGAAGAGTTGTCTCTGTCTAAAGAGACTGGAACTGACACGTAAAGCTCCTTCGAAGCACCTGCGGCCACCCGTCGTCACCGTCAATGACCTGTCACGGATCAGCTGACTAGGACTCGCGACTAGTCACGAGTTTTGAGCCAGCGTCTCAACACATGTTTGTTTGTCTTATGGTCGGAATAGGCTGTGACGCACCCATGAACCGATGAACGATGACCTAGCACGCCGCTCTGGCCCTCTTCCGCCTTCTTACATGGACTTGACACCCGTGGATTTTCCCAATGCCCGGAAAACGATGTGGATGGATGCCCTGCGACTAACAACGAGCTGTAGCGGCGGCAGACACGAGCTCTCAAAGCCCTGCAGCTAGCTGCCTGGCCTGGAAGAGAGGGGAGTACGCCAAAGCAGGCCCCAGGTCTTCCTCCCGTGCAGCGCCGCCGCCCGGCCGCACTGGCTTGAAAACCCAGAATATCGTTCAAGCCGAATCCTTACCCTGCGCCCCCTACCGCCACAAAGCGATGCATTTAATAAAACAAGTGCCGTTGGACACACGCAGGCCAAGAAACGATCAAGGCGACATTGGTGTGGAAACTTCGCGCCAACAGGATTATGAAAACAGCAAGGAATGGAAACCAAACCTGGGTTCGTACGCACTTCGAATCGCGGACGATGCTAGCACTAAATCGAGCATCGAACCCACGCCAGAACTCCTGCTGCACATATGGCACTGCTGTTGCGTGCTGTGCGGCAAGGGCCCCCGCCACAATCGCTGGAGGCAAAGGTACCGAACCGTTGTGGCTTGCATGCAGCAGAATTTTCGGCTGCTGATTGAAACACACACACACACACACAAAAAAAAAAAACACACACACTTGGAATGACCCTTAAAATGACTGAAGTCATAACGTAGGTTAGCATCTCCTTCTCATCTCTTTCATGTTCTTCTTTGCACTTGTTCAGTCATATCTGAACTGCACTGACATCCAACACCTTGCCCTGGCACTGCATCATCTTTGTGGCCACTATGATAGCAACAGCTTCGTTGGGGTAGCATTCGGGCGGCCGTCTCTGCAGGTACGTGTGGCTGATCAGGCCAAATATCACCATGCACTGACAGTGTCTTCGTTGGGCAATAACTGTCAGGCATGCATTCCCCCCTTGCCCATTTTGAACTCTTAGCTCCACAGCATCACACACGCACACACAAGTGCACGCACACTGACTGATTCGGCCGAGAATAGGAGTGCAGGAAGGGGAAGAGAGAGAGGCGAGAGAGAGGCACGTTGTCGTCGTCAAGTCGCGTCGTGAGGATGAGGTTCCTGTCCTCTATTGTCGTCAAATGCCACGTATTAGGGATAATGGGTCCTGTCCCTGGCATTATAATGTGGGATAGGTTTCTGTCCCCGGAGCCAGACATAGAGAATGGCTGCCGCTGCCGCGGTCGAAGTGCGATGTCCGGGCAGGGCGTAAAACGTTCAAAATGCCAAGTAGTAGGGATTGGGTTCTGTCCCTGGCACATCGGGGATATGGTTTCCGTCCCCTTGCAGGTACGTTGCAGCACCTTGCTATCAGGCTCTTCGTTGGCCATTCCCTGATAGCAAGGCTGAATGACCCGCTGCAAATGTCCACATGTAAAAACAGAAGGAGTGACCCTCTGCTCCCATGTGCAAGGGAGGTTCACACACACACAGCCCCGTCAGGGGCGTGTATTGAGAGAAGTGCAGAAAGAAACAGACGAGAAAAAGAGGCCGATTACTTCCCGGAGGAAGCTGCAACCACTTGCATTAGACGACGGTTACTGCACCTGCACTCATGTCAGAAGCACATGCCCTTGCAGTCCCTGAGGAATAAAGAAGCGGTCGAATAGAGGACAGACTAGCGAGGTAGTCCTGTGCATTAGCGGCCAGTTACTGCACTAGACGCCAGTTACTGCACCTGCACTCATGTCAGACTCACATGCGAGCATCAGAGAGAGAGAAAGTAATCATAAGAAGCATCGGGAGATCTGAACAGTCTGAACGAAGGCTGAACATCCGGTTTATCACCGGTTTCCCTTTCGGAGGAACACCACGGCGCCATGACGGAAAGCCGCTGCTCAGGAGTCTCATGACCCACGATAGTCACACTGACTGATTCGGCCGAGAATAGGAGTGCAGGAAGGGGAAGAGAGAGAGGCGAGAGAGAGGCACGTTGTCGTCGTCAAGTCGCGTCGTGAGGATGAGGTTCCTGTCCTCTATTGTCGTCAAATGCCACGTAGTAGGGATAATGGGTCCTGTCCCTGGCATTATAATGTGGGATAGGTTTCTGTCCCCGGAGCCAGACATAGAGAATGGCTGCCGCTGCCGCGGTCGAAGTGCGATGTCCGGGCAGGGCGTAAAACGTTCAAAATGCCAAGTAGTAGGGATTGGGTTCTGTCCCTGGCACATCGGGGATATGGTTTCCGTCCCCTTGCAGGTACGTTGCAGCACCTTGCTATCAGGCTCTTAGTTGGCCATTCCCTGATAGCAAAGCTGAATGGCCCCCTGCAAACGTCCACATGTAAAAACAGAAGGAGTGACCCTCTGCTCCCATGTGCTAGGGAGGTTCACACACACACACAGACACACACACACACACACACACACACGCACACCCACCCTCTGCACGCTCTAGTCACTGGTCTATTTCTCAAGCCAGGCTTCTTGGGCCAGGCTCTCTCCGTCATTTCTCTTGTTGGTTCTCTGATAACTCCTTGACAGGCAACGAAACTCTGCCAGGAACCCACAACTGCAGCCAGGACCTGGACAAAAGCCAATCGGAGAGGATTCGAGCAACAGCGCCACGCGATGACCCGAACCAGAGCTGATAACTTCAAATTCGGAGCTGATGCTGTGTGAACAGACTGCGTGAAAGGACGTGCTTAAATTCCATGGTAAGCATATTGCGACTTCCAGTCCTCCGCCATTCCATCGGCAATGCTTGGAAAAGATTCCTCGAAAGCATCAAGGCTGAAGCCTCGAAAGCATCCAACAAAAGCGACAAGTCCTGCAAATGGTCAATGATTTCCACGGAGTGGAAGATGTGTGCCTCCTTGAAATGAATTTTTTACACTGCAGTGATTTTTCTTTACACGCAGATCCTCTGCCTCGTCCCGAGCAAGCGCCAGCGCATGTGTCGAGCTGAAGATGGCCTGGACTGCACTCCACCCGCTGCCAGGATTGTTACTGACTGTACGTTTTCACCTATGTCGTGCACATACTTGATTTGCAAGACGCGTTTTCAACAAGCCGAGAGCCGCTGCAAACGCCTAAAGCTCCTGCCCTGTTGGTGCGCGCTTGCCGTTCAGAGTTGTCCCCAAACCAGATCACGACAGGATGAACACGTGAAGCGTCATCTGTGCTTGAGACGCTGGTGTCCTGACAAGTGCACGGATGCTCCCTGCCTCCTCCAAATTAGAAGCAGCCAGAAGGACCTGCCATGAAGCAATGACCGGAGACTGTCTCCATCAACACCTGCGCGACCACAATATAAGCCGACGCTGAGACACCTTTTGAAGCGCATAGTGAGTTTGTCAGCCGACGGCCGGATCTGATCACACGATGCCTATAAAATTTCAAAAGGGAAACACTGCGATTTCTGCAACTGCCCAGCTGCTAAGCTACGGCCCTGCCATTGCAGAAATCAGACCTTTCGTGCTTCCGAAGGTGACATTAGCCAAGTTTGAAGCTGTTGGGCACCCGGATGCCTCAGCCAATAAGCCAACGACGAACTCTCGGTTCGCAAATGCCGAGAGAGTCTCGCGACGGTGCCAGCTATCTGACCAGGCTTAACCACAACCAGTGAAAATCAAAGGTGCATGCCGTGTGCGTGTGCTGTACACTTCTGGAACCATCGTGGCACAGTGTAAAAGTTTCACACAGTCCGTCCTGGCCACAGGAGAACACTCGATGCATCTTGCGGGGGCTCTCTCCTATGGACGCTTCCAAGCCACCCCTTCAGAAGCGGTGTTCATCCTGAAGCCGGATAGCCGAAATCAAGACATCTGTCGCTCTCCGAGCAGTCAGCGTCCATCCATTGATCAGGGTTTATCAGGAACCACGTCTCAATTTTTCAAAACATGGCTCCAAACCATCTGACATTCACGCAAGAATTTCAGATTGCTACAAGTATCTGCTTCCAAACAAGTAGGGATTCGCGGAGCAAGGGCGTTCGCCGATGAAATGATGCTTCGAACAAGGGTAGGCGGCAGCAGTAGGACATCCTTCTCTGCCCTTACCGCGGCTAATGACTTCTGTCTTCGCCTCCAGTAGTCTGGTGTCGAGCAGAAAGTTCTGGAAATCACACAAATTTTATGGTTATGTGACTGATGATACTGACAGTAAACCAACAGCCAGACTTTTTCAAACGGATGGTGGGAGTTTCAGTGCAAAACTTAATCAAAAGTCAAGTTCTGGAGAGCATGCTTCACGGTCCCGAGAGGCCGTTGCAAGCGAACTTGACGGGTCTGTGGAGGGTGTGCGACACCGCTGCATCCTGCATCAGAGCATGAACTGCCACATTTTCTGCAGGTACTCTCCGAGAGCCTATGCAAACAAGAGCTCCTTGAAGTGCTTCTCGTTGTTCTGCAGGCCCTGAACATGGGCAGGCGAGACCTCGTGCAACCGACCGCTGTAACACTGGCCATGCCAAAAACATTGCAGACGTCCGAGCCCACACGTCTACGAGCTACATGTTCAGACGCGAAAGCCATGAATCAATCCTCTCATGTTTGGCAACGTACCAAGTCTGTACTTAAGATGTGTTATCAGGATATCAGGAGGGACGACCCACTTGCAAGACAAGGTGTTTTTGGCTGGGAAGCTCTGATCAAAGCACCTGCATTCCAAGCTGCAACGATCGGCTTCCCACTCTTGCGCTTGTTTCGATCCTCCTTCTCAAGAAAGCTCTTGCCCTGCAGCACCGCTTGGCACATCCTGCAGGCAACAACATCCCTACATGTAAGGACAGGTGTAACTCCAGGCAAAACATAGGTCCTGAAAATCTCAGGCTTGATAAAGTTCACGAAGGCATATCCCACATTCATGCGCGTCGATCGGTCCATCCTGCACTTGGCCAAGACAGCTGAAAGTGCTGCAACTAATTATCCGATGCGAGACAGACAGACACGCTGAGGTGTGCGAACAAGCATCGGCACGTACACGAAGTCATACCTAGGCAGGCATCCTGAAAGAAAGCTTTCGCTTACAATCCTACATCTGCTACTAGCAGGCCGCACATGTCCGCCAGCCCAGCGTTAAGGCCGAGAAGCAAACCACGAAAGCCCAGCTGGTCAAGCCGTTCCAGGAACTGTTTCCGATTCAGCTGGTTGGGAACATTCCTGGCAAGATCTCAGCGTGCTGGTGGCATCCCGTGGCATGCTCCCTCTCTGATTCAAATCTCTGCATGTGTGTGTGCAGGGACCGAATCATCGCCGTGGTGATCTCACAGTCGGAGTGAGCAAACTCTTCCTTCGGAGGCAAAATGGAAACGAAAGGCCTGCGGTCAAGAACTTCAGGCACAGGTCAGCGCCTGAATGTTGATCTTCTTGGGAACTTTCTTGTGTCCGACTGGACGATTATTTATCTCCTCGGATCCTGCGGCTTCGTGTCTAAGAGCTCTCACAGGATTCATGAGCAGCTTCACAGGCCTCCAAAATGTGCCGACACATCCTGTGCAGGATGCAGTCGACAGCGTCACGAATCGTCACACTGAATCTCTTCCGGCTCGGGGTACCGCGGTGTAAGGCCTGCATCAGGTAGGCCGGCAGGAGCGCCCTTGGCTTGGCTGAGCTGCAAGTGCGAACATGGGCGAACAATTCAGTAGCTGTCGCAGAAATCAACCAAGGAGCGGAGCATCCTGGTGCATATCAAGCTGCTGCACCTGCTCAGCATAAGAGCAGACCATTGCCAAGCAAGGCCGAAAGCACTGAAGAACTGCCGCCTCCCACGAAGCATCTGCTGCGATCTGCTCAGATCGGACTCGGTTGCAAGGCGAGCAAAGCCTTCTGGCTGCCTTGTCAATGATTCATTCTGAGGTCTCCGCTTGGGGATGGCGGCCTGGCATCCAGCGTTCTATGGTCCTCCACCCGAGTCGGCACATTGTCGCCACAGAATCTAATCAGAAAGCTAGCAAAATCCTATGTGCGTACCTGTGCGCCTGCCCGGGGCGGTCTTGATTTAGCACGGGGCGGTCTTGATTTGGTATATAGGCCAGTGCGCGAATAGCAAAAGTACGCATGAAGCAGATGTCAGACATATGCTGGGATATGCTACCGGTGCGAGTGATGCAGCGAAGGAAACTCAAGACAAGAATGGACAAGGAGAGGCAGTGCAACGAGCGATCCGAAGCAGCCAGCCCAAAATCAATGATTTCTCCTGTGCAAACACACCGCTGAAGTGGCAGACTTTGCCGTGTCGTCAAAGATGCAGTTTGGATTTCACCTGTGGCCTTGACTCAAGCAGAAATGTAGCAGACACAGCAAAGTGGGGTTCACACGGGTAGGCGTCGGAGATCTCCAGACCCCGAAGAAATACACGCAGCAGAAACATGATGACAAATCTCAAGCTCCGTGAGCTGACTCATTTAGCTTTTGCCCCTGTAGATATCACGTACCATCGGAAATTGTTTCATAAAGGCCTTCAACTGCAGAAAAGCCTGCGCAGGTTTCTTTTCGTCCGAACTCGCCCCTGCTTAACATGCATCCCATTTCCAACAAGCAGCGTGCTCGTTACTTGGCCAGCCGGCAAGAGCAGAGAAGGCAGAGGATTTTCACAACGCTAAGCAAGTCTGAAACTTGTCGAGATTGCATTGCTTGTGCATCTTGCGAGCAACCAGTGGAGCTAGATGTGTTTTTGAAATCCTGGGAAGTTGGCATGCAGTGCTGCTCGTGTACTACTTCAGGCCAGCCCTGTGTGCAAACCAGAGCTGACAAGGTTGAGGTCTTTCAGGATTGCCGGTGTGATCCTTCGCATCCCTTCCGTGACTTTCGTGACTTCTCAGGCTCGAATGTCCGGGTTGGCATTCCAAGGCCGCTTCGGAAGAACTGCCTGCAAATGGTGTGAACAGCGGAGCAGAACGCCCGTTTCGAACGTGTCACCATGAGGGTGGGGACCACTTACACCGCGCGATTAACAATTTCTGCTTGGCATGCTTCCTGCTCGAGGTTGTGTAGGCACTCCCCGAAAGGATTTCCTTTCGAAGGCCCAAGCTTTGATGGCAGGGGGTTTGCCGATTCCTTTTGCAAAACGGCGTCGCGCAGTTGTTCCGATAAGCCATGTCCCGTTGCAGCGATTTCAGAGACTGAGAAAGCCACCATCCTTCTTACGTCCAGTCGGTTAAACTGCGACATGCTATTATTTTCATGTAGCCGCCCATGAACACCAACTCTCGCGTGCCCGATTCGACGCGGGGTGTAAAACGAAGCAGTGTTGTTCACTGGACACCTCGCGCACTGAGTAGCGGCTTGGAAGCCTTTAGGTGATTAATGCCCGCTCACGGTAAGTGGATCTTTACAGGTTGAATCGGGAAGCCTGATTTGTCAATAAGAGTCCTGACGACTGGGCCGACTGGCTTCTGGAACCCAGCCGAACGCATGGCGAATACGGCACACGGTGTCTGGCTTCGAAACTGCGCAGTATTGATTTGTCACGTCGGTGCCAGAACCCAGCGGAGTGCGTGACGTCAGTTTTGAAAACAACTCGGAAATTAGAGACAACAAGCGGAGCAATCCTTGAAGCTTGGCCACGGCGGTGTGGGCAACTCGAAGCCACCTCAAATCCAAAGAACGCTATAGCCTCTGTCTACCCACCTACTTGCGATGTGCCGCTGCCTGACGATGACGGCAGCGGGAGAGTGTTCCTGAGATGAGATGAGAAGCCGAAAAACCAAAGAAGCAAACTTCTGGGCGACATCACGTCTGTCGGCGGATCTTTCGCCCCTGAGCTAGGCTCATGTGTCACGCTTTTGTATGCATGCAGGGATCAGCGCAGCTCGGAACATTGTGGAGTGCTGGACTCCTGCAACATGGCGGAACTTTGCCTAATTCCACAAGGTATCGCACGACTAGCTGCAAAAAGGGTGTCATGAAGTTTTGATCAACGACATGAGCCCACCTGTGTCAACGCCGGGCTTGAAAGTGCCGAAAACGTCACCAGTATCACATGGTCCCTCGGACGGAGGAACGGTGCCAATATCGTAACAAGTCATCACTTGCAGACTGCGGCTCCGCCTCGTCTGGCATGCATCTCAGAAGCTCCTCGATGGCCGGGAGATGCAAGGCTGCCCAGCCTAAGCAGAAAACAGGCGACTGCTATGACGACGAGCTCTGCCACCGCTTGGCTCGAACCGTGTGTCGTTTTGAAACTTTCAACGAAGCACGACGATCCTGTAGAGCCAAGGTTCCGTCTGACTGCGGAGAACAGATTCCACCCATTTGGACAGGAAGCTCCATGTGGTCGTGGCACTCCCGGCACTTTTCGCAAGAGAAGTAAGAAAAAGTTTTCTGAATGCTTGAGCCTGTTGGAGCCACCTTTGGTTGCCGAGAAAGTCCCCAAACGGTACTGACTGGACAGGCACTGGACGACAGCTTTTTCTCCACATTCGCGGCGCCGTGTCGACCGGCTCTAAGCTATTTTAGCAGCCCCCTCTCACTTCGCAGGAAGGATGCAGCGACTGCCAAATTGACTTTCAAATGCGCCTCATTGAGGCCTGCACACGGTCCATTGTTCCCTGCAGGTTAAAAAAAGAAGCCACTCGCCTGGAAAGTCAAGTTGACTGAGCCCCGCAGTGTATTTTCCAGACAACAATCGGTGCATCGCGCATTGCATTGATTACTGTAGGGGTCAGGACATGGTCACTCGGCTGGCCTGGCTCGCACTAGCCCTTCTGGGTGCACAAAGATGGCTCAAACTTCTCTCAGGGTGGTTTTGCTGATCATCTCCGCCGCCTTGTTCCTCGTCTGGCTGCGCTACAGCAAAATCGAGAGCAGTTCGTGGCTTTCGACGAGGCTCTGTGCTTCGCGCTGCTCCAGCAGAATTTGCATGCGGTTCTTCACATCTGGATTGTCATCCAGGCAAGCCATAAAGTGACCTCAGGGACACTCACGGCCTGAATCCTCCTGGCCGCTTTGCCCACGTTGCCTGAAAGCATCATACAGAAAACCCTCTGGGGTTCAGACTATGGCGAAGCTCAAGGATGTATGCCACGTCTGAAGAAACGACGACGCTCGCACTGGCAACAGTGCCCTTGAGCATTGTGTACCTGAAATCCAAAGGCAGAACAAGCAACCTGAAAAAATACGAATGCAACCTCGCTCTTGTTGCTGCAAGAAGACAAGCCAATCACCTGCCCCGGTCCAACAGTCGCTATCTCTTCCCCATGTACAGAGATTGAGAGCGCGCCGTGACCTCGGCTGCGCTTAACCCAAGGCGCCGCATATCAGGCTGTCACAGCTCCAGCTTTGCTGGCAGGAGACCGACCACGAACAGGGCGCTGTTCTCCGAACCCTCCTCTATCAACACGGTGCCCTTGCGAGCGAAGACCTTTTGTCCAAAGGAGAGCCTCCAGGCCAAATGTCTCCAGGCGGCACTACTTGATGCAAGCAGCTCTCCACTGCAGCTCTTAACATGAAATGAAGCTATGCATCCAAGAAGTTTCGGGCCGTCGGCTAGCTTCATCGGCAATGCTTGTCGAGTGACCAGTAGGCTTTTATTCCCGGGCACAAGCTTCACTTCCACTACATGGTGGCGGGCAAGTGCTGGGCTCTGTTTGGATGGGCAGAGGGGATGTGGAAGTGCAGCTAACGGGTTGAAAACAAAAACCCTTCTTTTTCAGCGTGCCATAGGCCAGCACCAAAAGGAAGTTGTACGGACTTTTATGGCTTTCTGCTATTCTCAGATTCTTGAGGAGTCAGGACATGACATCTTGACCAACTGCACTCTCAACTGGCGGTACACTCTTCCTTAACAAGAAGCCCCAGTTCGCAAAAATGCTGCTATGCGACCGGCAAGAGTACAATCCGAAAGCCCGAACCCTAAACCCTAAAATCCTATACACTCGGTTACCCCTAAGAGCCCTCTAAGCAACTGTGTAGAGCTTGCGGTTTTGAGCCGAACGCCTTAAAGACGTTGTCTTTATCAGGCCAACTGTGTAAGACATGACTGGGGCTGCGTAAGCGTAGACAACAGGAGAGAGGGAGGAGGGGGAGGGGGCACTGGCCAAGATGCCGAGAAGAATGTCACCTAATTCGCGATTGCATTGGATCACCTTTTGACTGGTCTTTCTCCTGAAAAGTCAGGCTTGTCGTGCCTGAGGATGACATCCCTGGCCACGCCCTTGAAGAGGTAGCATCCTTCCTGCAAGCAGTCTGCTTCACCGAAGCGCTTTGAGGCGCTACTGAAGTGCCTGTGTTGTCGTCAGGCGCTCATGCTCCTGCCTCCATAAGCCCTAAGAAATCCACCTTGCCAGCTATCGACCACATTCTTTCATCGAAGTTGTGCTCGTGGATATAAGCGAACTCGCGCTCCTGGGTTGAAGTTTCACAGGAGTGCGGGGACCGTTTGCTAGGGTTGGTTGAACTTTGATGTCTCGTGCTGGAGCCAGGGCTCATGAGTTGTGCTGCAGCGAGCCTCCGGAAAGCTTCTGAGCTGCGCCGATTTCTCCCGGTGGTGGACTGATGCAGCTGCGTCATGGATAGGGAGCCCACGAGCTAATGGAACGGCAAGAGGGGCTGCGAGAGGTGCGCATTTCCTGAAAGAGCAGCGTCTTTCGATTCGAAAACACTATAATACAATATATAAATCCAAGGTTCAGCAGCCTTCGGGCTGTGGCTCTCATCTCCGCGTGGGGAAGGGCCCGCCAGAAACAGCTGCGGAGGCGGCACGGCGCGGCAGGCTCTGGCTCTGACTGCAGTCGGCACACCCAAAACTCAGGCGGTGAGACGGTAAGGGTGCCCTCCGCCTCATCCTCGTCGAGGCCAGGCCAGCCTCTCTTGTAGGACAGAAGCCAAGACCTTTTCAAATCAAATCCTGTCCAAATGACCGGCCTTGGTCTGCAGTCAGCACCTCCAAAGCAGCTTCAAAAGAGGTCAAAGGGTCCTGGAAGTCTGGGGCCCAGGCCACACACAGCTGTCCTGAATGCTGCCCCAAGACCCAGGACTCCAGGACTCACAACTTGTTCATCCATCTCACGACGACCACTGGCTCTATGCTCCTTCAACTTCTCCGTCTGCACGCGTCTTCCGAACTTCCTGCGCTGGAACAAGAGACTACAGGAAACAGCCGAACTTCTTGCCAGTCCTCAATGCGGAAGAGGGTATCCACAGCACAAGAGAGAGTGGCCTTCACACAAGAAGGAAGCAGTCTGAAAAAAAGCAGCTCCCCGAGCCAAGCTGGCCTGCGTACCGGGCGTGGCAGCTCGTAAAGCTCCTTGTTCAGGGAGCAGCAAGCGCACGGCCTGGCCACAGAGAGAGGTGACGAGAACTAGTCACCAGTCGAACGCCCTCATCGCCTGCTTTCCCATCACTGTGTCACGAGCTGCCTGTCGCGAAGTGGCGGAACAACCGAACAAAGCAGCAAGCAGTTCGTTCGTCAGTCAACTCGAGCTACGCATGGTAGCCCGTCAGACAACATGCTCTGACATGAATCATGCCCCACCTTTTGAAAAAGAAGCACGGGACATCGCCCGTACGGCGTACTGACTTCCTGGACCAAATCTTTCGAGTTTCTTTCCGATCTTCACGGAGAACACACGCAGACAGCTTGACTCCTCTTCCCACTGCCACTCCACTGCTTCGAACTCCTCCAGTTCAGAAGCAGTATCGGGTTTTGTCGAGGAGAGGCAGCGCGCAACAAATCGTCCGAGGTGGCGAGCTCTGGCACGGAGCAAACAGGAGACTTTTCTTAACTTGAAACATGAGCATGGTGTCCGACTCTCGGTGCTCGAAACTTCCACACGCTAGTGTGGCACGGCAGGTGTAAAACCCGGAGACAAAAGTGGAAATGAGGCAGAGCAGCGCAGCAGCGCGGCAGCGCTCCGACCCTGGCATCTCAGAGAGCGCTCCAAACCCAGGTGCCCTGATACTCATCGTGCTCGGCTCTCAAGGGGCGATCTTGCAACTTGCGAAGTGCTGTCTTGATGTCAACTCCTTTGTGGATGACTTCGTACACAGACTCGCAAATGGGCATCTCAACCCCAAGTCTTTCAGCTAGAAGGTGGACTGCGAGACTGGTCTTCACTCCCTCTGCCACTGCCAGGTCTTGGTTGAAGTTTCCAGTTCCAGGCACCTGACGCTTGTGCTCTGGAAGACTCCTTACGGCCATAGCCTGACCGACTGAGTAGTTCCGCGAGAGGCTGCTACTGCAGGTCAGGACGAGGTCTCCAACTCCCGCTAGCCCCGTGATGGTTGAAGCCTTTCCACCTTTCTTAACCACAAGGCGCGTCATTTCTGCCAACCCTCTGGTGATCAAAGCAGCTCTCGCGTTGGCTCCGAAGCCGAACCCATCGCTGGCGCCGCAAGCTATGGCCAAAACGTTCTTAAGAGCTCCACACAACTCGGCACCGATAACATCTGCCGCAGTGTACACACGAAAGTTTCGTGTCGCCAATGCCAGCTGGATTTGCTTCGCAACTTCAATGTCCTGTGCTGCACAAGTGACACTCGTTGGCAAACCAACGCCAATTTCTTTGGCAAAGGATGGACCACTGACCACTGCCAGCTTGGCATGATACTTTCCCGGAAGCTCATCAACCAAGATCTCGTAAGGAGTGCGAAGGCTTTGTTGTTCGATCCCTTTGCTGAAGCAGACGAGAGGAACCTGCCACGGAAGCACTGTTTGGTTCTGTTCGAGCCACTTTGCAATGAAAGGCGTGGGGATGATAAGGAAGACAAGCTCGGCTTCCGAAACAGCGTCTGCGACACTTGACGTTGCGACGATCCTCTCACTCAGCGGAATGCCAGCCAAAAAAGTGCTGTTCTCATGCTTGCTGTTGATGCTTTGAACAACCTCATCTTCCCTGGCCCACAAGCTGACAAGGATGCCCTTGCTGGCAACATGGTTTGCCATAGCTGTACCAAAAGCACCTCCACCCAGCACTGCAACTTTGCGTACCGAAGTCTTCGCAGCTTCTTTCATTGGACCTTTTGTGGATGCCATGGCTGGGCCAGCAAACCTCACAGTGCCCGAACTTGCGCCCTGGGGATGTCGAGTTGTCCTTGTCGATTACGCTCAAACTGGTGAACACTATCATCAGATGAACAGAGATGACAAGCAGTGCTCACTCAATGCTCAAGGCTTTTCCGTATGCCCGAAATCGAACCTGTGCGCCGGCCGTCACATCATCTACAACAAGTACTAACCTATTAAACTGAGTAATACACACTCGCACATTCACACTCATGCACGCTCACAGACACAAAAACACAAACGGAATCACACACATGCGCACATGCGAAAACTCACGCACACCACACGCAGCACAACACACACACACACACATACACACACACACACACACACACACGCACACACACACACACACACACATCACGCACGCACACACACACACACACACACACAAATATTGTCCACTGCAAGCTGACTGCCAGCCACGGACTGGATTGCATGACGAGTATTCACATGAAGAAACCTGCACAACTGCGCTCCTGCACATCGCCAGCACGTTTAGGGAGGCTTGGATGGCCATCAGTGGCCTGGCAACTCATACCACTTAATTGCAGACAACATCTTCCGTCGCCATGCCGTTGCCGAAACCGCACTGCCTTCAGATGACCGAAATCGGTGAAGTCTGGGCTATCAGGATCTTCCGGGTGGTTGCCGACTGACTGGCCCATATATCAAACAAGAAGGCTGGACCTCCGCCGTGACACATTGCTCATCCATGACACACAGCCATCGCACGAGCAAAGGGTGCTCCACTTCGTAGTGAAATCGAAGTCATCGTCTGCACTTACTGAAAGGCAACTATGATTGTGGGGAAGGAAAGGAAGATGCCTAACTCAAGGGAGGCTTTCGCAGTCGGATTCATCGTTGCATCGAAAGACTAATGTGGGCATGCATATCAACCACGACAGCTCGGGGCACGGAATTTTTTGTAACAACTTGCTTCCACCTGTAAAGCCGCAAAGGCTAGCTCGACTGCTATCAAACGGGTCCATGGTACAGTCAAGTTTAGGATGCATTGCAGATACATGGTAGCGCAAAAACCACTGTCGATCCACTTCGATGCTAAAGAAAATGATTCAGCTGCACGGAAACCATCGCTACCGGTGAAGCGCCGATGGCGGGTGATTTCCCGTTCAAGCAGCATTAAACGTAACCCCAACCGGCTACGGTTGGAGTTAACCCGAACCCCATCCTCCCTCCAGCCCCGGCTCAAGCTCTCGCTTGAGCTCCCGTTTAAGCCCCCCGCCCTCAAGGCTCTCCGACAAACAACACCGAGAAACCGCAAAAGCGGTGACACAAAAAATTGAAAAACAACGAACCTTTTCCGACAAACAAGAAGGAGAAAGCACCTGTGGTCGCTTTCGGGTGGTAAAAACAGAGAACATAGGTAACAAAAAACAACCCTAACCCACAGCCGAAGCCGAAACCTTTCCGCGGCCAGAGTTGGAGTCTTCCCAAAGCCTCCAAGTGACCCCAGCAACCCCCAATTGGGTTCAGGTCGAGACCGTAACTTGGAACCCCAACAATCCCTCTAGAGTCCTCTTCTAGGGCACTTTAACTCCGACACGGTTGGGTAACGATTGGGTCAGAGTCAGTTTACCGCTACTGTCCGGGCGTATCCCTCAAGGCTAGGATTGGGCGACCCCCATTCCAGCAAACTTAAAGCTTTGAACCAAATGACATGAGATCCTGACTTCCTCCCTCCAGCCCGACATCAGCTGCGGCTGCACTGCCCGACTGCGAACAAACGCCAAACTTGTTTTACGTGCAATCACAAAGCTTGGTGGCATTCACAAGCCTTGCACAACACGCACTCGGAAAAGGACAATGGCAGAAATTCAAAAGTTGCAATCAACGAAGCCAGCGACTTTCTCAGCCAAAAAGTGTCGTAACTTGAAAAAACAAGCTGGGAAATCCAATTCTTTCTAGACCTGGAAGGGAAAGCCGCAGTTCATTTGCAAAAGAATAATCCGCAATCAAGTTAGATAAGGTGGGCGCATGGTGGGCCAAGACGGGCGCGGCGTTTAACACAGCAGTCTCAACCAAGCCAAATGCCACATCTTTATTGTGGCGTTTAACGCGGCAGACCTGCGCACTTTCCGATCACCCCAAGAGACCTTCTAAATGCAATCAAGAGCCCGATCATGTTCAAATGCTTGTGTTTTTGGTGTATCGCAGTTTGTGTTCCTTCGAAGTTTTCTTGACTGCCGAAGTGGAAACGCCTGGGTCTGCACACCTGCTGATCTGCAATGGATGCACGTTCGGCGAATGTAGCCTTAGCGGACCTTGGACGACTCACAGCTGAAAACTGTCAAGCACTCAAACTACGTTCCACAGCCCAACGAAGCTAAGAAGGCCCCCTCCGAGTTTGGGGGTGCAAACCCAGGTTTGAACTCTCTATCCCTGGTTTGGAACCCAAGTTTAAAGCATCCAAGTTTAATCCACATTAAAACCCAGGTTAAAAACCGAGGTTAAAACCTAGTTTCAAACCTAGGTAACCCAGAAGAGCTTCAAGGGAAAAGCCGCAGCGGTTTTTTCCAGGCTCTGTCTTGAAAACCCGGCATTGGATGTTGTCCCTTCATTGCCCCCGCCCGTCCAGCTCTCGTTTTCTGACCTTGATGTCTCAGCCAAGAAACCGAGATGCAGAGAATTGACCGTCAACACGTGCCTTCAAAGGCGCAGAGAGGCTTGGAGGGTGCCCCCATTGAGCTTTCAAGAGGAGTCCCCGCTGAACGATTTTACCTGCAGCAGGCATCTTGATTGCAGGATAAGCGGCGTCGTGGGCACCGCTTTGCTGATTGCTGGCCGCTGCGCTGCTACGGCCGCTGCTGCACTGCTGTTGGTGCCACTGCTGGAAGCCTTCCAGCATGCGGCAGTCGCAATTTGGAGCTACAAGAGAGAAGCCGGTGCCTCCGCCTTGACCCTGATCTCAACAAATCAGGGAAGCCATCAAGCTCGTCGACTCTGGCTAGATAGAACACCCACTGTACCGAAGCAGCACTCCGCAGTGAAGGAGTACTCTGATGTTCGAGTTCCCTCCGCTGTGGGTCGCCAAGTGTCTAGAGCCACGGTGGCGTTTGCTTGGATGAGGCTACCGTCACGGACAAGTGACTTGAACCTGTCTTAGCATTGGGGACAAACAAACCAACAAACAAAAGCATCGGTAAAACCAGATACCTCATTAAAGAAGGCGAAACTAGCTGCAGCGCACAGGCTTTGCCGGTGTTTGCTGTTTAGCACCAGTTTTTTTTTTGGCTTGACTGGGCCTCGTCGACTACGGCTGTAGCACTCGGTCCCTACAAACAAGCAGACAACAAACTAACAAAACTAAAGCGGTGAAACAGAAAGCGAAGCTCTACGAATGGGCTGCGGCGCACGGGCTTTACCTGTGTTGCCGTTCAGCACTTCCTACGGAGCCTCAACGATCGGTCCGGAGCAACAAAGAGCCGTCGCTCTGATCTGAGCTGCCCAAAACAACAGGTGGAGCCAAGACCAAGCTCCGGCAGCCGTTCTAGTCTTGCCAAACACACGATCGTGCACACTGCACACCAAAATCGACATGATGTGGTGGCCAGAGTCGTAGCAACTCAAAGCCAGCCAGATGCGAACGCACTCCCAAGGACGAAACTCAAACGATCCTCGGTGTGCAAAACAGTGGCGTCTTGGATGCAAGAGACCGACAGCCACCAATCGCTGCCCACAGCGCGACGGCCGGGCAGAATGTGGACCGTAGAAACAACTTGTTATGCGTCGAAACCCAGCGCAGCGCAAGCTGAGGATCGCTCTAAGTTCCGGTGGCGGGTCGTCCAAGTTGCAGCTTCCACTCAGTGGCATGGAGCGAGAAGAATCTCATCGACGTATGTCGTTGGTTTCAGCGGCTTCGGCAAGCTTTGCCGGTCCAGAGACGACCCGATCAACCCTGGGGATCCGTTACCACCAGACGACGTAATTGCAAAGCCAAATGCACTGGCAATGAAGCAGCACCAGCTGTGTTCAAAGGACTGTTGTGCGTCGCAACCACAGAAAAGCGCAGCTAAGGTCCTCTCCATCTCTACTGCAAAGACAAGCGGCGGCCATAAGCAGCCAGCGCGAAAGTGCTCACCGACCCAAACAAGACTCCGGCGGTCGTCATGCCAGAACAAGAGCAGCAAAGATAATGAGTAAACCTTAACAACGTATATCGTCGGTGCCATGGCATCACCTGGGTTTCCAAAGGTGAAGCGACGTTACAGCTGAGAAGGGAATCGACACAACGACGTATGTAGTCAGTTCCATGGTCGACAAGGACAGAGGTCACCTGGAGGAGCCAGCCGCTGCATCACGGCCAGCTGGTCTTCGTCATGGAGATGTGACATTAACTCGGTGGAAAGGCAGGGAAGTTCGAAACCGGGCCCGACTTAGGCTTCGACCCTTTGCCCTTCCCCATCGAGAAGACCGGAACTCCGGTCCTAAACTGCCGCTCTTCCCGCCTCACGGCCCACCGGACGGCCCACTGTAAGTTGCCGTTGAGACCGTCACTTGTCTGCTCCAACTTGAGAAGGATAGAACTCAAACACGGGAGAAATTGGTGTTGAGCACAGAGTAAAGTGGAGACTGCTCAATGTGGCGCTGTGCTCGAAACCAACACGCGCAGGAGCAACTGCACGAGCTAGGAGCATTGGTTTTGGAGTGTTCCGAAACCTTCGGCTCGGTCGAACCCTGGATTCTGGAACTTTATGTTCGAACAAGGTTTGGAGAACTCCACGTTCGAACTCCGGGTTCAGAAACGGGTTTGGAACTCTGTGTTCGAACCTAGAGTTTGGAGAACTGTACCGGAACCCCAGGTTCCGAAACCCCCGCTCCGTCCCCCAGAAAGTTCCGAACCCAGGTTTGAGGGTCCAACCGGAGTTTGGAGAACTCTATGTTGGAACCTCGGATTCTGAATTCGTCCGCTCCGGGGCGTTCCCCCCTGGTCTGGGAACTCCACGTTGGGAGGGCTGCGTCCCTTCCAACCCCCCGCTGTTTTTAGAAGCTTGCCGAAAACAAAGAAAAAAGACAACAATGACTGGTCCCTGCCACAAAAGAAGAAGAAGCCATCTGTTAACCGCGCGCCGCCGCTCTGTGTCGCCTGTGCACTGGTTGCTGCTAGCGGCTTGCCTGGCTACCTCGTCAATATAGGTAGGTTTTTGGAGGGTGTTCGAACCCAAGATTTGGAACTTTTAAGTTCCAACCCAGGATTCTAGAACTCCGAACTAAGAGTTCGAAGCCTCGAACCCAGGGTTCGAAAATCGAAGTTCCCTCCGAACCCTGGATTCGAACTTTGAGTTGAACTCTAAGGTGAACTCAACTCCGAACTTCTTGAACCAGAGTTGAACCTGGAGTTGAACTCTGAAAGGCGAAGAGTTTGAACCCAGGTTTGAACATTGAGTTTCCGAGCCCAGAACGAACGTTGAGACCCAGGTTTCGAACATTGAGTTTCCGAACCCAGAGTTCGAACATGGAGTCTCCGAGGTTTCGAACTCCGTTCGAACTCTGGAGGGAGTCTAGAATCCGGGGTTGGGCGGT
Organism: Symbiodinium sp. CCMP2592; assembly: GCA_905221615.1. Classification (NCBI taxonomy): domain Eukaryota; class Dinophyceae; order Suessiales; family Symbiodiniaceae; genus Symbiodinium; species Symbiodinium sp. CCMP2592. The sequence goes on along the minus strand of CAJNDT010002613.1, from coordinate 148,589 downwards.
TCATTTGTTCGCGCCTTTAGCATTCTGTAGGAGACTTCATGTCCTTCTGAAGCCCCCTTGAGAAGAAAGTGTCTTTCTTTGATTTCTTCGCAAAACCCACAAAGCGGTTTCGTGCAGCACTGCTGGTGGAATTCACGGGCCGTGTCACTGTCCGCGCGGCGGTTGCTGCAACTCTAGGTGCAAGCAGCACTACGATGCAGTCACCTTTGCATTCAGCTTGATGTGCGAAAGCACCGCCAAGGCGCCGGGCTCTATCAAGTTCGAGCTCGCATGGCGTTTCATGGACGAAGCATGTCATTTCCTGAGTGACGCTGAAATCCGTGAAAGGTTGCAGAAACTCAAGGAAGGTTCTGTTGACCCGATCGTTGCTGCAGGAAGCGCATCACACGACCTTCCATCATCAGCATCCATCACGACTTGCGGTTTATTGGAGCAGCGAGCCAATACCTTCAAAAAGGAATAAGACATTTATTGCCGTCGCAAACCTCGTATAGTTTGGTTAATGTCCCGTAATGAAGGCATTTCGGGTTCTTTGCGCTGACATAGTATCTGTGCAGTTAACTTTAAACCCTAAAGCTGGCTCTCTTTTCGGAACCTTGGAAATGTCGTCATTTGCGATGTCAAAGTCTTGCCAGATTGCTGAAGTCGGTTCGGCAACGTTGTCGCCTTGCGCTCCAGTCCAGATCTGCTGCTTTTGTTCCCTGTGAACCATTTCTGGGAAATTTCCGCAGTGGTCGTGACTTCGCTCTTGTCCTCCCAAATCTCGATAAGGGATGGATGCGCGACAGTTTCAATGCGGACGTCATCCTCCCACAAACGTATCCTTGAGCTTTCGACAAAGCATGCAGACACCATTTGCTCGCTGAACAGCTGTTTCTCATTGATGGCATATGCCAGCTTGTGTCGAAGTCGAGAATCGGGATCTTGTCGGTCGAGATCGTGTGGACACCGGCAGAGGACTGTTTCAATTGGCCATACATCTTTGACCCAAATGATGATACATGAATCACCACGCATTCACGTGCCCTTAGCTTGAATTCAATGTATGATCCCAATGCATGAAAGCCATTGTATAATTCTCTGACCTCGTGATCGACTTCACGGTGATCGTTGACGGTGACGTTTATCCTGTGGAAGTTGGCAGAGCGGAGGAGACGCAGGGTGCCGAAGATGTCACAGATCAAGAAGGAGTGTCCGTTGCCCCGCCAATGCCAACACAAGAGGTGGATGCGGATGCACAACCTGAAGAAGAACAAGGTGCCGAGGAGAGTGATCCACGCCAAGAGGGTCGTGAACGGCTCGTGGCCCAACTGTGTGACTATGTGAATGTGCTCACGGCCGGCGTATCAGAACAGGCACCTTACAGGTACATGTTCTGCATTGCCTGCGGCAGTGACTCGCACAATCTGCACGGGTGCAGGGTAGATCCCGCTACACGAGACTTGACCAGGCGAGGACTTCAATCCGTCAGGGACAATCTTCTTCGCTATCCACGTCATTCCCCTGCGCAGCAAGCTGAAAGTATGGACGTTGATGCCACGGAACGTGAGCGTAGCATCCTCAGATCGACGGCCCAAGGCCAAAGCCCGACAACGACGTGGAGGGGTAACTGTTCGCAGTGATGTTGTTCTGATACGCTACGATACCTCACACAACCTCGGCACCGACGTACACAACCGTCGAGGACTGCATGAGACCTGTGGCGTTAGGCTACAGGACATGGGCCCCGAGAACAGCCAGCGTGTGGTGGACCTCATCGAAGAGCTGTCAGACCATCGAGACCGCCGACTACCTCAACGAGGAGATCGGGCAAGTTTCGCTTGGGACGCAGACACGAACCAATGGTCCAATCCGGGCTACCAGTCCATAGGAGGCGGTAGACCGATCCGGTGCGGTATCCTTGATCTGATCCCCACCAAAGGTGTACGATTCTTCAACACCAGGTGGGACATCGTCGACGAAGTTGTGATTTGCAACCTCAACCACCAGCGAAGGAAGAATGCCGAATGGGCACTGTCATGCATACAATCTGACTTGCGCCACAGAATTGCAAGGCGAGCGGGGTCAGAATGGCTTGACGGCAGGTGCCGAGTGGCGTTCAATGGCATTATCCAATGTGATGAAGGTGGATGGGTACTTGTCGATTATTTGGTCAGAAAAGAGGAGCTTTGGACCCACAGCAGCAGGGGTATTACGGAAGGAATCTCCGGGACAGATCATAGTCAAAGGAAGAGGGTGTACAACGAGAGATTGCAGTTGCTTTTCCAAGGGAATTGGTTGGCTGCCACGAAAAGGCACAGAGCCAAGATCAGACTGCAGTTTCTGGGCGTGAGAGTGAAAGATCCAGGAGGAGGACCTCTTGGCGTGGTCAACACACAGAGCTTGGTCTCCGTGGAAGATCAGATTTCCGAGATCCAAGCCAACGACCACACAAGATTCAGCCAACAGTACATGCGGCAATGCAATGGCTGGGTCAAGCCCTGGGCTGTTCGTGCCACAAGTGGCCACTCTGCGCACTACAACCCCCACAACAACTTGCTTCAGTTGGACAAGGACCGGTTTGCAATCTCTCCATCGATGAGTCTTCTGGGCCGTCTGGGAGGAGCATTCCACGCGACAGCATGCCGAAACCTTGACTCTATTGTTCTGCATGGTGTTGTGCCTGGTTCGGAGGACCCCGACGGGGACTTCGACCAGCGCCGCCAAGTGAGAGACAACAGGGGCGGTCGGCTCCACAGCTACTGGGGTGTATTTGCACCGTTCGACGACAGGAATGCTACCACGAAGACCAGAGTTCATGGGCCAGAAGGGAGGCACATGCCGCGTGTGGTCTTTCACGTCCCATCAACAGACCTTGCCCGAGAAGGAGGACGAATTACCGACAGTGGCGTCATCATCACAGGACGCACGGTGCCGTTCTCTTTCGTCAAGGAAGCTTGGTTTTGCGTTCCGAATCCCCAAGATTCACACTCGTTTGCACTGGTGGAAAAGATCTACGATGAACGATTGGAAAATGAGATGGTTCTAGAGTACGGTGGATCTCCATTGCTCCCTGAGTTTGAGCGCTACAGGACGCCGGGTAAGATCATGGAGCTGCTTTGCGACATGCCCTCAGGTCCTCATGACGCTACCAAAGAGCAGATGATGCGCTCTCTCACAAGCGTGCTCGAAACTCACCGGGAGAACACCGTCCGACACCGCCACATGAATCAAGCCTTCAAGTTCGTCATCAAACATTGGCGACCCGAAGATCTACGACGAGATGCAGATGGCAGGAGAATGAGGGTGTGTCCGGCGTGTTACAACATTGTCCCGGCGTGCTTCACTCGATGCACATCTTGCTGGTCGCAGTTCATTTCCTGCGGTTACTACCAAGGTACCTCACAAAGGGAGACTCCTACGGAGATCCCTAGTGAATTCATTGCTCAGACAATGGAGGCTGCGGCAGCAGCAGTACCAGAAACAAGCGCAGAGGAACAGGAGGCCATGGAGACGGAAACGCTGGCAGAGCCCGAAGGCATCCCCGACATGTCTGTCGTCGGAGAAGAGGACGCAGAACAGGAACCAGATGAGGAGATGGACGTTGAACGAGAGGAGGACTTTGACGACGAGGTTCCAGATGATGTTGCCTTAGAACGTCGGCCCGTCCTTATCGCTGGTCACTCTTTGAACATTGATCCTGAACTGCAAATTGCTCGCGCCGCCATGCAACCGCCTTACTACCATGACAAGAAGACTGGCCATTGCATTGATGCAAACAAGGCAGCCCTCTCGTACATGGCGTTCGTGGTCTGCAGGTGCATTCACAAGACATGGTCAGGTCTATCAAAGTGGACGACGATGCCGCTATTCCAGATGAGAGAGAGTTTCTCCCAGGGACAACGCTATGATGTGCTTGGAAAATGGGATGAATTGGCGGAAGTCGACCCAGAGACCGGAATAAGCAGGGAGGTAGCTGATGAGGAAATCATTCGGTACGCCAAGGAGAGGGAAGCCAGAAAACCGGCCAAGGAGCGGTATGATCCCAACGGGACTTACGCCCTAAAGCGCTTCCGAACGAACCAGCTGATCTCGTTGTTGATCCGAGGTGCAAATATGATGGGGATTGGCAGAGACGCGTTTGACCCGAGCACCTATCTGAAGCGCGACTCCAATGTGAAGATTATGCACTTCTGCTGCTTGAACGTTCTTTGCGAAATTATTCCCATGATCACAGGACACTCGCAATTCTCTATTCTTCGACCTACGCCGACTGGCCCAGCGGAATTTCTATACATCGACCCGGTGGGTATCCTGCTGATGCACGCGGATTACTCCGTGGACACCATCGGATTGCTTGTCGACCACAGCATCCAGATGCCGTCACACTTTATGACCAAGCTTACGGCGAGTAGGGTCGAAAGACAGAGGAACCCGAATGCACGTCGTCCTGAAGCCCTACATCACATTTCAGCCGACGAGTATCTTCCGCGAGGGCAGACTTCCATCATGGATACACCTGTTACGGCGGAGGAAACTGAGCGTGCTGCCAAAGCCAAGGCCGGCCCGAGGACCCGAGAACGGAGTGAAAGGCACGGAGGTTGGAACGCCAACACCTATCACGACTACATCGTCGGGAAGGGCAGGACCAAAGGCAAAGACAAGGGGAAGCAAAGGGCCCCAAATCCAGAGGAAAACCTCAGGCCCTGGGAACGTGATCCTGCATCAACTCGCAGATGGATGCGGGACAACACGTGACCTGCTACCTCGTCCAGTATGTGACCTCTGTGCATCGCCCGTGATCTTCACTGCGAATGCTTTCTTCGGTGACGCCTCATTTGTTTGCCATTTCGGGGGATCGTCACTGACGTAGATGAGTGTCACAACATTTCTAATTGGGATGCAAGGCTCTGCATCCATATTTCGAAGTTGCGGCGGACTAATCCCTAGTGTTCCTATCGCGCCATCTTCCGGGTGAGCAGCGTCGGAGACGCAACTCATGGGGGGTGCGAACGGACTGCGATGCCTAGGCCTAGTCAAGTTCTATGGTGTCACGATAAGAGCTGTGAGCGTGGCCTTGTAAAGGTCAAGAGTGGAAGTACGCTAATTACGCGTCTTCCATCTCTAGGTGTAGGCTTTTGGTCATGCTACGCATACCACAATGCCGAGCCAATTTATCATATTCCGCCCATGCAACTTTGGCTCAAGAATGAGCACAAGCTCTAGAAAGCATTGCCAATAGCTAGAATATCTTTCGTCTTCTGCGACCTTTCCGAGGAGCAGAGCCATCCCGAACACAGACCATCCATCGCTGGCCGCGAAGGTGCAAAACAAGAGAGCTCTGGATCTGCCTGCCCTGGGATAGCGACTCTACGTGGGAGTGTGAGAGATCGTGTGCTGAGTCTGTAAAGGGCAACCACATCATTACCCAATATAGCTCGGTGGGGTGAGCGACAAGGAACATCATCAAGATCAAATCCCCAAGCAATTTTTCTGTTTTCACTTTTGATCCCTCGAAACGTTTTCGTGTGGTTTTCTCCTTTATGTGTGATGGAAGAATGTCTTTATGCATTTTTTCGCGGCATAAGAGCAAGGAGTTTGCAACTTAAAAAAAATCGGGGGGGAGCCCCCCCCTGTGCAAACTTTTCCAACATGAACTTTTGTTTTTCTTCGCTTGACCACCCGTTAATACGTCTGGCTTTCGCCTTCAGAAAATTTTCCATCTATGATCATTCTTGTATTTTCATTTCTATCCCCCTCAGACGTTTTCGATTGGTTTTCTGTTTAATTGTGTTGGAAAGATGTTTTTAGGCAATTGTTCGAGGCATAAGAGCGAGGAGTTTGCAGTCCAAAAAAAAGCGGGGGGGCTGGGGGGCAGCCCCCCCGCCATTTGCAAAGTTTTCCAAACTGAACTTCTGTCTTTTCTTTGCTTTACCCCCGATTAATACGTCTGGTTTTCGCTTTCAAAAGGCTTTCAATTTATGATTATTCATTTAATTTCACTTTTAAACCCCCTAAACGTCTTCGTGTGGTTTTCACTTTTATGTGTGATGGAAAGGACGTTTGTACTGCTCCCCATTTGCAAACATTTCCAAACCGAGCTTTTGTTTTTCTCCGCTTTATTAGTACGTCTTTTCGCCTTCAGAAGACTTGTCATATATGATTATCTTTTTTCACTTTTAACACCCGCTTTCGCCTTTATATGTGATGGAAAGGAGGTTTTTATTCAGTTCGTCGTGGCATGAGAGCGAGGGGTTTGCAGTTTAAAAAGCGGGCGGGTTGACCTTTAAGCAGAAACCGAGGACGTCGTGTTTGTTTTTGCTAGTTCGAATTTTTCCTGCGGTTCATCTTGCATGAGCCTTGCTTGGCACCCGTGCGTTTCATTCTTCTTGCCACATGTCGTTGGTCTCGCTTTCCATTCGAATCCAGCTGAGTTCTCTGTCAAGATTCCTGTGTTCAGGATGCAGTCATTGAGAATGAGAATCAGTCCCCACTCGGGCATGGGAGTGAAATGGACCAAAATGGGAACTTTTTTCCATCCAAGCAGCTTCGAGGCAGGGTGTTCAGTGTTGATGGAAGCCAAAGCGACGGAAAGGCACAGTCCGGAGCCACATTTTTGGCACGATCTGGGGCGGTCCAGCATGGCGGCTGCCACCAACTATGGTCGTCTGTGTTTTTTTCATTCGAGCTTCGTATGAAAAATTGTGTTTCGGAGTTTGCTGTTGTAAAACTCTTTGTGGAATGGTTCCTGACAGCTCCGATGGGCCGTCTCAGAGCGGCGAACGGCGCCGAGCAGTTCCCAGGCGGTGCGTGACGGGGATCCGACCAAGTTGTAAACGGTTCTTGTTCGGTTTCTGTGTTTTGACAAAGGTTGCCGAGTTGTTCCAAGCGATTCCCCGAGCGGCCCATAACGACGCGGGTGGCCCTCAGAGATTTGCGAGACATCTCCGTGTCGAGCGGTTCCGAGAGTTGTCCAGCATTTGCTGAGCTGTTTTCTAGGTCCGCAACAGGTTTCCCGAGCGGTTTGTAAGTGATTGAGCGGCTCGGCGCCGACAGGTCACAAGGTCCCGGCTTCTTGCTGGGGTGGCCAGGGTTCTCCACGAAATTCACCGGGCTTGAACCGCCAACTCAAAACACCTGGAGGGACGGATTGTTGTTTCTGTGTTGGTATCAAGTACCGAGTCTTGTTGCGCTGTGTCACAACATGTCAGTGACGTGCCAGCAATCACTCTAAATGACTAAATGTTGCCGCCAATCTGTGTTCGATGTTATGAATCAGATCAGTTCCTCTTGACATCGTCATTGAGCATTTTGCGTAGCCATATGAATGTACATGGGCGACTTCCCAAACATAGCATACTGATCTACGTCACATGAAGCGGGTGTGGATGCGTTGTTGAACTTAATTCTTTCACGTGGCCTGGCATTGCACAATTGCTGCTTGCCGCTTGTCTGCAGAGCAGCCACAGCAGGCTGCACAAGCGAAGTGTGATTTTTGCATGGCTACACCTATCACGTTGTTGTGTGTGGCGAAGCAACAGCAAAGTGCCCGCCCTTCCCGGCATGACAGAGCAGTTCGACAGAAAGGGGGCCATCATTTTGTGGAAAGCCATTCCCGCCGTGGCGTCTTGAACTAGATTAATGTGTCTCGGAGCTTCCTGTCAACCTGGTCACAGAAACAAAAAATGTGTCTCGCTGAGTTTTCGATGTGTTGGATTTGCATAGCTAGCTGTAATGTTTTACATCTGCAGGGTCTCGGCACTAGATTGCAGAGTCTTCAATAGTAGTTTGGGGAGGGTCGGACAATCCTGCCGCCATGGCATCTTCTTTGTTCCGATGGCCGTTCAGCATGTTCAACGAGGGAGTTGAGCATGATGAAAGTGATGGGTTGCAGCACTTGCGCGATGCCTTGGAGAAGGCCGAAAGGCAAGTATCGTCTTCAACAAGCGACAGCGAGGAAGAACAGGAACGCAAAGAGGAGATCCTTGATGGGTTGCGTGCGAAGTTGGAAGAGTTCGAAGTTGAGACACAGAAGAAGGTCAGGATCACCATTTGCAGCGCTGTCAGTGGCGAGTCCATCGCACAAGTGCGGCTAAGATCTACAGATTTCGTGGTTCAGCTCTGCGAAGCAGTTGTGAAGGAAACGAGTCACAAGGTCGTCGTGGCTCACTCTATCATTTTCCAGTCCGAGGCAAGCTTGCTGCCCATTAATCGGAGTCAGTTTCCTTGATTGAGCTGTCGTGTTGCAGGTCTTACCCCAGCACAAGACCATCAGCGAGGTGCTTTTCTTGTGTCTGCAGGGCCCAGTGCAAGAGCATTTCCTGCCCTTCTGTTTGACAGAAGCTGTCCATGCAGGCCGGCTTGCAGGATGGCGATACCGTCTATGTGGCTAGAGCTCCGGTAAGATGCCTGACAGCATCGCATGACGGTACTGCAGCTGGCGCGACAATCGAGCAACAATTTCTTTGAAGTTTGCCCTTAATTGTAGAAGAGAGCGTCGGACGGGAGCTGTTTGTCTCCAACAAAGGCATGCCTGTGGAATTTCGATCAAGACATGAGCAACTCGCCTGAAGCTGGTTCCGGCCAGCCTCTTCGCCTGCATGCGCAGGGAGCTCTGAAGAATGCAAGCATGTCTCCTGGTGGCCAGCTGTTGATGTTGTCCACAGAGGATGGAGGCAGTGGACTCTTGTATTGTGCAGAGACATTGCGATTTCTCAATCGATTGCAGGGGGGTGCTCAAAGTGCTTCTTTTTCAGCAGACGGGCAGAAGGTAGTAGGAGTTGATGCAGATGGCAATGCAAACATCTGGTGTACGCGAACCGGCCAGATCATGCACCGCATGTTTCCTCCAAAAGCATCCTCGTCCCAGTTGGACTCAGACTCTGACGACGACTCTGAGATGACTTTCGCAGTTTTCTCAGCTTGTGGCAAGTTCATCGCGACAGGCTCAGGTTCGTGCACGCAGCTCTGGGATGCATCTGGAAACCTCCAGTTTACCCTCAATGGCCACACCGGGACCGTCAGGCATGCTGTATTTTCAGCTGACAGCCAGTATCTGTTAACTGCATCTGCAGACTCAACAGCAAGAGTTTGGAGTTGCGGGAATGGCAGATGCATGCGGGTTCTCAGTGGTCATCAGCGCGCCCTCACCATGTGCGCTTTTTCTCCAACAGGATTGCAGGCCATCACCGCGGCTCATGACGGGACTCTGAAGTTGTGGGACCTTGCAGATGACATCACTGATGGATCGCACACGGACTGCACGCTGAGCCTTGAAGCCGACGGTGGCGTTGTCAGTTCAGCTTGCTTCTCGCCCGAAGGTTCGCGGCTTCTCATGGCATGTGGATCTGACACAGTTCGCATCTTCAATGCCGCAACCGGACAAATGCAGCTCTCCTTCGAAGGCTTTCATGAGGACTGGGTTCGCTGTGCCAGTTTTTCTCCAGACGGCCTGATCGTTGCCACCACATCTTATGATGGAGCAGTTGGCATTTGGCCTCTTGGTTGGACTTACGCACACATTCCTGTCACTTTTGTGTGTAAGGCTGTCACTCTTGTTCGGAGTCGGCCAGTAGGCGTGTTTGGCTCAACTGCTCAGGAGTGCGACCACCGGGAAGTGCTTGCACTCACTCCACGGGCATACGCAGGCGGTTGTGGTTGCGCAGTTGGCGGCTGCATAGGTCGGGCTCCCAGTCGGTGATTCATCACGGAAACGTGAAGCGATGTCAGGTGTGATGAGCATACCCTAGCATCCTTGCCTAGGGCCTTGCTTCGCGTTGCATGTCATCCGCACCAGTGCAGTGTTCTTCCCTTTGTATGCTTGTTGCAATGACCCTGCTGGAATGTACTGCAGGACTATACCTCTACGGCGGGGGGTGATCGGCTGCTGTAGCATGTAAAGATTTTCCCGTGCAGCTGCAACAGAGGCCAACAACACTTCTGTGTATTTGTGGATCGCTGTTCCAAGTTGGCTGCTTGATTCAACCTTGAAATAGTTCTGAGACCGTGAGTGGCAAATAGAAAGTTTGCGCTCACACACATGATATGAAAATTACATAAACGCTTCGTGCCTCTTCCAGCAACCCTGAAAGCAAGCAGAGCTCCGTCCCCAACACACACACACATGCACATACAGACACGAGAAGCGCCGCTTCCGTGGCAACAGAGAGGCGCGAAGCGATCTTATTGCTGCTCCTGCGCTGGAGACGATTCTGATCGTCTTGGGGCAAGCTTTGCTGAGCATGGCTTCGCCTTCTAAATTGCTTGATGCTGGATCTTCCGCCAAATTGTATGGCACAGCAAGGTAGATGGGAGATGTGGTTCCTGTCAATGGCAAGCTACGTTTCAACTCGATCGCTTTGCACAGGGTACGTGTGTCTCATCTCCGGTCAGACCTCTAATCGGATTTTGGCTGTGTCCCGAGCTTGCAGCACTTGGCTTCGCAGTCCTGTGCGCTGCTTTGATGGTAGGACACTTCGCGGAAGCCGTTCGAGTTGGCACGCGGATTTAGCTGTAAAGGAAGCAGTTGCTCTCATGTCTGGAAACTGCTGACGCAGTGGTCCAGACGATCAAGAGAGTCCACGTTCGACAAAGCTCTGATGAGACGAAGGCTAGATAGGACAATTTGGAGGTCTGATCCTGTAGCACAGGAAGCTCATGGTCAAGCGACGAAGGTCGTCTTGGCCTGAGCCGTGTGCATGTTGTGGCAACAGGAGGAGACCCATCAGCGGCAGAGCTCTGGTTTTCCATGTGACACAGCAGTGCCATACTCTCTGATCGTAAGCACCCATTTCCGCACCTGTGTGTGCAAGTGTTTGTGCATTGTTGAAGTGCTCGTGTGTTGAAGTGCCCGCATTGCTGTGATTTTTCCACTGTCGCTTGAAGCCATTTCCTCCCAACCTGCCCTGAGATTTTGCAGAGACAGCTGGTGTTTTAGGAGCTCGAGGATTTTAGGTGAAGTGGGATGGTAAGTAATGGCATCTTGGTTTGTGACTACTCGCAGCGGTCTCGCCTGTACAGCATGCTACTGGGGAGGATGCCGGTGTAGTGCAGTATAGTTTGCACACGGCATAGTGGCAGGAAGAGCTGTGAAAGTGTTTTGTAACTGCTGCTGCTGCTGTATCCGTGTTTCACCTGCATCAAATTTGCGAATGTACTTAGATTGTTGTATTTTTCGATGTGGCTACACTGCTGCTTGACGCGAAGACGTAAGAGACAAGCGCAGGACTTGGTCGGTGGAGACGATTGTTCAGACTGTTTAAAAGGCCATGCATCCGATCTCACGTCGTGAGTAGCCTTTGCCATGCAGCCTGCAATGCAGTCTGCACAACATTTTTTCTTCAGATTGGCTTTCACGTTGGCTCAGAGCAGTCCTGGCAATAGACAGCTTCGACAGCTATGAACGGATTCAGGTTGATGTCCGTCTGAGCGACATGAACGGACTGCAGAGACGAGTGAACCTGGCAATGTGTTTTAGGACAATCACGCCTGGGTGCAGCATGATACTGAAGGGAATTCAGGAAGCACAGTCGTTTTCTTCAACTGTATTCAAACAGCTCGTGCGTGCTGCCACGGCCAAGGCCACAAGCTGATCACTTGCTTTAGTTCCGTTCTTCATGTTGCTTGAGCTTGCATCATTGCAGCAGGCGCATGACAACGGTGGCGCGGCGCAGGCAAGCTGTTGATGGTGTAGAGGGAGATGCTAGCAGCTTTCAGCGTGAAGCGCTGCCAGTCACACGCCTTCTTTCCACCAGTGTGCTTTCTACCAACATGAGGCTGATACGGGACCTGAAGAAGCTTCAATCAGACCCGCCACAAGGCAGATGTTGCAATCGAGCATGAGATCACAGTTCGTCATGGTCGAAAGCAAGCCCTGTTGGACAGGGGTCAGTGCCTCTCCGGCGCAAGATGACATCATGAGCTGGACAGCTGTGATGTTTGGTCCGGTGCTGCCGGCTGAGTTGAGCTAAAAGCGGAGTTTTTGTCGACGTACATGGTTGTATGTATAAACTGCGATCGTACGTATGCATATATGTATATTGTATATACATATATGTACATGTTTACATGTGTTGTTTTGGTACAGCACCCTTCACAACTCCCTGCCTCTACACATACGTTTCGACTCGAAGCCCACACGCGCCAGCGGGGTTTCAGCACAACTAAGCGTAGGTTAGTACGGTCAGCATGTATACTCAAACCTAGACTGTTCTGGCTTGTATAATGACTGTGTTGTATTTGCATGATACCGCGTCTCACGTAAGAAAGAGTCGGTACGAATATAGAATAGAGACGGTGAGGTGCAGCTTCATCAACATTCGAGGTGTTTGTTCATCTCATAGTGCTATTACAAGAATGAGACATACGACATGAGTGCTCTTTGAACAGAACAGCAAAGAAGAGGCCACTGGGCTTCCCCTCCCTATAAATACAACCGATTTACTCCAAACTCTTTTGGAGCATGACTGTGTATGATTTCCAGCCGTGAGCGCACACAAAACACAGAGTCCTACTGAAACTCAGCTGGGACGTACGATGAAAGGTCAAAGGTGTGCTGAACAAGTTTTGCTCTTTCTCTCTCTATATATATGTTTGATCCCTTATGGGTTTCAAAAGAGATGCTGTACCATCTTTGGTCGTGCTAACAACTACTTGGGATCAAAGAGTAGCGACCAATGATGCCCCGGATAAAACTGTCCGCAAATTTGAATGCCGGGAGAGTGCCAGTCGAAACTGTAGAAGACCCGAATTTATTATTCTGAACTCAACCGAAGCTCCCAATCAGGAGGTCAAAGATGCACCGAGAAAGTTCCCATCCCATATATATGTATATATATGTATATATAGCTGTATATATATATATATAATAGATATCTACATACATCTTTGAGCCCGTGTGGGTTTCAGTAAGACGATTGCATTCTACTGACCTATAGTAGAACCCATCCAGAGCCCAGGATGAGGGGTCAAAGATGTGCACTGAGATATACAGTTTTACACTGAGACCAGGTGGGACCAATGACATGATCAAAGATGTATCGAGCGAGTTGTTCGCCGAGTGTTCCAATGTTAAGTTCACTCTGAAGTCATATTGAACGAGTACTTTGCTTCGCTTCGAGTATTTACATAGAACTTGCCCAAGCTAACAACTGTCTGAATACACTCCTGATGCCTGGTTCCTGTTCAACACTGAGCTTTGTTACCAGGTTAGTATTTCGTTTCACGAATTGGCTTCAACATGTTAATGTCGCGCAGTATTCAGCAGTATTTAGTCACAAGTACACTTGAACACAACGTGCATGTTCAACCATGTTTGATAAACCCATGTTTCGTCATTATTCGGTTTATCTTACCTAGTGATACATTGATACTAAATATCTTTGCCAATTCATCATTATGACAAATAGCAGTCCAAAGCAGTATGCGTAGTTGCTAGTGAACACACAGGGGTGTTTATGTTACATGTTCCAAAGGCGGTAGTACCTAACTTCTGCGTCATGAATGTTTATCAACCTGGATATAGATAATGCCGTGCAGATTCACTGTTCAATCTTCCATTAACCGCTGATCATGCTCAGAAGGTGTTCAGTGAATACCCATGAAGTATTATCCTCATCACTGTTGATCATTGTCAGAACGCGTTCAGTGAATATTCATGAAGGGACTGCCAGTGGAATCCGGCTAGGTAACCATGCCTGCATCTATTCCTTCGATAATTTGTACGCATATTCACGAAGGCGAATGTGTAGCTGAGCTATGCTAGCTTGCCCATGCGCATTACGCAAACAGGCTTCAAGCATGGTTACAGACAGGGAAGCTGCAGTCAGTTTCAGTTGAAAACCGGGGAGTAGGTGGCAACTAGTTTCAAGTTTGCACAAAGAGCGATCTATGCAGTACTCAGGCAGTACTCATGAAGGGTTTAACATTCAACCAGTATTTGTTCAGAACGGTTCAGACCTTGCTTGTGGGGAAAACAGTTCTTGGTGTATCGATGCAATGTGCAACCACATAGACATTTCCTTTTTTTTGCATCAACCTGTATTGAGTTTGAGTTCGTTGATATTCATATGAGCCCCGATTAGGATCGGATATGCAAGGTGTTTTAGGGTTTAACCCGTGCAGCCCTTTCTAGAATCATACATGGCGCTCATAAGCTGCAAGTAGTGTTCACAATCGAGATTCGATGTGCTGTCCTGTTGCGGTTTAAAGACCTTTGTTAACTAACTCAGTCAATGTGGGATCAATCGGGTTCCTGAGCAAGGCTCTGGCGATCCGAGGTAGGTTTTCACGAAGGAGAATGTACGTGCATATACATATATATATATATATATATATATATATATATATATATAAATCCTAGCCAGCCCTAATGACCAACTCTGGCTTCGTATGTTCTCTCACATGAAGTCATTCTTCTGGAACAAACGACAGTGAAGCCAACGAAGACTAGGAATACTAAGACTTAGATTCCTATGAATACAACTGTCCACATTTTTTGACACTAATACTAGTCTTAGGTTAATACTGAAACTAGTACTAATATTGATGTTTAAAGTAATACAAAGACGGACATGTCGCCAGGATGACACACCGTGGGAGGGCGGAACCTTCCAGCTTGAGGCGTGCCCGAACATAGGGACATGCTGTGAGCTCTACAGTTTCAACCAAAGTCTTTTTCTTTAATTACGCGGTGGATTATGCATTCTGTTGGAAGGTGACGTTTTCGGAGGAGTTCCCGACGAAGCCTCCACATGTAAGATTTCTGACGAAGGCCTGGTGGACCGCGTGGGCTTGGATTCGGATCATTTGCATCTGCCTTCTTTTGAACTGTCGATCACAGATGTTTCATCCGAACATCTACAACAACGGGGAGATCTGCTTGGACATCCTGCAGGAGTTGAATCGTCTTGGTCTGCCGTTAATCGCACTTTCTGCAAGTGTTCCTGTCGCCGGTAAGATCGAGATGTTGCAGCGGCTTGTTTTGGCTGCCTTTCGGCTTCGAGTTGATCTTTACGGTCCTGTCTGAGTCAAGCCCCTCAAGGGAGGGCGCGAATTCACAGTCTTAAGGATGTTCAGAGCGAAGCTAACCATGTGGAGCTTGAACACTGGCTCTCGGAGAATTTCACTTGGGATCTGTTAGGTTGAGAGTGAGGGCGGCACGTAGTGATGTAGTTCAGCAGCGTGCTGTGTCGTTCACAGTCTTTGGATAGCCATGTCCGATTTCTCCGTTGATTTCACGAAGAGCTATGCGCGGAGAAGGCCGGAAGAGCCGGCGGCTCGGGACGGTCCTCAAAATTCAGCAACGCTCGACCATGTGAGACTCAGGCCTCGTTCGCACTACTCCCAGCGCCTCAAGTTTATCAACACTCTCATCAAGGGACTTAAGCTCAGAGCGCGTTTGAGAACGATCTGAGGCCTCTCATGTGTCTGAGCACCGCATGTCAGGTGAGGGTGACAAAATCACGGATGATCGCATTGAGGTTCTTTCTCACTGCCGCGCCGACACAGTTTTGGAGCACATCTTCCAGAAGGGGACTTTTTTGCATTTGCGAGCGCAGAAAGCAGGCTATAGCAATGTCAAGTACTTGGCTAATGCAAGAGCCCAAGTTTTGCGCATTGGATGAATAGTTATGCTTGACATCGCTGTGCTAAGCTGATGCATCCAAGGTGTACAACGAGGAAATCATGGGCATGTTGCGGAAGTACGTCGCTTCGATGAGAGATGCATTGCTGCTCAGCTGTCCCCGTGCGGAGAGGGCAAGCTTGGGACACTGAGGATCCGGAAATACAATGACGACAAGGCCAGCTCGTGATGTTCAGAACGTAGCCTCAGAGTGTCAGAGCACAGAGCCGTGCAGAGTCGCAGTGTGTAATTCCATTGGGTGCCGCCTCGAGGCTCACACGGGCCCTTAAGGGGCAAGAGCTGTAGTGCCGCATTGGCTGCTTAAAGAAACGATTGATCCATACGTAGGTGCTCCCTAACAATTGTCGTGAGACGGTGTTCTTCCGTTAGTTCTTTCTGCGCTCGTGTGTGGGAACCCTTTTCGAAGTGGATGGCTCCTCTATGACTCCGACGCGAGCTGCAGTGAAGCCGTCTCTGCCACTCTCAGCTCGAGATCTAGCTCGCCGTGCTCAACGATCGGAGCACATTGCGGAACTACCTGAGGTTGCATCTGCGGTCCTACCGCCACACCTGAGTTTTCTTCGCACTCAAAGAAAACAGGCGGAGGATGTGAGTGCTCACGATTTTTTCCAGAGGCAAGATCTTCATCAAAAGATGAGTTCTTTGGCTCTGTCAGACCACTTCGACAATTTTGGTAAGTGCCGTTTCCAGCGACTGGGATTGGCATTTGCAGCCAAGCAGTTTACTCCGAAACCTGTGGCCCCTCACAGGTCGTTAACTGAGTCACTGACAGACGAGACAAGGAAGCCTTCTGCGAAGGCGTTCATCTTGTCACAGGAGGCACTGGCTGCGGACTTCGAGCGTTGGAGTCAGCACGCCCGTGGGATTTCTGATTCAATCAAGGAGGCCGACCGCCACAAAGATGCTGATGTCAAGAAGCGGCAATCCGACATTCTGTTTGCGGAGCTGCCTTATTATTTGGAGTTCCTTCCAGAATCGGTTCCGCTTGAGAGTCTGGAGGCTGAGATGGATCGGGAAAGGTCCTCTAAGCCTGGCTTTCCCCGCCGATGGCCAAGTCAATCCAGAAAGTTTCGACGAACCGAGTCGCAGGCTCTTATCGAGATATTCAGGGCATGGTCCTTTGCTTCCTGGCCCCTGGGTGGTGCAGAGCTGGGAATGGATCGTGCCACATTCTCTCGATTTGTACTGGATGTTGGGCTCGTCGACCAGCGCAAGGTTCCGCTCTATTGGAGTTTATCCCTTTTTGACTGCCTGTCGCACACCACGCGTGTCTGTGCCAAAGATGATCCGATTCCCATGTCCGCACCCCTTCTTCCAATGGTGAAGTGGTGGGACATGCTGGCGATAGTTGAGGTGTTGACTTGTCAACATTTTCGTACGTCAACCACAGCACTGCGGGTCAAGTTCGTTGAGAGCGTTGCGGAGATATCCAGATTCCGGCTTCCAGCCTATGCTCTCAAGGCCTTCAACATTAGTCAAGCCCAGATCGAGCTGGTGCTTCAAGGCGTCAAGGCCGACTCGAATGAAAGCGATGATGAGGCGAAGGGACACCAGGACCCTCCACAAATGCAGAGTCCAGGTTCTTTTTCTTTTGCCAGCCTCAGAAGTCTAGTGCGCGAGTCGTCAGGAGATGCCTTCAAAAGCTGTTGAGTCCAGGACCTGCCAGACTGCAGATGCAGATCAAGCATCATTGTTAGTGACGTGAATTGCAAGCCGATGTTAGCCACGATTACAGTCCTCTTTGGATTAGAAGGTAGTTCAGTTCTTCTTGGAGGAGTGGGAACGAAGCGAAAGAGTTGGTCGTGCACACAGAATACCCTGATGTGTGGCCGCATCATGAGCATCTCGATCGGCCGTCCAACCGAGGGCGCTGCAAGCAAAGAACAAATGGTGAGAATGGAGGAGTTCGTCAGCGTTGTCCCTCTGTCCAACTCTCTTCGCCTGCTATCTATGATTTTGCAGGAGGCACGTGGACAGCGACAGAAAGGAAGCCTGGTGGAGCCTGAGGTTCACAGTAGGCCATTCATTCGTTGTAAGAGGACTCTTCAGTGCTTCCAGATCTGTCAGGTGCTTCATCTTTTGTGGCAGCATGAGGCTGTCTTTCAAGCCCTCCACGCAGCATATGCGGACCATGAAGGCGCGATGGGCAGCCTGCCAATGCCTGCCCTCTTGACGTCCGATCCGTCGGCCCGTCGGCCAGACAGAGGCCACATGACCTTCGCTGCTCTCACACAACTCTGCAAAGACTTTTCTCTGGCCCGTCTCCAAGATGCAAGCGGTGCCAACAGTTTCTGTCGGCTCGGTTGTGGCTCCGACGTGCAGGCACCGCATCTAATCAGTCTGCATCAACTTCGCAAGATCTATGAGCTCGCAAGCCCAGATGAGTTTCGTACTCTGGATGCACCGGTTAGGCAGTCGAGTGATCCATGCATGAGGTCAGCCGAATGCCTGGACACGACAACTGGTGCGCCTGCGAGGCATCAAGCGGCATCAAAGTGTCCGGGTTCGTTTTCCGGTTTTGCCTTCCAGGATCGAGTGCTTGGGCGCTGCTCCCAGTTATTGTATGCCGGACGCCTCTCAAGTGGCTCTTGGTCAGGCCAAGACTTCAGTCTCAAGAAGGGGCGTGGTGCCAGCCCTTCGCGATCACCGCAAGTCTGAAGCTCAGCTTTGTAATCTTGCGACGAGTGCAGGCGATTTGCGTGTCGCATGCGAGGCTTCTGGGAGGCGACGCTCAGTTTCTGCCTCTACCACCCCGACACACTCCGTCACTGGTATGCAATTCAAGGCTACTCTCCCGGCTTTGACACCGTTCTTTACGAAAGGCTAATTCGGGTTTAAGTCTCCCCAAACTAGAAGACACTTGGCCCGAAAGCATCATTAGCGAAGAGTTTAGCGCTACGTTGTAGAATCCAGTGCATAGAATTATAGAGTCATAGCGCGAAGTGCATCTAATTATGAAGTAGATGGCAATGCCGAGATCGATATTTTTGAAACTATGAACTTGTCTCTACATGTTTTACTCTGCGTTCCTCAGTCGATGTTGTCAAAGCTGTCGAAGCAGTGTATAAACTTAAGTTAAGTATATGAAGTCGACTGCATACGGCGAAGTGCATAGAGTCAGGTGCATAGGTCAGGTGAATAAGTATCTAGAGTCTTGGTGTCAAGTTGTTTCAGTGCAGCCAGGTCCGGTGGTCGGTGATCGTATTACAGTGCTGCGGTATCCTTGGTTGGAGCTGATCCAGCAGGGAAGACGGTAGAGATTCGATCGAGGCAGGTAAAGAAGAGTCCTCAGTATGGTAAGATGGTGCAACATGTTCACATCCCTTCGAGCAAAGCATGCGGGTCATACATGTGCAATGAGAAAGCCTCTGCAATCGACGTAGAGATTCCGAGCCTGAATAAGTCATCGAGCAGGCACCGGCGACGCCTCATTGCAATACACACTGACTCACGCAGGCCGTGACCAACGGCGGCGATTCCCCATGAAGCGTCCTGCTCGGCAATGCGCCGCGATAGAGCTTCCAACAACTCCGCTTTGGAAAATTTGCGCCCGGCTGACTTCTGCTGCGTATCCGCCAGCGACAGCGAGCCCACACGGCTGATCGCGAGTCCGCTTCCCGAGCTCGTCGCGGAGCCAGGCTTCTCCGTGCTCGGCACAGCCCTCTCGCAGCTCCTGCAGCTTTTGCTCCGACGCAGCAACAGCATCGACCTGACAGCAAAGACTTCACGTGAAAGCACGAAACATCTAACCTGGCCACGATACTGACGCTTCACTATATTACAAATTGACACAGACAATGATCAACGACATCGATTCCCCATGAAGCCTCCTCCTCGACAATGCACTGTGATAGGGCTTATACCAATTCCAGCTTGGATAGCGTGCGCCAGGACGAGCCCTCTCGCAGGCCGGCCCTTTCGCAAGACAGTGTCTAGTCAGGCAAAGAACCGTCCTAAGTATGGTGAGATGCTACAACGTATTTTCCCTTTCGAGCAGAGCGAGGCAGGTAAACAGCAGTCCTCAGCATGGTAAGATGCTGCAAGATATTTCTCCTTTCGAGCAAAGCATGCGGGTCATACATGTGCAGTGAGAAAGCCTCTATAATCGACGTAGAGATTCCGAGCCATAAGTCATCGAGCAGGCACCGGCAACGCCTCATTGCAATGCAAACTGACTCACGCAGGCAGTGATCAACGACAGCGATTCCCATTGAAGCGTCCTGCTCGGCAATGCCCCCCATATTCTGCTGCGCATCCGCAGCGACAGCGAGCCCACGCAACTGATCGCGAGTCCGCTTCCCGAGCTCGTCGCGGAGCCAGGCTTCGCCGTGCTCGGCACAGCCCTCTCGCAGCTCCTGCAGCTTTTGCTCCGACGCAGCAACAGCATCGACCTGACAGCAAAGACTTCACGTGAAAGCACGAAACATCTAACCTGGCCACGATACTGACGCTTCACTATATTACAAATTGACACAGACAATGATCACCGACATCGATTCCCCATGAAGCCTCCTCCTCGACAATGCACCATGATAGAGCTTATACCAATTCCAGCTTGGACAGAGTGCGCCAGGACGAGCGCTGCGGCACGACCACACAGCTAATCGCGAGTCCGCTTCCCGAGCTCTTCGCGGAGCCAGGCTTCGCCGTGCTCGGCACAGCCCTTTCGCAGCTCCTTCAGCTTTGCTCCGACGCAGCAACAACATCGACCTGACAGCAAAAACTTCGCGTGAAAGCACGAAACATCTAACCTGGCCACGACACTGACGCCTCACTATATTACAAATTGACACAGACAATGATCAACGACATCGATTCCCCATGAAGCCGCCTCCTCGACAATGCACTATGATAGAGCTTATACCAATTCCAGCTTGGACAGAGTGCGCTAGGACGAGCGCTGCGGCACGCCTGCAGCGGCAGCAAGCCCACACAACTGCCTGGTAGTTAGTTCCCGAAGCTCCGCACGGAGCCAGGTTTCACCGTGCTCGCCAAACCCTCTCGCAGACCATTCAGCTGCTGTGGCGGCAACGCCATGGTACTATGTACTCCTACTACTACTACTTCTACTACTGCTACTACTACTACTACTACTACTAGTATTACTATTACTACCATCTACTAATACTACTATTACTACTATTTTACTACTATTACTATTACTACTCTTACTACTCTTACTACTCTTACTACTATTACTACTATTACTACTATTACTACTATTACTACTATATTACTACTATCACTACTACACCTTCATGCGCAGCAAAAGTGTTAACTTTACCTCGCGTTCGAACACTCGACAACGCCAATCTCTGTGAAAGGTTGCAAATTTCACCTCAATGCACATCAAAAGTGATAACTTTACCTCGCGTTCGTGCGTTCGACCACGCCAATCCCTGTGAATGGTTGCAAAATTCATTTCAATGCACATCAAAAGTAGCAACTTTACCTAGCGTTCGTGCATTCGACCATGCCAATCCCTGTGAAAGGTTGCAAAATGCCAATCCCTGTGAAGGGTTGCAAATTGCACCCCAATGCACCTAAAAGCGCTTCAAAGTAGCAACTTTACCTCGCGTTCGCGCACTCGATCATGCCAATCCTTGTGAAGGGTTGCAAGTTCGTGCACTCGACCACGCCAATCCCTGTGAAGGGTTGCAAATTGCGCCTCGAAGCGCATCAAAAGTAGTAACTTTACTTCGCGTTTGGGCGCTCGACCATGCCAATCCCTGTGAAGGCTTGCGCGGCGCGCCTATTAAGTTAAAAAATGTGTAACTTTACCTCGCGTTTGAACGCCCGAGGAGGCGAATCCCTGTGAAGGGTTGCGCGGCGCCCGAAAAATGTGTAACTTTACCTCGCGTTTGAACGCCCGAGGAGGCGAATCCTTGTGAAGGGTTCACGGCGCCCGAAAAATGTGTAACTTTACCTAGCGTTTGGGCGCTCGACCAAGCCAATCCCTGTGAAGGGTTGCGCCGCGCGCCTACTAAGTTAAAAAATGTGTAACTTTACCTAGCGTTTGGGCGCTCGCCCATGCCAATCCCTGGGAAGGGTTGCGCGGGAATGTAGAAATGTGTATCTTTACCTAGCGTTTGGGCGCTCGCCCATGCCAATCCCTGGGAAGGGTTGCGCGGGAATGTAAAAATGTGTAACTTTACCTAGCGTTTGGGCGCTCGAGGTGGCCAATCCCTGTGAAGGGTTGCGCGGGCACCGCAAAATGTGTAACTTTACCTAGCGTTTGGGCGCTCGAGGTGGCCAATCCCTGTGAAGGGTTGCGTTCCCGATGGACGACGACGGTGCCACCCTTGGCTTTAGAAGAGAGATTAGATACCGAGATGTAGAGAGTATGTAGAGAGGTAGATAGTAAGTCAGAGAGTAAGTCAGAGAGTAATCAGAGAGTAAGTCAACTCAGAGAGTAAGTCACAGAGTAAGTCACAGAGTAAGTCAAGAGTAAGTCACAGAGTAAGTCACAGAGTAAGTCACAGAGTCATAGAGTAGTCAAGTGAGTAAGTCACAGAGTTCTCAAATTCATAGAGTCATAGAGTCATAGAGTAGTCAAGAGTAGTCAAGTTCGGTCTTAGAGTCATAGAGTCATAGAGTCATAGGGTCATAGAGTCGTAGACTCAAGTGTCAAGTCATAAGGTCATGTGCTCGATTCTATGTTTGTCATCTATGTGCTTGTCTACCCGGCTCCGCACGGAACAACCCTTCGCGACGCTTTCGGGAACAAACCCTAGGCGCTTAGCCTTGTTGCCGCTAGTTCGTGTTGGCAAAGTCGGTTGGCTAACTGCACATCAGCCAGGCAGCCAATCAGCCCATCAGCTTAGCAAAGGGAGGAACGGTTTAGGGTTTCCGGGGATTTAGGGTTTAGGGTTTGGGGGGAACGGCTGATCGGCCGATCGGCGTGGCACGATTTGAGGCCCAACAGCACGCAAACTGCACCTAAAACCTGAAAAGCGTGAGGACAGTGTGCGGTCGGCGAGGCGCCAGGTTCTCGGACAGGCCGTGCGGCCTCGCTGCATCGGTCTTGGATCATTTGGACACTTAGGCCCTTCAGATGTCAGCGGCCTGAGGAACAAGAGGTCCATCCATGGAGTTTGTCCTCTGCCGTGCTTTTTGGTCTAGAGGTGAGGTGCACTTCACGTTACCGGCAGGTCAACGATCGTGAGCCTCGGCAAGATCAATGCGAGGCATGCAGCCGTGTCTGATTCGCCATCCCAAAGCCGACGGCGCTCGATAGAGGCAGAAGCGGACACCACAACTATTTCAATCTCGTTGTCACGGTCCTGTGGCAGGGCAGCAGCATCTCCGGGCACTCAGCCAATGACCGCCTGGGGCCGCTGTCTGAGTTCTGCCAGAAACTTTGCACCAGCCTGATTGCACAGACATCGGTTAGTTCTTAACAGGTCAATGCTTCCTTGGGAGCGTCTTGTTCTGAAGGTGCGCGAGGCCAGGCCACCAGGGACGCCAGAGCATTGTCGGCCGTCCCATCATTCCTAGTGCCAGCGAAACTCTGAGGCGAGCTCTCGACTGCAAACCACCGTCTCCTCGGTTGGTTTCCAAGCCCCGCACCAAGCAAGGCTGCCACACAAATGGTTTCCGTTCTGATGTTTTTGATTCCCGTCATGATTCAAGCAACACGCAGAGCAAGGGGCGTCAATCTGTGCTCATCCTCAGTCGCATCTCTGCCTCATGATAGACTAATTCTCGTCCGTCGTTCCGCATGTCGCGCGAGTGACAGCATATCCGAGATGTAGTCTGCAGAGCTCCAGACGAGTAGATTTTGATCAGCAGCTTGTGAATGCAATTCCATGTTCCACAGTGAGCCAAGGCGCTGATGGAGATCCTTTGCAAGGTAGGTAGTCTTTCATTGTCGAATTTAGCTTCGCCATACCTGCAAATGTTTGATGGTGTTCCGATCTTGTGCTGAAACTGTGCCAGGTCGCCTACACTTACCTGGGCTGTTACGGAAACATGCAACAAAGAAGCCAGTGCCTGAGCCTGGACAGCAGAGGCTTGGGTCTCGCTGATGTGTAGCAGTGTATCAGGCATGTCTCCTCTTCTCCAGACGGTGTGGCTGCTGGTGTACTTGTTGAACGCTCAGCCAAAACGGAGCCCTAGACTCCCAGCTCCGCTCACCGCGCCTGAGGCGCTTCTCCACGGAGAGCTATAGAAGGAGCCTTGAGAAGCGATCAGAGGCACGTCTTCTAGTGCGATGTGTGCTTTGTGCGTGTTTTATCTTTGGCTCTGCGGCGTGGTCTTACTGAAACTGAGCCTGGCGCAAGGATGCATACTCCGCAGCATTGCGTCGAATTACGCCGCTGCTGTTTCTGGTCTGAACTTATCATTTGCTGACAGGGCCCGCTTGCGTGGCCTCGGCATCGATCCTGCACGGCTGCTAGACAGGAATCCAGAAGTTTGGGCGATCGCCAAGGCTCCACAGTTTGAGGAGCGACATTGAGATGCTCTTTGCAGCGCTTTTGAGTCCGACCACCTGCAGCTGCTGCGGTAGGACGACTTGCCACCACAAACATTCCGCGATCTTGCGGCAGCCTCCCCTGAGGCAAAAGCGGTTGATTCCTTTCGAGTGATTGAAATCTGCTCCTGACCCTAGTAATTGAAATCATTGGTTCGACCATTCGAAGGAAGGTGCAACAACCCGGTTTTCTCTGCATCTTCTGTCAGGTTTGACAATAAAAGACCTTCAGAGGCTCACCAAAAAACGCGCATTGTTCCTTAATGTATTGGGATGGTTCTGCTTTTCTATGTTCTTGTTGTTGGTTCCCTATAGTGGATGCAGTTGCAAGAGACATGTAGTGGACAGGCGGGAGCCCTCTGCATTGCAGATGAGACCTGCCAGTTGTGCAACGTGTCGGCAAAGAGTAAGAGGAGTTGGAGAAGTATTGCATGTCGGTTGCACAGCGGCTGAAAGGTCGCCATGGTTCAGATCAATTACTTGTTAAACATGGGCATAGGCTGTTGTCCAAACTTCGCACATGACTGCATGTCTTTCGCCTCCGAACTATATTCCTGAAGCTCATGCTCCGATGCTGAAAGGGCATGGAACTGGGGGGGAGCTGGAGGGAAGTTTAGCAGAGGGGTGGTGTTGCCCGATTCGAGATTCGAGAATCGGTATCGAGAGTACATTCTAGTTCAAGCAATGGCGGATCCGATGCAGAAGCCGAGCCTTAATTCAACAAGGGTTTGGGGTGGTCGGGGGTGTCGGGTTTCTAGGGTATGGAGATTTGAGCGTGTCGGCTTTAGATTTAGGGTAGCAGTTTAGGGAGCCTGTGTGAAGTAGGGGTTGAATTGGTGACAGCAGCGGTGGTGGTACTAGTGGTACAGTCGTAGAGGCAGTAGAAGTTGCAGTGGCAGTACAAGTAGGAGTCAGTCGTGGTGGTGGTGGTAGTAGTGGCAGCATAAGACGGGGGATATGGTGTTTCGGGTCATGGAGGGTTGGGGCATCATACGTGGGCAGTAATATCTACAGGCTTAACGCGCAAAGCTTACCAGAAGCTTGTAACAAGAAAGCCATCCAAGCATAAGGAAATGCAAAACCCCTTAAATTTTAGCCGCTTTTGTCATCCCTCCCCCAACCTTAAGGTCCATCTGTTTATGCAACATGGCGACTTTGTCTTTAAGCGGCCGAGTGGTTCAATGCTGCTATGTGTTTCTCCCAAATGGCCGAGTTGTTGCCAATGCAGGGACATTCCGGAAGTCACTGAGGTCGGTGAAGGTACGATGATACGACAAAGGGGTATCTGTATCTAGGCCAGTGTCAAATAACGACCGAGCTCTATCGACTCTTCTTTTTGTTCCCTTAGCTTTCGTGGCTGGCCGTACCTCTAGCAGTGCCACAGCCACAAGCACCACCACTACAAGAAGCTGCCTTTCCGCAAATGGATTTCAACTGGTTGAGGCAGTAGAGATGGCAGTTCCAGTGGCTGTAGCAGAGGCAATAATAGTAGCAGTTTCAGTTGCAGTGGAGCAGAAGCAGCAGCAACAGTAGTAGCACTATACTAGTGGTAGTAGCATGTAGTAGTGTAGGGTTTTGGGTCACGTTCAGATCACATGCCCCGCGCGAAATCCGAGGTGCAAACGAACGTATGTCAGTGCACGAATGTGTCCATCATGATGCGATGTGGGAGTCTTCCTTGACCATGCGTGGGTCGGTTCCAGTGCCTGAATCGGTGACGTACAGTGCCATCGAAAGCCCCCGAACATGTTGACTACCTACCTGCGGGCAGTTGCGTGGATCTCCACGTGACCATCTGCACACGAAAAACCACAAAGGCAAGGCTCATGTACGACATGATGACTGGGGCAACGTGAGGCATGGGCCGAGGGTTGCCTTGCCATCCTGACCATTCTCATTTGCCTAAGTGTACATCAGGTGCTTCGCTTGTTCCAAGATTGACGTGCTTGCCTTCAAGCCTTGGCCATAAAGCTTGGATGCCTCTGAAACTGCACAAGAGCAGCATAGGCATTCCTCCATGCATGCTGAAGGCATCATCCTCTGCGTTTTCTGATTCGAAGACCTTGGGACTCCAAATCTGTCTTTGCCTCAGGATGCGGAGTGTCTTCGTTCTGGATGTGTCCCCCTGCGCTGCCAGGTCGTGATTGCAGGAAAGGTGCCGAGGGTGCTGGCCTCAGCATGTTCTGGCAAGCTAAAAACGTCGCTCGCAGAAAGCCGGAGTCTTTTTCATCGCATGGTTGAATGTACTGAAAACATCCAGGTTCGGAACATATCCTTGACTCCGCCACCTTTCAAGGTCCGCAAAGCATAGTTTCACTCAGTAGCATGCGATCGCATCACGAATTGAAGGACAGCAACGCGCTGCGGCCAGAAAGCTCCGAAGAGGTGACCTGTTTTGAGGACGCACTTGAGGCGTGCAAGTGAAGCGCTCGCAGGCTCCGGACCAGAGCCAGAGCTTCCATCCTTCGTCGTCTTCTTTCAGTGCCGTTCTCAGTGGATTGCGATCACGCTGAGGGCTGTGCCGGATGGCTCTCTCCAACAGCTTGAATCTAACAGCTGCTTGCTGGGGGGCCGTGCCGTTGGCACGCGACAAGCATTATGGAGGCAGTCGCATGTGGACGGGTTGGGCACAGCCGGGATTCAACCTTCATTGAAGCATGCCATGCCAACAATCGCAGTTTGACGTTGATTGGTGCATCTCGTGTTGGCTTGAATTGAAGCTTGACGCAGCATCAGGGTGCCAGTCATTAGCAGTGAGCTTTACGGTCAGCGTCGGTGTGGCTAAGGCGATGCTTGAGAGTCTTGACGAAGTCAAAAGCTTGGTCATGGCTAGGCGATGCTGAATACCAGTGTGTCCAATGCCATGCTGTGCTAACTGCTAACGATGCCGTGCCGTAAGGCCGTGCAAATGTGTAGAGACGTGTACCATCCCACCGGATGCACGAAGTGCATTGTACAGGTCACGGTTAGGTCAGTCCGTGCTTGAAGCGCCGCCCTCATCCGTCGCAGCAATGCGCACGAATGTTATAAGGGTCGACATGCGCGAAGGCGTTGAGATGGATCGCTGAATGTCGCGGACAATGAAGATACTCAAGGGCCAGTTTTTGTTCCGATATCGGCATCTGTGCAGAGAACATGTCCGAGACGTGAAGTAGTGTACCGAATCGGGCCAGCTCATCGGGCTCAAAGTGCTCCAGTCCGTAGTGGACCTGCAAGTGCCCCCCTTCAACGAACGGCTCGGTGTCTCTCGGCTGCCCATGGCCTGGGAATTCTGTCATGTGGAGGACCTTCATTGGCATGCCCGGCATAAGGACCTCGGCTCAAGGGTAGGGCAGACATGGACCATCAGTTAGTCATGTCATGTCAAAACTCCCGGACCAGTAAGGGGGGCAGAAGCAGCGACTCTTGCGATGCGATTGATGTGGCGCCTTGCCGTCCTCCTCGGGAGTCTTCAGGCATGGAAGAGCAGCAAAGCCTTGAAATCCTTACAGCTGGTGGCAGACTTTACAGTATGCTCCTTATAAGATATCGTTTATTCGAGTCGCCTGCAACTTGCCTTTTGTTCTTCCGAATGCCGCAGCAGCAAGTCATTGAACTCTGATGCCGATGAACAACATCAATCAACGTGACAATGTCATAATGTCGGAAATCTCAAACAGGAATGACTATCCAGCGCCGGATTCACTACGGCTGAGCTTTAGGCGAGTGCATCATTGACAAGTCTTCTTTTTTTTTTTGTACAATCATCGCGCCTGGCATCCCCGATGCATAATGCCAATATATGCAGGCATCTGTCCTTCGGGTGAAGGATTTCAAGCTCGCGCCAGATTCGTCTTGAAATTCTCTCGACTTGTCCCATTTTCCTGATCACCCTTTGCCTGGTCATTCGGCTTTTGCCGACCAGGGGGAAGACATGTTTATTGCTTTAACTAGTCTTGAGCTGTTTGCTGCATTCCTTCGTGTAGCTGCGACAGCTACACATCTTTAGCAGCGCGTTCCTTCGCCGTGTTTTCTTCAAGCTGCTCTGAAGAGGCGACTGCCCAGAGCGTGCCTGGCGATGTTCCTATAGGCGTGATCGAAATCATCGCTGGAATAGAGCTCAGAACTGGCCTCTTGTGAGGTTGGTCGACAGACTATGTGAGAAGCCTCACGCAAAAGCGAGTCCTACTTTGGGGTGCAGATCAGGCTGCTGCCATAGCGGATGCGCAGGCGAACTCAACAAGTCGTTTCGGATGGTGTGATGAATGCCAGATGATACAGTTTGTGCAACACAGTTGCTGCTTGACAGGCCGCTTATAAGCGGTGTGCTCGTCTGCTTCTGGTATGCAGCAGCCACGATACCATGGAGGAAGCTCAGCGTCTTGTAGGATCAAGCAAATGCCTGCTGGCTGCGCGCAGGATGTCATCGCGCAGGTGACAAGCGAGGAGCCGATAGCAGGAGTGACTGTGGCCAGAGCTGTGTGCGGCAGCCAGTCTACATGTCGTGGTGTTGTTCAGGAATCTGTCCACCTCTCACTGCCCCGATTGCGATCGGTGCGGCAGGCTCGGGCCACATGGCGAGTGGTGCTGGGCACACATAACTTTCTGTTGCGAGATATTGGAGGGGTTCTTATTGATCCCGAGGCACGGTGGGCAACGCCTCTTTTGTACTGGAGCTTACCGGCAGATACCAGGACTTGTCTCGCCCGCGTTTCAACGATGAAAGTCCTTCCTGCTAGCAGTCCTTGATGAAGGAGATTGGTGGGCCGCCGGATATTGTTTGGAACTATGTCTAAGCATGCGCAGAACCTCGTGGATGCGTTGCCTGGCCATGCCAGCCGCCCACGACGGAACCCTCACCACGGCTTTAACAAAACTGCTGTATTCCGACGAAGGCGACGTAGAATTCGTCAGTATTCGCTACGGGCGCTGTGCTGTTAAGCAGCATGGCCTCTGCGATCCTGGGGGCCGTCAAATGTTTTTGGGCTCCTGAAACGTCTCTTGCATTTTGGTAGGTGCATGGACCAAGCTTTCTTGATGCTTGCGTGCAAACTCATGCTGTGCGTCTTGGGCCCGCAGACCCAAGGCCAGGCCTGTTCCGTAATGTACATCCGTCCGAGTGTGGTGTGCAAAGTGTTGTTTTCTTGTAACTTCGGCTTCGTATTCATCTTGGGTTTGACGGGACCGCAGAGTACAGCATGCAGCATGATCTTGCAGCCGGCAGACTTGCACCCTGCTGACTGCTGCGGCTACCTTAAAATAACAGTAAACAACCTTTGTCCTCGGTGTGTTGGATCGACTCTGTTTGTAGAACAGTAACAGGGGGCCAAAGCAGTCAATTGTGCACCACTCTACTCACTACCCGGGAGTGCACTTGCCTCGGACAGGCCGGTATGGTCCTATCGAGGACGGAAACCCCCCCGCACCAACTGTTTGATAACTCCTCCAGCATCTTCAGCCTAGCATGCTGGCGCTTCCGGCTGGATGCAGGAGTGTACTTTACTCTTCTTGCGTACAATCAGCCAGCACGTCCAGTCTACACATGATTGGCCTGTACTAGTAGGCGGCACAAGCATCAAGCACGGCAAGAAACGGAGTGAGCTAGCATTGTTCGCATCATGCGTTGACTTGCTGCAAGTCAGCCCCGAGAAGCAGCGAATGCAAGGTGCTGGGACTCCGATGGGGCGCGGCGCTGGAGACTGCGATGCAAGTCTCGTGTGCAAAAAAAGGTTGAGAAAAGCATTTGCTTCGCGAACAAGCACAGACCTCGGAGCGCATCAGGCAATGGTCAGAGATCGCCAATCAGGGTCCTGACAGGTGGATGGCGAGCATCTCCTGTCGTCGTCGTGTGCATTCCTCGGCTTCCGCATTTGAAGCGTTCGCCATTGTTCACGGATTTGTGTTGCTTTTCTGACTGAATGAGTGGCTCAGCATGTGTGAAGACTCTGCAGCATACATGACTAGCAAGCAAGCCCTGCGCACTAACAAGATCTCGCAACTGTTCGCAGAGAAATGGCAGCGCCTCAGCTCAGCACGTTCTGGATGATCAGGGAAAAGCTGTATTTTAGCAGAAGCTCCTCATGCAGCAGCGCGCGTTTGTTGAAGAGTGCCGGGAACCCACAACATTGTCAACTGGTGACGGAAGACTCCACATTCCAGCTTTGCCTAGGTTCTGCAGACGTCACATGGACTCGGCTGTGACGGAGCTTGTGGAAGCAGCTGCAAACTCAAGCTCGTTTTAACATGAGTCTGTGGTAGACACTTGCACATGAGGTGCGGGCAGATGTACGTGCACGCCTGCTGGACTTGCTAGATGAGGCGTTGTGATGAAGCGGCGGCAGCCTTCTCCAGTTTATCTGGCAGATTTGCTTGCAAGGTTACTGGCCGCAAAGTCTTGCTCCTAGATAGCACAATTGCTCGAGCCTGAGGTAGATATCCGGAGTCGAGGTTAGTCCTAGGAAGGGGCAGAAAAGGTGACGCATTGCCTAGCACAAAGGTTGGGCCTTTGGATCTCATCGTCAGCCCAAGCGATCTGAAAGATCATGGAGTCCAGCAATGGTGCGCTCCGGATGCAGTCCGTGGAGCCAGATTGCAAAGCAAGCTGTCAGGCACAAACTGTCCGACCAGACAGTCCTTGGCTCGGTGATATGGGCCGAGGCATTCCAGGCAGGGAAGCAAAGCAGCTCAGTTGGCTTTGAGGTCGCGGCAGACTGCTCACAGATGATATTCCTTGTGCGATGTGCTCGGATTGCCGGGGCCTCTTCCGTTGCAACTCGGGAAGGGTTGTGCAGTGGACTCAGCGGTCGGAGGAGCTTGTGGACATGATAGCGAAGCAGATCCTTGCGGATGAAAAGGAGCAGAAGGCAAAGATCGAGAATGCCGGTTTGAAACCTCCTGCCTGTCACTGTCACTTGTGCTCCGTTTGGCAGGAGCGCCTCTACGTGGCCGTGTTCGTGCCGAACAAAACGGAGGACGGATTGGAGACTGCCGGGCTCCAGGAATGCAGGTGCAAAGAAGCGACGAGAACAGCAACTATTGGTCATGATAGGAGAGAGCCTTCAGGCCAGGAGTCTTCCAGTGGCGGGGATGCACAGTGCAGAGTCTAGAGTCTAGATTTGGAAGGGGCAAGGTCTTTCCGGACATAGATGTCGCTCAGAAGGAATATTCACTCAAGAGGGGTTCCCACAATGCGATTGGCATCAGCAGCCCCAAGATGTGCCAGAATGTCTTGCTTTCAGGATAGCAGCTCCCTCCATGGGTACATCTGAGTACAACCTACAACAGCCTTTCAATCAGACTCTTGCTGTCTTGTCCTGTTCAGCCTGAGTCAAGACGGGAGCTGCCTTGTTGTTGTGTCTCTAGCTGCCTCGCGACTTGGCAAAGAGGAGTGCGTTCAACGTCTTGCTGCCAGCAATGCCAGCGCCCAATCAAAACATGATTGGTGCGGATTTTCGAGTCGTTCGACGATCTGACGAGGTAAAAGCCAATGTGCGCATCACGGAGTGTGCCATTCATCATTTTCCGTCGGACAAGGACATGTGCTATTTTGGACAAACAACAGACGTCCTGTCCACAAGTGTTCAGGATGTTCTGTCGATGGAAACACCAAGACTGTCAGATTCTCGAGTTATGCAAGGGACGTGGCAGGGCTGATTACTATCAACTGAGGTACCACGATTTCCATGTGCTCGGCGATCCATCCGGACCCTTCTATGCCGCACAGGCTTTGATGCCCGGGGCTTCAAGTTGCCCTCCGGTAAAGGGCTGCTTCAAACACATCGAACCCTTAAGGTCATTGCAACACAAGTTTGGCACCATTCCGTCGGTGCATGCCATCGGTGGGGTCTTGGCCTCATTTTGGAGTGCCCGTGATCGTCAACGCAACGACAACAACCAGACCAGGCGGGTCGCGTCGTCGTTGAAGTCATGCAGCGACTGCGAAAGGAGGACCAAGCTGGCCAGGCCCCGCCATGCCCCGCCATTCCGTTCGTCGTCTTTCTTCTGAGCTTGAATCTTTTGCAGCTAGTTCAAGGCAAAGCTATCGACAGCGGGCAAGGTCGAGATTCAGAACTTCCCTCGGATGTTCCCGACGTCTGAGTGCTTCGGGCGCTGCGGGCGGGTTGGGGGAGGGATTCCGGATGCGAGGCCGGGAGTTCCTCCAGTTGCACCGCACCCAAAGGGGGCTGCTGCCATCAGGCCCAGTTTTGCATATTTGTTTCGACGTGTCTTCAAGCCGAAGCCGTCGCCTCAAAGGCGGCGTGAGGAAGCATCGCTTACGCAGCTGCCTCGGATGTGAGAGCCGCGTATGCCGGAAGAGCCAGCTGATTCAAAGGTCGCCGGCACTGGCCAGTGCATCACCGGAGGTGCCTCATGCATAGCTGCACCCAAGGTGTCGGAGTTACATGCCAGGTGCAAGAAGCGAAAACCACCAAGATCAACGAATTGGCTGCTTGCTTAATGCTTGTTCGAAGTTGATTCTTCTGCAGTTATGCCACATGTCAAGGTGGTCATCGATCGTCGTGTTGACCTCTTCTCGGTGTTGTGTTCCCAGTTTACCTACCAGGCAGAAGAGCATGCAAGGTCTCATCGAATGCACAGTACGACAAGCCTTTGCGAAGGCTCTCATCGACTCCGCATATGGTATTCAGAACAACCTGCTCGGCGACCAAGAGCCAAAGGCTACCTCAACAGCAACCGGTCTTTCACTACCCTTTTCACGCTAAGGATTGACATCAGCAATGCCTCTTGGGCCAAGGCTGCATGGGACTTTGCATCCCACATACTCCTCTTTTGACTCGAAGTTTCAGCTTGCTTTCGGGTAAGCGCTTCCTCGGGCTTTGAGATTTACGTGTCAGGGCTTCACGATTTTGGGGTTTAGGCTGCAGAGCTTTAGAATTTGGGGCTTTTGGCGTTTTGGAGTCATATACCGCCTAGGGCCAAAACAAAGTAGGGTCTAGTGTTTTGGGCTGTAGGCTCAAGGGATGCGGGCCATTGACTGTCTGTAGCGTTTGGGGTCTGCGGCCGGTAATGTTACAAACTATCTTAGGGGTTCTGGTAGGCTGTCTACATGCTTTCTGTACATGACCTTAGGCACACATACAGCCATGCTAGTGGGATTGCATGTTGGTTGGCCAGCGCAAATCCTTAACTTTATTGTTGAGGGTTGAGGTAAGGTTTCGGGGTTTCGGTTTTTGGGGTTTAGGGTTTAGGGTTCCCAGTTTAAGTGAGAAAGCCAAACCACATCTTTTCTCGGTCCAAATGCCGAAAGAAGCATTGCTTCCCGGCACTCCAACCTCATACTCCGAACGATACTCTTAAATGGTTTGACTGACGCTGTAAATAAAGGGGTTGTCGAATGAGTTGGCGTTGTCCTTTGTGCACTTTGGACTTTGGACCTCTGCAGCCTTCTCGCAGGGGCAGTGGTGCCTCAGTTGTGCAGTTTGTTGAGGGATGCAGAGCAACCACAAATGCTTGCACAAGACGGAAACGCAACGGCGGAAACGCATGGAGGCTGTGGCGTGCTGTAGGTGTGATGTGGGTGAATCACTGATAATCACTGCACAAACCCCACGGCAGTTTGAAGCCAGGTCGGGGTGAGCTGGTTCCGTTTGTCGATGCTGTTGAAAGCGGGGAGAACTCAGATTTTGTCATGAACCTTGGAAAGACCACATTCATCTCAGGCTCTAGATATGGTTGAGCGAAGGTGGTAATTTTCGCTACATCTATAAGAAAACGACCCGGCCGATATCCCAAAACCTGACCGAAGTTGCGTCGATGCTCATCTTTCGTTTCGTATCAACTCAAAGCTGCAATCGACCCCAACCCAGATCTTGCCAGTGAAAATTGTGTCAAGAGGGCATGTTGCTGTGGTCACTCTGTGTGTACAGGACCGTGGAAATGCCAACTCGACCGTGCGCCTATCCCCTGATGACCCCTTCTATCAGGACGCTTCCTGCCTAGTCGGGCTTTCACTATGATCACAGCGCGCGCACTGTCTCAGGAGATCCGCGATTTGCACATTGACAAGCTTGGACCTTTGCTGGAGGATGGTGGGTCCACCTTCCATTGTTAGGCAAAGCTCAAGCGTCTTGCAGGAGAAGGCTCGTGCTGTTCAGCAGACCTACTCAGAGAAGGAGCCCGCGCCCTGCCGTTTGTTTGCGCTGGATCCTGGCAGTTGACGGCCGGTTGCTTGCAAGCAGGACAACGTCAAGCACAAGAGCGCCAGCGACATGGCCGAATACATCAAGAAGTTCAAGACAGCTCAGCTTGGATCCCATGGCTATTTCCTTGACACGGCTGAACGCACCGCTGGAGTGCGCAAGGTCGGCGCATCCCCTGCTGGAGATGCACATTAATTTGGCTCACGATCTCAAGGACAAGATTCAGTCTGAGGCCGGGTCTCGCACCCGATCTCGATCGTGGCTTCAGAGAGAGAGCACGGAGGACTACAGGCAGATGCTGAAGCTTGAGGAGAGTGTTGCATCGCGCCTCTCGTTCCTGTCTCTTCTACATGTTTTGGTGTTGTAAGACGAAGAGAGAAGAGGATGAGATCACGGCACAGAGCACCAGCTCTCAGAGCTGCTTGGACACCGTGGAGGAGACGCCTCAGAACGCTGTTTTTCCTTGCGCCCTGCGGGGGTTTTGTCGGGTCCCTGTCTCTGCTAGGACATCATGGACGATCAGAAGCCTTTCCACGAGGCTCTGGGGCTTGGACAGAGCAAAGCCGGCGGAGTCCGTCTCAGCTGACAGCCACCTTAAAGCCTGTGGTTTGCCTCTCTGCACAAGCTGCGCGAAGCCTATGGCAAGTTGTGCAGTCCGGGCTTCCTGCATGCAGAAATGGGCGGCAGGCTTTGCGACTGCTCTGCTTACTGTCTCTGGTCAACAACGGCATCAAGGTGCTTCTTGTTCGCCTCGTTCACCGCCCTGACTCATGTTGATGCTACAGGCGAAGCAGCTGGACCAGCTCAAGCGAACCTTTCTGCAGCCGGAAGCTCTGCAGGTAGCACTGCCTTCTCGCGGCACCCCCCCGTGTGTTCTCAGGTCGTACGGGTTCGAACACATGCTGACGCTTGCAAACATGGAACGTTGGAGACCCGGTAACTTCGGAGGGTTCCGTTCTTGGCCTCTTTGTCTTGCTTCTATCATGTTTTCTGTCTTCAGGTGCTGGGCTCCTGCGATACCAGCATGGCAAGTCGGGCTGGCACGGCGCTTGGCATCTTTGGAGTATCCAGGACTCAAATCAAGCACCATAGGTTTTGGCCTCAAGCGGTTAGGAGGCTTCACATGTATCGTCGCAGCGCGTCAGGCTACGAGCTTCACGCCTCACATGTGCTAGGCTGTTGGACCTCACGTTTGCACTTTTCAGCGGTACTCTGATGTGTCGGAACCGCGGCATGGCACCCGAAGCGTTGGAGGTGTAAGGCTCTTCAGGGGCGAGTCGTCTAACTGCTCTCGGAATAAACTCGTGAAGCATCTTGCCTGTTTTTGCCATCATTCACGGCGTCGGAGCCGCACGACCTTCTCGTTCGTTGCTGTTTCCATTTGCCGGATTACTTGCCGGTGTAGAGTCTAAAGAGTCTAGAGGCCCTCACCGTTTCACGCGCGTGGCTCGAACCGGAGGGCAGCTGTAGTGTGCTCGCATGGTCCTGACACGCGTGAATTTGTCTTCTGCGACAGCGACAGGATAGATTTCATTCTCGCCTGTTTCGCGAACCCAGGAGTACCATCAAGCGGCAATTCAATCTGTTTGTGGAGGCAGGGATGTCCTGCATCTTGTCCCGTTCAATAAACACCGATCAAATCTCGAGCAGACTCAGGACGGTGCCGCCGACCAGGATATCAGCTATGCCTACAGTGGCCAGGGGCCCTTAGCCTTGTGGAAGGGTCTGTGGACATGCTTGAGCCGAACACGAGGCTATGCTCCCTTGAGTGTACGCCTGGTTCAGATGACAAGGCCAGGCCGGGATGCGCCCTGCTCTGCTGTTCTGCTACTTTAGCTGCTCTGCTAGCTCTGCTATCTCGTTTAGCAGCGCAGTTTTCTGCAAGACGGGCTCAGGAGCCAGCCAAAAGGTTGGATGAGTCTCCGAGATGCCCAGAGCCCAGACCACCTGACACAACAGCAGGCTCCCATGGTCCAATTTGCAGATCTTTTGAGGCCTTGAGCTTGCTGCATGGTCCTGCACAGGTGGGGTTTGATCTTCTTACAGTACAGGGTTCCTGCCTTCTGAATAGCAGGAACTTCAGCAACCAGACTCGAATTCGGCGAAAGAGTCGGAGCCCCATTTTGCAGTTGCACACTTCATGCTTGGACTGCCTGGCGCTGCGACATTTTCCGAATCTGTCTGCAGGCAAGACGGTAACAAGACCTCGATCGTGCTGGTGTGTTTTCTCGGCTAGAGTCTCAGAGTCTCAGGGGTCTCTGCCTTTTTGTATTCTCCTTGGCAAGGGTGACGAGAGATCTTTGCATGTTTTCTCTCTCACGATTTGTCACTTATGAAATCCATGAAAGGAAAAGCTTCGAACTGATAGTAGAGCGTCCATGAGCGACATGTTCCAATCGTCAGTAGATATCAGGCTGTTCACCCTTATTTCCAGCACTGGCGATTGAAGCACGCAGCCGATTCAAGCGGCCCGATTATTGACTCTTAGGGTTTAGGTTCTTTGCATGCGGGTTCGGGGGCCTCCTTTTGTACCATTTAATTTAGGGTTTAGCTCACGTCCTCGTATACTGTTGAGTGCCTCCCCTCTGTCTCCTGTGCAGGTTCCTCCACTGCTGGGGTTTCGCTTAGGACTTCGGGTGCGGGGGCTTCCTTTCACATTGTTGAGTTGCCGACCCTCCGACACTCCAAGTCCTGTTCACGTTTCTGCCTTTCATCATCAGGGTTCAGGTGAGTTTGCATGCACCGGTGTGTTCTGGTTTTCGCGTCGTGGGTTTGGGGGGCCTCTTCCTATACAGTTGAGTTGCCTACCCTGCATCCCACTGTTCAGGGTTGGAGTGCTTGTGTACTTGCAGGGCTCAGATTGTTGGGTTCGGGGGCCGGCTCTTACACTCTTGAATTGGAGTACACTCCGTCACTCCATGTTCTCTTCAGGGGGTCTTGCAGGTTTCAAGACAGGAGGGGGAGGGCAAACTCTGCTCTTGCATCTAACGTTCCGACAGCAGGAGCCGTGCCCCTGCTCCCCGGCCCAGCAGCCCCCAAAGCCTCAGCCCCCAGACTCGCCCTTGCACCTAACCCATGTCGGCTTTGACAGATATGCAGCTGCAGGGTCCGACAAGTTGCCACAAAGATGCAGACGTCCCGCATTGTCGGATGCTTCGCCCGTCAAGAGGAACCGTCAGCTGGGTCATCGTCGTGAGAGAGATCAGGTTTCAGTTACACTCTGCTGCTGATCAACTTGATGCTGCGACTGTAGTGAAGTCAGTCCCCTTTAGGGCTTTAGGGTGTGGTTTGCTCACCAATATCTCCTTTTTGGGGTTTAGGGTTTGTTCCTCAGGATTTCGTTCAGGCTTGCCATATCCTGTTTTGGTTTGGGGTTGGCTCCTTTTGAGTATTAGGGTTTGGCTCCACAGCATGACTTTGTTTTTTTAATGGTTTTAGTCTGCCACATATCCTTTCGCGTTATGGGATTTGATCACCAGCATCTCCTTTGAGGGTTCAGGGTCGACTCCCCAGCAAAATCTCTTGGGGTTTGAGCAGATATCCTCTTACGGGCTATGCTTGGCTTACTAACTTCTCCTTCTAGGGTTTGGGAATTTCAGAACATTTTTCCCCCTTTCACCTTGCGCTCTGTTCTGAGTGTGACGAAACCTGCACTTTTGAGCAGTGTCCAGACACCCCTCACTCGGAATTAGAATGCAGCAAACATCCTGAGGAAATGCACCTTCCAACCTGAGTCCTGAGTGGTGTTCCAACAGCTGTACAGTTGAGTACCCTCCATCTCTTGTGCAGCTTCATCTACTTCTGCGGTTTGGGTTTGTTGGCACGAGGGGGCCTGCTCTTGTAAGGTTGAGATGCTTACCCTCCTCCTGATCAGATTTTTGAGCTTGCCTGTCCTCCTACTGTTGGGTGCCTATCCCCTATGCCACTTGAGGGTTGAAGGCCTTCGCATCGATTTTTCCTTTTCTTCACAGGGTTTCAGGGTTTCCCGCGGAACCTCTTCGCCCGGTGTCGAGGCTCATCGCCCGTCCGTCGGTCGGTCGTTCGTTCGTTCACGATACGCGAATCTCAAATTCTGTCTGCGAATCTGCCGCGTTCATGCACGAATCGTTGGGGCATGCGAGTGTGCAAATCCACGAATCTGGCGCTTTCAGGCGTGCCAGTCCTCGGTTCATGAATCCTCTGCACCCGTTCGCGAATGGTCCGTTTGGCAGCGCTTGCGCGAATCCATGAGCGAATCCGCGGGGTGCGTCTGCATCATTTTTCAGTGTGCAGATCGGTCTTTCCAGCACGCGAATCGTTTTCCTGCTCGAGTCTCCCGGTGATTTTCCTAAATTTCAATCTGCAGGGGAGTAGGGGGCTCGCGGCAGACGGCGTGCTCAGCCGCTCAGGTGGTGTAACCTCCGGGGAAATCGCAGCGCTCCGGCGTCTTGCTGAGCTGGAGGATGGCCGACGGAGGCAGAAACGCGCAAAGCTGTGTTCGGGTGCTGGTTTTCTGTCCTTGTCTGGCCAGGTTTCTGATCATGACCACGGAGTTCATAAACTCGAAGAAGCTCTTCGCAGCCATCTCAGTAGACTTGAGCGCCTCGAAGAAAGGGGCCGCCGTCTCCGCCGAGGACTCCATGCGCAACGAGGAGGTCTTCAAACAGGCCCCGGTGGAGGGCAAAGCCAGGCCCGGGGCCCCGGCCCGGATGCGGCTCCTTGGCGGGAGCGGGCGCCTCCGCTCTTTGCCGAGGCCGCAGGAGCGGTCTTTGAGGGGCTTCGGGCGGAGCCCTCAGATGCGGAGCATCGCAGAGCATCGCAGAGCGCAGTGTGGAAAGGTTCTGGCCGACTAGCCGGTGACTTCAACATCGCACCAATCATCGAGTGGCCCACGACGCGATGCCACGCGCGACGACATGTTCTCTCCACAGCCTCCTGCCGACATCTCCTGAAGGGCGGCTTGCAGCAATTTGGCTTCGCTTCGAGGAGAAGGTCCTCGTGAGCGGTGTTGCATGGAGGTGGTGGCAGAATGTGGCAGAACACACCGACCGGCCAAGGAGGTGGTCGTAGAGCGAGACGGAGAAGCGGGGTGTCGGAATGCCTTCCGAATGTACATAGGTTGCCGTGTTGCTTGCGGTCCGTTGCCAGAGTACTCTGCAGCAAAAGGAGTGCATCGTTGCGTCACTGTGTTGCGCCGACTTGATGATTCCGGAGTCGGTTTGGCAGATCTTGCTGAGGTGCACCTCGTCAACGTAGTTAGGTGATCGGCCTCGTCCCGTTTCAGTTTCCAGAAGATGGAAGGAAGGATGTAGAACGTAGAGAGATTCAGTCTCACGACTGTAGGCAGCCTCCTGAGGCTTGACAAAAAACACAAGCTGAGTGCCTTGCCAAAAAATTGACGAGTCCTCGCAGTATATCAGCTGGTGGCGTGAGGTTTGTTTGTGCATGTCTGGCTGCTCGCAGAACCAGTGGAGCCCAATCTACGACATCTCAGCGATTCTGACTTCCGTTCAGGCCCTTCCGGGACGGGGGTCGAAACTGCCAGGGTAAGTGTCAGGACTGCATGGTGGGTGCATGGGGGCTCCTGCTCATGAAACCTGCAAACCCTTGGTGAAGCAGGCAGCATGAAATTAACATGTCAGTGAACCACCTGCTTTTTGATGCGTGGCTTACCTCCGTGTTTTCCTCGAACAGTGTGGAAACACGACGGGCAGAAGGATTTAGTTATTTTGACCGCGAAGCGTGCCTGTCCACCAATCCAATACTTTGGTGCTTCCGAACATGATGAATCGCGTTCCCACAAGAACCACAATGCCGCGAGCTTTCTTGTTTTTCTTTTCTCCGCGAAACTCGTGCTCCTGCCAGTCAAGTGCTCATTGTGGCCTTGAAGTCGTTCGCAGTGGCTCCCAGCACGGGTCTCGAAATCCTGCCGCTAATGGTTTTTGAGTTTAGAATAGTTTAGATGGACGAAGCTCGATATCGTGCTCCCTCCATGGTGCCGTGCGAATTCACGCGTCTGCATTGTCTGGGTTGTCTTCCCGCCTCGTGTTCGCCTCCCAAAGCGTGCTCCCGGCACTTTGTCGGCTGCGCACGAGATAGAGCTTTAATCCGGCTGCCAACATCAGACGAAGACGCCAATATAAAGACTGGATGCTGCGGCCTTGCGAGTCGCTGCTGACGGATCCAAATCCGAGCTCGCCGGCGAATAGCGAAGCTGCGAAGCTTTGGCCAACTCCTCGGAGACCAGAGAGGGAGAGAGAGGAAGAATGAGAGGCTGCGAGAGAACACAGCAAGGAGCGGGGATGGGAAAGCTTCTTCACTGCAAGGTCTGAGAACCGGCGAGAGTACAATCGCAGAGTGACCGAGATCGTGGAGGTTCCCCTGTAGAAGCAGCCGTTGCTTCAAGGTTTGCTGCACGCGGAGCATCATGAATAAGAGTCTGCAGGAAAGCTGGGCCGCTGCCGACGCGCTTTGCGACGAGGCCGCACACACCCGTGAGGCTTTCTTCGGATCTTGCAGCGTTCTGGAAGTACAGCCACTTTGCTTCATGAAAGCAGTGTTCCCAACGACTCGGCGCAATGCCTGTGTTGAGGATGCGGCGATGGCCGGTGATGCTGCGGAGAGCTAGCTTTGGCGAGGACCCTGCGCCCGGTCTTGTACGTACACGGCGTGGCTTTCAACGCTCTCGGCAAGCACTGCAGGAAGGTGAGCCGGCGTGCAAAATGCAGATCAGCGAACCCTTCTCAGACCCTGGAACGAGGGCTAGAGAGACAGCTTCAAATTTGAAGGCCGCCGGAGCTGCCGCCATCACGTTCTGTACATAGACCTCAGCGGTGGCACGTGCATTATGCCCTCCAGCAGGAACTTCACTAGTGTTTCATTTCAGTGCTGAGTAGACGTCACCTTTTCGAGCTGGGTGGATTACAATGCGTGCCTTGCTTGCTGGTTGGAAGTTTAGGGGTGGACGTCCTCGACAGCCGTACGGAAAAATGCCTCTACAATGCGATTTAGGACCAGGACTGTGGACGAGCGACTGGAACAGGTTTCAGCTGCTCGGTTGCATTTCTGGCTGCAACCGAGCAGCCGAAGCCCTGCTCCAATCTCCAATCGTGGAATCGCATGAGTTGGGCTCATTCCGAACTGCAATCAACGAGCGGAATCCTATATCGTTGACGGAGCCAGTGGTTAGAATTCACTTGTGATTGGGACTAGGTTCATGGCAGCACGCGTCGTGTTGGTGGAATGTATGAGGCATATAGCGCTTCTCTCATCGGCAACACGTACATTTGCATGATCGCCTCTTCCAACCTCG
Source organism: Symbiodinium sp. CCMP2592 (assembly GCA_905221615.1). Lineage (NCBI taxonomy): Eukaryota > Dinophyceae > Suessiales > Symbiodiniaceae > Symbiodinium > Symbiodinium sp. CCMP2592. The sequence goes on along the minus strand of CAJNDT010002613.1, from coordinate 107,064 downwards.
ACCAAAGTCGTGCTCTTTGCAATTTGGTATTGTTATTGGCCGGCCGGTTCCAGTTCATTGACTCAAAGGACTTGATCGCGAAAGAGTTCTCTCTTGCAAGACACCGCTAGCTCAACAATCCCGCAGTTAACACGGGCCCGTGTCTCGAATAAGGTCCGCTTCGTATGATGACGCCGACGCTCATGTAAAAGATCTTCTGTTAGCGGTTTCTTTACAGCACATCAGGCAGACATCGTTCCACGACTCGAAACAAACACGTAGCATGTGCGCTGTCGCTATGTAGCATGTGCTTCTATGGCAAGTTTCGAATGCAGGATCCTTATGCGTTCTGCCGTCGTACGAGCATACTTTTAACTGTTGATGGCTGCCTTTCTCTTGAGGCAACATTTGCTTAGAGCAAGCTGTGGAGCCGGTGGTCACTCGCTGTGGACGCGATCCCGGTCCATTTCGTGACTACGGCCTACATCGTGAAATACATTTCATGGCTCAGGTCACTTGTTCTGTTGGGGATGTCTTCATCAGTGGCTGAACTCAACGGCAGCCTGCAGCTCACCTGACGATCATCATCGGCACGGAACTCACTTCAATGCTTCCTGGATGAGCTGTGGCCTTGAGGCCGCCCAAGCTAGCCGGGCTGGGCACCTGAATCCCGGCATGAGCGCTGTTGTGCCGTACTCGTGCATGAAAATCGGTATAAGCATGGAGCAGTGATTCAATGCCAGCTGGTCAGGAGTGGCATGCAAACGGTCGGTTCCGCTTGCCCTATCTGCAAGGCCTGTACAGTGGCTCATCAGCCCATCACAACAGTGTGCAGCTTTCTCTGCGGAGGCCTCCGTCACCATCCAGAATGTGATTCCTGTTTACACACGTGGGAGCCAGACGGATCCGCGCAACTCGTGCCCCCTCGCCGTGCCAGAACCGACGAGTGCACACCTTGCTGAACACTTTGTGCTGAGCCTACGATCCTGAGGTATCCCAATTTGCCTGCACGGCCGCCTGGCGAACGCCCAGAGCCTGAGCCCGCATCGGTGCCGCGAACTCGAAAAGGGGGAGCCGAAGCAAAGATGAGGAACCAAAGGGTGTCTTTCTCGTCTCGTTGTGGAGGTGCTGGCCCTGCAGGCTTTTCAACACGGAGGAACTCCAGAGTCGGGGCTTCGGAAGTTTTCGGCTCACGGGCAGAGCTCTGCTGGTCTTGGATCACAGGTCTTACGGTTTTACGGCTGGACAGGGCTTCTATCCAGCAAGGACCTTGGCTCTCGATCATGCTGTGGCATCAGAGGGTTCGCTCCGAGGTCATCTTTGGTCTCAATTGGCAGGGGGCATCCCTGCTTGAACCGCGACGATCTGAGAGTTTGTGCAGACAGCTGACCCTTGCTGTTTGCCTCTTCAGCCGCATGCTCAGGCCATCATCCTCGAAGCGCATTTCGTTCTCGATACTAGGCTTCTCGGACAACCATAGGACGATTGCTCCACGAGCCTGGCTTTCGTGTCATGCCGCTTGAACACATGCAACGCGCAGGCCTCTCTTTACTGTACTTCCTGGTCTTGTGGATACTCTGAGATTTGTCGACGGAGCCCAAAGAGGCTTGAACCGCTGTGCGACAAGACAAGACATGACGCAACATGCGGCCGTGTCGCGTTGTCGGGGGCGAATCGACCTGTAAACTGGGGCGGTGGGGCACTAGGATCCTGACATCCGTTGAGCAGCATTTGGCTGGGAAGTTGTGCAGCCAATAGAATTGAGCACGGCGCAGTGCTCCTGGAGAGGAGGCAGGGCCGCACAGTGTCACGTGAGCCATGCTGCAGCATGGGTGGAAGCCTGCTCATGCTGGTTCCAACAGGACGTGGGGTGCCTCATGTCAGCCTCGGACGCAGCAGAAAGGCTCGTTGCTGTGGCTAGCAGCTTGCGGCTCAGGCCGCAACCTGCACTCACTTCTAAAGCTTTGAAACCGCACACATCTCGAGATCTGTCGCAGGCCTGCCTGGCTTGATCAACAACGAGATCAGATCGGTAGCAACTTGTCAGTTGCTCCAAGCTCGGCAATCACTCCGTAGCTTCTCAAAGCAGAAGTTGACGATGCCAGCAAGATTGCCAAGGAACAGGCTGCAGACAGATTGCTGCAGCGTCTCGCTGTCGCAGATTTGCGAGATGCCTGCGATGGCCCCTCGTTTTAAAAGAGCGTGTCAGTCGTGCGTGCAAGATGTGCCTGCATCGAAGACTCTTGCGAGCAGGTTCGTTGCCACGCCATCTCGACCGACTGCATGACATTCGTGTTGAGGCGGGACAGTCTTTCATTGATCCCCCACGGTAGAAGGATTCACTGACTAGCCGTCGTGGGTCGCTCAGACAGTCTGGAGCCAGCATGAGTGAAAGAACAGGTATTCTTGAGGGCTGGTGGGCACCAGCTGCTTAACGGCTCGACGCCACACCTGCACGAAGCTTTTGGGGTCCGAGCTGGCCGTGGTCCGGTGTGGATCTCCAAGTCAGTGCAAGCTCGCCAGAAGCCTGAGAACAAGAGAGGAACGCCCCAAGGCCGCCCACAGCACGGAGGATGAACAAGCCATTCCTGCGGGGAGTGATGGAGAGAAAACGCAAGACGGTCTGATGATCGGCAAATCCTAAACCGGGCTGGAGTTGGACACCCAACACCAACCTTGCGGCTGTTGCGAAGGGTGACAAATGTGAAACCCAAATACACATGGAATGTCATGGAATGGCACCAGCCACCAGCGCTTGGGGTAGTGACCTGAGGGTGGTGCACATGGGTCTCAAGGTTTTCATCCAGGGTTTATGGTGCTCGGTGCTTGATGTTCAGGTTGGGTAGTTCATGTAGGGTTTCCTCTTTGGTGCCTCTGGGTGGGTCGCCTCTCAACAGTTGAGTGGGAAGCCATGAACCTTGTTTTAGTATACAAGTATGTTTGTACATCTGTATCACACATGCATCGATTTCTGTCTTTATGTTTCAGTACAGATGCAGACAATACACAAAAGTATACAATCCGAACATGCATGAACCACTGAGCCACATTCACGGAGCTCACAAACTGCGTCATCGGGGCTTGGGGTTTAGATCGCACGGTGAGGCAATACAGGGTCCAGAACCTACTGTACTTTCTACCTATTGGGGCCCCCAAATTAGGCAGCAGTGTATGATGATGGAGTTTTGGTGCAACTTGGCTTCCCTTCATGGAGGGTCGTAAAACCTAAACCCCGAAACGGTGGATTGCCACTTGTGGTAACTAACCAGTCGAGGACCCCGCATCCCAAACCAGAGCGTTGCGAAGAACCGTGCTGGGTCAGTCTCGGGCGCAATGGATGGGAGTGGGGGGGCGTGTTGTGCGTGTGGGGAGGGACGGCTGGGCGAGGGGCAGCGCTTCTATGTGAATGTCCTCTACTCTAGTTGGAGAGCCGAACAGCTTGAAAGTTTGGATGAGGAACATCCATATCCATGCCTCAGAGATCCTGCGTGGATCTGCAATGCAAACTAAGTTTAAGGCTTTACGCTCAGTCTTCAAAATCCAATTTTGGAGCCCGTGGGCTGGAAGTTGCGGAGTCCGACAATGAAGCCATCCTTGCCAGCTCGTTCCCTTAAACATTTCTATGTGTGCGCAGGCTGCCACAAAATCACGATACATGTAACCGAGCACTAATCGAGCAGGAGGATGGGGGAGGAAGTGCTTGAGGTTCCAGGCAGATGAAGGTTTTCCGCGTGGATTCTGCTTGCCGACTTCAGGGCCAGCACCTCCTGCAGATGTTGCAGAAGGTGGACATTGCAAATCCATCGGCCCCGGAGGCGGGGTTTCCCACGTCCTCAGGAAATTCGTGCTCGTTTAAGTTGCCATGGCCGAAGGATTCAGTCGAGGGAGACTTTCAGGATGGGCTGGCCGAGGACTGACGTATGTCTATGGTGATGCTGCAGACCTATCGAGCAGATTGGGGCAAGGAAGTTTCTCGAAGACATGGTGGCAGACAAAGACCGCTGCTTTTGAAGGTGGGGTTCAATTCAACCAGGACTCCGAGCCGTCCAAGGGCAAAGTGTGAGTGAGGTGCTGTTGACAGATGGCATTCAGGCCTGCAGCTTGCTTCGGTTATCTCCATTGATGCCCGAGCGTTCTGTTTGCCGTGTCGAGGCTGTCTGTGGTATCGAGCGGCGGCCAATTGCTGCTCTGCGACAGGCTTTGTTGTCTGCAGCGCAGCGGTCCGACAGGTTGTATTATGAGCGGTTGGGTGGCCAGTCTTTCATCAGGCCATTCCCGGATCCAAGTTGGTTCTGGGCAACAGACCTCTGCTGAGACGGGGCCTGCTGCTCCTCGAGCCTACAAATGTGGAAGTTGCCTGACGGCATAGACTCTTGAATCGAGATAACCTTGCATGCTTGGCGAAGATGTGGCCAGGCTCTCTGTACGCTGGCGCAGGCGCAGCACCAGTCTCTGTGCTGTAGCAGTCAGGGCCAGGGCCGCGATTAGTTCAGGCGGGTGCCGTGGAGACGTTGGAGACTGCCGCGAGCTCCTCCGGCCGTGATGTCGCCCCTCAAAGGCCCGTCAAAGCGCGATCGCGGCTGTCACTTGAAGAAGCTTCCACGGGTGCAGGTCGATCGCAAGTGCTGCTTCTGTTGCGGCTGGTGGTGCTGCTCAGCAAGCAGGCTTGTTGGAAGATGTTGCAGCGCAGCGATACATCACGTTTCGTTACGTAGCTTTGCGCAGGCAACGTCAGTGGTGCGGAGGGCAAGGCCACTTGACGATGTTGAGAGGGCGCAGCATGCTGCACGGCTGCTCGGCTGCATGGTGCAGCCGAAAGCTTGCCAGGTCATCCGCTGCTACGTTGCCCGAGCTGCCCCAGATGCAGGAGAGGGTTGAAGCGACTGAAATCTGAGTGGTGTCGTCACCGGAACCGGAACAGGACGAGCGGGTTTGTGGCTCCAGTTGTGCGATGGCGAAGGCATGGGACTCAGCCGTCTTTTAGGAAGTTTCCAGACCACTACTTTCAGGATTTTGCGAAGCACTTCTGCAACCGCCTGCGCTGCAGCAAACGCCTCTTGCTTACGATGGGTTTCGTGCACAATGCCCGTTTTCAGCCTGGAGTGCTGGATTGCTGAGGCTGGGTGCAGGAGACTTGGACAGCCTCTTGGCGAGACCCTCAGAAGAGCTTGCCGGGGGCTGGAGGCGATGGGGCAGAGCCTGGCAGTTCCCCGAGGGCCGAGCGCGACAGCTCCACGGCTTTTTCCGACTCGTGCAGACAGGCCAGGTGGTCGCACTTTTGCCAGGTGCTGCTGGAGATTTGCGGCCGCTACCAGAGTCGAGCAAGCCCTTGTGCAGGCGACACCTTTCAGATCGAGTCTTTCCGCCAGAGTCCCGGCCGGGGGTGTGTGTGGCATGGAAGTGATGGACTGAAGTTGCCTGGCCAGCTATCTTTGTGCATGCGGCAGTCTTGAGACAACTTTTCACAATAAACTTTTCGATGAAGCTACATGTCCATCGGTGGTACGTGTATTAGTTTACATCCACTCGGAGTTTTTGTATTCATGCGGCACCGCAGCAGTACTACTGGCTTGAGATTGGCTGTGACATTCCGGAGCCCAAGTGACATGGTAATGGTAGCTGGTAGAATTCCAGCTGGCCGAGAGTCAGCACCGAGCCGATGGAGAAAAACGCAAACGAACGGACGGGGTGTGCCGTTTGTCCTCCACTCCCCCCGATGCCTCACTTGATGCCTTTTGGGGCCGTAAAGTTTCCCCTCATGACCCAATGCGGACTTGAGTGCTGGGTTTCGCACAGGGGCACATGCGTTTGGGATGACAGATGCTGTATGTCGGCTTCAACATGCCGCAATTACCCCTAGCACGATCTCCTCTTCGAAAGGTCTTGGCCCTTCCAGGCAAGACCTGGAGCAACTGGAGCGGCACTTGGTCGCGCAACTCCTAGTTTGTCCGGCTTCCCATTCGAGAACCAACCCGAATTAGTTGAGTGGCAGAGTTTGTTCAGGCAGGTGCCGTGGAGACGTTGGAGACTGCCGCGAGCTCCTCCGGCCGTGATGTCGCCCCTCAAAGGCCCGTCAAAGCGCGATCGCAGCTGTCACTTGAAGAAGCTTCCACGGGTGCAGGTCGATCGCAAGTGCTGCTTCTGTTGCGGCTGGTGGTGCTGCTCAGCAAGCAGGCTTGTTGGAAGATGTTGCAGCGCAGCGATACATCACGTTTCGTTGCGTAGCTTGGCGCAGGCAACGTCAGTGGTGCGGAGGGCAAGGCCACTTGACGATGTTGAGAGGGCGCAGCATGCTGCACGGCTGCTCGGCTGCATGGTGCAGCCGAAAGCTTGCCAGGTCATCCGCTGCTACGTTGCCCGAGCTGCCCCAGATGCAGGAGAGGGTTGAAGCGACTGAAATCTGAGTGGTGTCGTCACCGGAACCGGAACAGGACGAGCGGGTTTGTGGCTCCAGTTGTGCGATGGCGAAGGCATGGGACTCAGCCGTCTTTTAGGAAGTTTCCAGACCACTACTTTCAGGATTTTGCGAAGCACTTCTGCAACCGCCTGCGCTGCAGCAAACGCCTCTTGCTTACGATGGGTTTCGTGCACAATGCCCGTTTTCAGCCTGGAGTGCTGGATTGCTGAGGCTGGGTGCAGGAGACTTGGACAGCCTCTTGGCGAGACCCTCAGAAGAGCTTGCCGGGGGCTGGAGGCGATGGGGCAGAGTCTGGCAGTTCCCCGAGGGCCGAGCGCGACAGCTCCACGGCTTTTTCCGACTCGTGCAGACAGGCCAGGTGGTCGCACTTTTGCCAGGTGCTGCTGGAGATTTGCGGCCGCTACCAGAGTCGAGCAAGCCCTTGTGCAGGCGACACCTTTCAGATCGAGTCTTTCCGCCAGAGTCCCGGCCGGGGGTGTGGGGGTGTGTGTGGCATGGAAGTGAGCTGACGGCGCCATCGCATGGCGGCAGGAAGCGGGAGGCCTGCAAGTCTTGAGGATAGAACGTGCAGAGCGAGGAAGTGCATTGATTCTCACAGTCAACTTGGGCCTTAGACTCGCTTTTATCGGTGTGGGAGAATTGAGGCCGAAGCCCCGCGGCAGAGGAGTTGGAAATGCGATTGACTGACGCACCACAAATCCCGTACCGAGACCCCAACAAAGGGGTGTTGCAAAAACACTGTCCGACGATGAGGTTCCACGCAGTGCGTGAGCTTTATTTCAGCCTCAAGCACAGATTTCTTTTAACTGTGTGACCGCATGACTCGGCTCGAAGACGGATGGTGGCGCCTCATTGACGGGGCGACATGCAGAACCAAACATGGGGGGGCAGTTCGCTGCCATTCCTGGCTGTTGGCCGGGTCAAGGCCGTGCGGCTGCACGAGTGGCGGGGGCGGGGCCTTTGTGGCGCCTTTGCGGTAAGGATAGCGTGACGCTGGCGTACTACATAGATCCAGAGAGCGTGGAGCAACAGGCCAGGGCTGTACTCAGGGTGTCGTGGCTGTCGTGCCCTGTCTGGCGAGGAGCAGACCCAGGAAGTTTTCCAGAAGCTTCTCAAGGCCTGGCCGAAGAAGCGCTTCGGTGCAGAGGGAGGAGCTGCCACCTTGCTTCCTCCAGGCTTCATCCCAGAAACTTGCAGCTGGACAGAGAACTAGACTGCAGTGGAATAATGGCAGTGCCTGGCCCCCAGCTGTGCAATGCCTTAACATGAAAGTGTTGTTGGTCTTTCTGACCCGAAGCAGGTTTGCTGCCTCATGGACGAGCAGGCTAGACTTCTTTACTGTGTTGCCTCGGCCTCGCTTGCCGATAATGCCCCGAACTGACTCTACGGTGCTCCATTTTGCATGAGGTCACGTCGCTATTGACATACCCCGAGCGACAAGCTTATCAGCTCCTGTACGGTCTTCCTGGCCTTGATGTCCGTTCATAAGCCATGTGTCTGCCCGCCACCCATGCCAGATTTCCGCGGGTTGGTCGAGAGAGATGACGCCAACCTGGACGAAGCTGAGAAGCACGCGCTGAATGAGAAGCTGGCAGACCAGATGAGGGATCTGGTCAAAAAGTACGAGGGATTTCAGGCCGTGGAAGCTGTGCACGAAGCCGAGCTCTGTCTTTTGCCTGCAGTCTTGGAACAGGACCCCAGCAAGCTGTCCTCAACCAACACTCCCTCCGTTATGGACACCTCTTCCGCCGCGACCTTACACTTGGAGTGAATCCGCCCTGTCTCAGCGCCCGGGCTCAATCCTCCGAGGCGCCGTTGCATCATCAAGACGAGAGAGATCTCCGACAAGCAGAGAGCAAAAAGTCGTGAGCCCAACTTTAAAGCAGGAATGAAGTGAAGGGTCGGGCCTTGCTCTTCACTTCCTGCCCGGAAACCAGTCCCAGGTGGATCTTCGTCGCGTTGCTGGCTGTCCCTGCTCGATTCATCAGTTGTGACATGCTTGTTGCGATCACCATGGCAGCCAGGTTCTGGTCATTGTGCTCTTTCTGATGTGGCTCTTCGGGGTCTTCGGGGGGTGCGCAGCCCAGAGTGGATTTGAACTCCAAAAGGACTTTTCTTGGTCTTGGTTGCCCATTAAATGACAGATTGCTAAGGACCAAGAAAGAGGAGACGGAAGAAACGACAGCAGCGCTTACACTGAAAGCAATCCTGATGTGAACATTCGCTGGACGAAGTGGGTTCTGCGGCAGTCATGGTCCTGGAGAAGCAGCCAAGTGCTGCCAATGAACACTCCTTTCCCGGCATGCTGTGTTTTGCCCTGAGCTGTTCCAAGGTTGTATCGTATCTGTAGTTCTGCAAACAGTTCCGGGCTGGTAGTGCTCTCATTCACAGAGCTGAAACCTTGCTGCGATGTGGGCACTCATGTTTGCTTAGCAAAAGAGTGACCCTGAGCGACAGTGCATGTGCAGCAGTGCCGGGATTGCCAGGCTTCCAACCGCATCTCTGTCCTGCAGCCCTTTTACAGTTCAAGGTGTACAGCTTAGCTTGAACGGGCAGCTACAGGATTTCATTGGCCGTGTGCCAACAAGGCCTGGCCTGCACTTGCGTTGCAGAGGCTATTCGTATTTTTTCTGGCATGTGCGACTGACGATTTCGATGTCCTTGTCTTGCGGTTTCGTTGCACAGGCGCATGCCAGATGCAACCACATCGACAAGCTGGCGTATGCCACGATCTTCGCCAGGCGTTCACCCGAGACCAGGGTTTCCAGAGTGGCCTCGCAACACTTAGTCAGGTCGCCAAAGTGCAGCGACGTGGACTTCATTTTCAAAGGCCGGGCTAAGTTTGCAGTCCCTTTACCTTCAAGATGGTGCGCAGGTCTGAACAGCCTCGTATTCTTTCAGTCGCATGACCGGTTGACACATGATCTCTCCGAATGATGCCGAGAGTTCATATTCGGGGGTGCCGGACTACCTCAACGCGCTTTGCGCTTTCTACCAGAACAAGTTAACTAGGAGCCGTCTTCGCAGCAAGTGTCCACAGAGCAACTTGCTAGCCGCTAGTTACTGTAGGTTGACTCAGAATGCAGCCCTTTCCTGTGCCATCACCCAATTTACTGGCCGTGCTGCAGCAACGCCAGCGCCAGCGTGCAGATGCCAGCGGTAAGAGTGCAAGTAAGCGTGGCTGTTGCAAATGCTGGTGTGGACTCCCTGGTTGCAGTGGTTCGTCAACTCCAGAAATGGTCACGTACAAGGCGGACTCTGCTGGCTGTGATTGCCGCGGCTGGCTGCGCACAGTTCTTTCTTTGCATGGACGCCCGGTTTTACATTGTTTGCCTCCCATGCTTGCAGTCTTTGCGATGGCGATGGCTGCGACCATCGTGAAAGGATCTCATCTGATCTTTGGCCAGCAGTGGGAGCTTCCAGAGTTAGAAGCAACTCTCAAAGAGGACTATGCGCTGCTTCTGACTCCATTGACTTTTTTGCTGGTGTACCGTTTGAACCGGTCGGCTGTTAGATTCTATGATGCACGAGCTGCCGCAGGAAAACTCATAGAAACGTGTCGGGTGCTTGCTGGCGAAACAGTCCGCTTTTGTGCCCATGATCCTTGGGCTTGTGACGAGATTTGTCGATGGGTTGTAGCATTTCCAGCAGCGACAAGGAACTTTCTCCGAGGGCATTCCCGCCTAGATGATGTCGAGGGCATCCTATCGAGCTCTCAGATTCTTGCCTTAAGCAAGGCCCCAGTGCAGACACTCTTCTGCTGTGATCGGATGCGGCATGCAGTGCTGAAAGCAACTCGGAGCAACTTGACAGATCCTGCACCAGTGTCTGCTGTGATGCTGCAGACACTGGAGGGCCATATATCCACTCTTACTGGCGCCATGGGTGCTATGGAAAGGATTAACAACACCCCACTTCCATTTGCATATGTGGCACATCTGCGCACTTGTTTAACGCTCTACTTGCTAGGGCTACCATGGATTCTGCAGATGGAATCCTGGTGGTCAGTACCGATGGTACTTTTAATCAGCTACGCGCTCCTGGGAGTGGAAGCAGCAGCCGTGGCCTGCGAGCGCCCGTTCCATGACCAATCGAACCACTTGCCTTTCAACGCCTTCGCCGCAGTCGTTGCAGAGAATGTGCAGCAAGTCCTCCAAGATGCAGCGGACTACCCCAGCGATTTGCCGCCTCGCGAAGGGTTTGAGCCTGAAACTGACAGGTGCACGCTCTAAGGCACTGAGCATCCTGTAGAGGGCACTGAAATTCATGCATGCAGTCCTACTGAGAGCAGAGAGCGGCACGCACGGTGCCGGTGCCTCTTTGCTGCATCTGCAGCCCCGTGTTCGATCCGAAGGAGTGTAGTGTTGCTCACCCCTGGATAGTGTACAGCAAGTGCACGGCTTCAGCGATGCAAAATGCCTGCAGACTGGTCGGCTGCTTGACACCGCCTCGGCAGCTCCTGCACAGAACTGATTTGCAAAGGGCTCGGGCTCGACTTTGAAGCTGTCACCTCGGAAACTGCCGTTCACATCAAGATCTGGGGGTGTTTTGTGTGAAACTCAGGAATTCAAGGGCAAGCACTGGTGGCAGAAAGGCACATCAGAATGGTCATGTGCAGTGCTTCTAGACTCTAGACGTGTTCATGGCCGAAGCTCCCATCATTCCAGGAGCTGACCTCCACATGGTCTCCTGGAAGTGCCCATGGGCACAGCCATTTTCAGGAGCCAGTCGATTTTGCGTGGTGCGCAACGACGGACTGCTCTCCACAGGATTTGCCGAGAATTTCAGAGCAAATCAGGGCCTTCCCCCCAGCTGCGCAGAAGTGCTTCTTAGAGCGTCCGCTCGCGGGCGCCTGGTGTAGGTGTGCGTCAGAATACGTCCACTCACATCTGATGAGGCGAGGCACTGAGCGCGGATGGCAATCTGCACGTGACGCATGTCCTGCGTAGGCGAACAATGGCGAGCTTCCAAGCATTGTTCCGGGTCCACAGGCGCCTACGGTAGGGACTTACGCACGCAGTCTTTATGTCGCTCTGAGGCTGCCGATTTGCACCTGCTTGAAGCCCTGAGACTTGTGCGAATCTCCAGTCAAGGAAACTTCTCTCCTTTCGCTCTCAGTCTAGTGCCTTGAGCTGTCGTGAAGCTGATGGGTGCAGCTTGTGGAGCACCGTGTACAGACAACTTGGACGCATTCAATCGTGCCTGCATCGAGCAAGTCCAATACTCGAGGCAGCTGCGCAACACAGAGCAGGAAATGGTCTTCACCCACAGACTTGAGGACTCCTTGAAGCGATCTATGCGGGCGCGTCGCTGGATCTCAGACGATGGAACCGGTGAAGAGTTGGACAGGCTTTCGCGAGAGCTGTTCCTGTTGCAAGACTTGGATGGTGACGGACTACTCGGGGAAGATGAGCTTGTGCAGATCAATCTGACCATTGCTGTACTTCACCATGGTGACGGTGCAGATCTGGTTAAAGTGGAGGATGCATACAGAGCCATGTTCCGCGAGAAGCTCAATCCAGACGGACACGCGGCTCGGCCTCACACTAATTATCGCTTTGTTTGATTGTTGCTCCATTTGTCTGTCAGCTTGCTCACCTTTGCTGAGGCCATCCAGTTTGGCTGCTTTCGGAAGCATCTGCGTGGTGTGCTGAACAGTCTTGACGCAGACGTGCTTGCACAGAAGATGATCCTGGAACAGTTCGTTGCTGAAGCAGCAGTTGCCAGAGAAGTTCGATCGCAAGAGCTGGAGGCCCTTCATCAGTCTGGATTGACATTCATGTGCTAGAGAATCTGGGTGCTGCAATAGCTTTGTGTTGAATTCGTACTGTTTTTGTAATTCGCGGAGCATGCAGATTTGTTGCTATGCTTCTCAGCAGAGAATTCAAGCAGGAATTTAAATTCTTGCACGCCGGAAGAGGAACTTGGAAACAGTCGTAGTCACCACTCTAAAGAAGATGGTTTCGCTGGATTCGGTTGCATCTCCGGCAGTGCAAGCTGAAATTCAACGGGTAGGGTTGGAGCTTGCGCAAGTTACCGGCGTTCTGACAGCTACTGTGGCTGCAGTTGGCTCTAGGCCAAAAAGGGTCGCCGAGAAGCCGCGAAAGGACGTTCAGCCTCGACCGTCCGAGTGAGTCCAAGTGCAGGGAAGCGGGCTTTTGAAGCTTCTGCTGGTGGAGTCCATAACTTCAACAAGCAGGAGCCTTTTCTCGCTACAGAGCCGAGTTTTCTAAGACGTTCTTTGATGCGATGGGTTCCGTTAGCTCCTTCGCCAGGATGAAGCGAGCCTCTCAATCGAGCATGTTCCAAAGCTTCTCGAGCTTGTCCAGGACGGTGCAGGGAAAGTCTTTCTGTGCCTTTCTGTATTCCATAGCAGCCATGGCTAGAAGTATCTGGAATGTCTGGCCCTTTTCAGCTGGAGCCCAGGAGCTGGCCTCGGACCTGGGAGTTCGTGCAGAGCTTAGCACTTCCGGAAACTGTGGCCGTGGCCCGGCAGCGCCCGGCTCTCGGCTCTTGGCTCTGGCTCATGGATCGAGGACTGGGTTCTCTCCGGAAGAGGATCGCAGGCGCAGGGGGAAGGGACCCGGGACCCTTCACATCTTCCTCTTTCCTGCAGAGGCTGCTGTCTACAACTTGTTTGGGCAGCACTTGGTGCAGAATGCAGTGGAAGGCCACACCAGGAGCTTTCACAGGCCTGGGACCGAAAATCGAACCCTTGCGAGGCTTGCACGGCTCCGTCATCGCATGTGGGCTGCTCGCCCAGAGCTCCTTGGCTCTGCTGTAGCTTGTGCGCCCTCTTACGCGGGCTAGGCCATCGAGCACCGGAAAGAGTCACACCATCTTTGGCGGCCGTCCACAGGACTGCTGGGATGAAGCAGTAGAGTAGCAGTGGGAAGATCGAGTACAAAGTCGATTTGAGCGTCCAGTCGCAAAAACTCGTACGCTTTCGCCTGTTCAGAGCGGGTTGCAGCAGATTCTCGAAAATGAGATGCAGAAACCAGACGTCTTCGTTTGAGGAGCAGCAAGGTCTTGTTCCTCGTCTGGCAGAGGGCATATTCAGGGTGCTGCGAGCTCGCGGTGAGGCTTCCATTTTGACTGCGAAGTTTCCCACAAGAGAGTCTGAATCTTGGGTTCTTCTGTCTGCCAGAAGCACATCGTTAAGTTTTCGTACCTGGAGCTGTACAACGAGCGAGGGGCTCGGGCGAAGGCATGTGCACCATTCTGTAGTGCAGTGCATTGGACTTCTGCCAAGGCGCATTCAAGACCTTCTACGTCCTGGGAAGGCCAAAGCTCCAGCCCTGGAGGCCCTCAAGCAGAGCTTTGGGACCGCACTTCTCAAACTAAGAGAAGCTGAATGGCTGTTGCAAGTAGGAGCTGCCGCTGTATTTCCACTCTCCGTGGAGTTGTGTTGGATAGGTCCGGCAGCATCCCCGCGTGGGCGTCTTCGTGGGCAGCACTGAGCCAAGTACTGCTAGTGCAGTCAGTTGCAGTCAGTCAGTGCGCATCTCTGTCTTGTATCCCCTGTTTCTTCTCTAGCTTTCGCCCGCAATTGCTGAAACCTAGCTGGTTCAAGGGACGTCAGTAGGTTTATCCACTGCGCAAGCGTGGGAACGCAATGAGCCATCTGGGCAGCGCATTCCTCGCTCCCGGAACGCTGAGCACGCCGGCTGGCACTTCAATCCAAGTTCCTTGCGGACGGTCGGACCGGACGGACCGGACAGCACGCGCAGCCGGCCAGTCCGGTGGAGCTTTCCACTCAGCCATGGCTGGCGCCGTGGCAGCTTCGGCCCTCGTAGCATTGCAGAAGCTTGGGGTTCGCTCGAGCTCGGGCGTGCAGCGTCGTGCGTTCTCGTCGGCCAAGTCTCTGAGACATCAGCCACTCCGGCAGCGGGCTTCTTTGACTGGTCGCATGGCTGCCACGGTTCTGGCTCCTCCAGGTGAGCTTCTCGGTGTGGCACCAGACGAGAAATACAACGTTCCAGCCGGTGTCCGAGAGAAGCTCGGCAAGGATCTCTTGTTGAACCCCAAGCATCCTCTGGGGATCTTGTGGAAAACGGTCCAGGACTATTTTGCGGAGCAGGATCCGAACTGCAAGTTCTTCGACACTGAGAAGCCGGTTGTGAACACAGTGGACTGCTTTGACAAGTTGCGAGTTCCACCAGAGCACCCATCTCGATCACCATCAGACACGTACTATGTGAACAAAGACTATGTCTTGAGAACTCACACTTCCGCACACCAATGCCAGTTCTTGAGCCAGTATCCCAAGATTACATCCTTCTTGTGTGCCGGCGATGTCTACAGGAGAGATGAGATTGATGCATCGCACTATCCAGCCTTCCATCAGTGTGAAGGGGTGAGGCTCTTTGATGCAGAGAAGGTCTCACGAGAGGAAGTCCTGGAGGATTTGAAGAAGACTCTTGAAGGCTTAGCCGCCCACCTGTTCCAGCTGAAGACAGGGGAAGATACGATGCGATGGCTTGACGAGTATTTCCCCTTCACCGAGCCATCTCTGGAACTGGAGATCTTCTATCAGGACGACTGGATGGAAGTGCTGGGATGTGGCGTTCGGCCCTCGGTGCAGAGCCGGCCCGAGCTGTGCATCTGACTTGCTTAGTTTGCCAATGTGGCAAGTTCTGAGGTCATTCACCACGATGTTTGCGGCTCAGATTCGGCAAGATAGATCCACTTGGTGTTCCGTTGCAGTCAATTTAGCTGTGGTTCCGTCAGGTGATTTGCAGTACCGATATGAACCGCCGGTTGAACCCGCTTGCGTGCTGCAGCACCTGGAACTTCTTCTACTTCTATGAGTCTATGACTAACAGTACCACTACCACTAGCACCACTTCTACTCCTATTGCTACTGCTACTGCTACTACTGCTACTACTGCCGCTACTACTCCTGCTGCTTCTGCTGCTGCTGCTGTTCCTGCCGCTGCTACTGCTGCTGCTACAGCTATTACTACCAGCTACCGCTGCAGCTACCACTACCACTACCATGAGTACTAGTACTACCACGACACCAGGACACCGCCAAGAGACCACCACCTGGAGACCACTAGGAGACCAAGAGACCAGCAGGATAGGAGGAGATCCCGCAGACCCAGGAGACCAGCAGGAGAGCAGAAACTGCAGTCTCCCAAAAGTTTGCGCCGCAAGCAGTAGGACGCAGAGACGAGATTTGCAGCATTTGTTGTACATAATAGAACATGCAGAGCCAGAATCGCGCGCATGAGGTGTGCGGACAGGAACCCACCGCGAGAACCTCATAGTTTTGCCACGCTGTTTGTGGTATAATACCGATATAGTAGCCCCCTGTGTTGACCGACGCTCGTTCGTTTGAGGGTAGCTTGTTTGTTTGTTCGTTTGTTTGTTGGTAAAGTAATGTGTGTGTGTGTGTGTGTGTGTGGTGTGTGTGTGTCTCTGTGTGTGGGTGTCAGCGGTTGCCTGCGTGAATTACGATATGGTCGAGCATCACGTATATATATATATATATATATATATATACACATACACAGTTAGGACGAGTGGGAGAATCCTTGTGCGGTACAAGTTCCGTGTGGGACACCAGCAACAGAATCGCGGAAAGGCACAGGAATGAAAAAGCCAAAGCACACCCCTAAAAGCCAAACAGCTGAACTACCTCTACGTTTAACATGGGGCTCCTTTGTTATTGATTTGTGACATGTTTGATTACGTTCCGGGTCTCCTCTGGCTGTTCTGTTTCTTGTGTGTTTGCTCATTGAGCTTCGTCAAAAGTTTTTTGTTTGAGCTGATCTGCTTCGTCGCACCAATTCGGAGTATTAGCTTTTTAAACGTTTGTTTGTTTTCAACACGAAGTCGGGTTTTGCCTACGTCAATCCCATTCCTGCTGTACTTGCTGACATTTACCAGGGGGTTTCAGTCGCAAAATCGACTAAGCACAGGACATGGCATTACGGCAATCAGAAAGTTCTTGTATCCCAAGGAGTCGCAAAGGTTTGCACATGCTTGCATATCAATGCCGTGCTTCGAACTTATCGCAAGTATATGAACAACACTCCGCACGAAATCCACGGACGCCTCTACCGACCGTTAGATCACCAAATAGATGCGTAAACACCGACGAAGTCATCGGAGCTTATGTAAAGTGGTTTTTGGGCCTGGACACCCCCCGGAGGATTCCGGCTTTGCCACCCTTTGTCTCCCCCTTGAGCTTTGGGTTTAGGGTCCGGCATCTGCTATTGGGTTCTGTGCTTTTCGGGGGTATGGGTGTTTGGGGGGAAGAAGGAACCCCCCATGACCTTGTCTTAACCAGTGTTTCGGGTTGGGGGGCTCTGACCCTCTTTTTTAGGGTTTGCGGTTTCGCAGCTTCGGAAATTTCTGATTGAGTGTAGGGTCCGACATCTCCTGTTAGGGTTTAGGAGCGCAACACGGTGTACAGTACAGGATTAAGAATTTGCCACCCATCGTCGCCTTAGAGGGTCTTGGGCAGGACACGGTACTCAGCTGCACCGATGTTTACCACCCATCACATGTCCAACCAGTCAGTTTTCGGATTGAGGACTTGCCGGCATCACCGTCTTTTGAGAATTGGGTTTGCCACCCAACCTGTCCAAACAGGGGTTTGGGTTCTGGGGATCCGGTCACCCCTTGAGGTTTTGGTGCTTCGTACCCATGTTGACAAAAGGTGCAAGATCTCCAATGGGGTTGGGATGGGTTGGGTCTGAGGAACCGGCCAGTTCCTTTCGGCTCCTTTGTTCTGCACCACTCACTCCTATTTGGGTTATAGTTTTTCGGGATCCAGTATTCAAACCGACTTATTTCTATTATGGCATCGCTTTTGCTACCTTAATATCATGTAGTCTTGTATCCGCAAAACATGAGCGAGTACTATGTCCCATGAAGACTCATAGATATGTGTATAAAGGTGTGAGTATACCTAAATAAATAAATAAATACATATATATATATATATATATATGTATATATATATATATAAACATACACACCTAGATAATACGAGATCTATATGATGTATTCACATGTGTGTATACACATATATACATACACACATACACAATTTGTTTTTTTCTCTCTCTCTCTCTCACTCTCTCTCTCTCTCTTTCCCTTTCTCTCTCTCTCTCTCTCACTCTCTCTCTCTCTCTGCCTGCGTATATGCATATCTCCCCAACAACAGAAAGTATGGGCCAGCGGTCTCGAGCCTGCCTTTTCCGCGGACCTCCCCTCAAGCTGGGGGGTGAGGGGAGGTCCACGGAAAAGGGGGAAGAACCCAAACGAGAACCGGGATGGAAGCCGGAGAGCCGGAGGGAGACCCCTGGGCACAGCCCCGCCTCCAAACTGCAACACATGTATCTGGTTTGAGCGTCGTGGCTGACAGCACATGTCTTGTGGGTGCAGCTACAGTAGCTATAGCTTTGGAGTTTGCGCATACTGTTAATATGTTGATGTCGGAAGTGCGAGATTAGGGCTGTAGCAGGTACCAGTGAAAATGGGCCCGCAGTGGGTCCCATTCTATATATACACACACGCATGTAAAGATTGGCTTTGCATGTCAGCATAATGTTGCAAGTTACAGCTGACGGTTGTTGGCTTTTCCACATGGGATAGAATATCCTTTGCCGTTGTACATCAACATGTTGTTGCTGTATGTTAACTAAAGTAGCAGGTAGGACCGTCGTGATGAGTGTATCAGGGGGTTTGCGGCAACGGGAACGGGTTGTCCGTAACCGGAGCTGGTAGCAGGAACGAGGCCGTCCCCGCAACACGTTCAGCGCAGCACCTAGTATCAGAAGCAACGTCCTGCGGATCCTCCTGTCCGATCGTGACAGTTGTGTCGGCTCCTAAACTCAGGGACCGCTTTTCGACCCTTGAGTTTTAGGGGTTCAGACCTCTCAATCTTGTCGAACGCTAGACATTCCATTACTTATTCGGCTAGCCATGACGTTGTCAATTGCGGAATCAAATTTTCTCGATGAAGGTCGCTGTGGACATGGAAGCTTCTAGCCCTGATGACATTTGCCTTCAAGCAGCGTCACTACTTCTTGCCATTAGCCATTGCCATCGGTGCTGGCAGCGCTGGAGTTTAGGGGTTTAGGGACTTGACTTTCCTGACCACAAATTGGAACATATGAAGACAGATGAAACTATCTGCAACGAGTTCAATCATGCATCACTTCGAATTTCTGGAACTACAGCAAATGCACATGCTCTTACGAGTATCAGCCTCCTTGCTTGTCTGGCAGCTTCTGCGTGAATGTGACAAGCACGCATAAGATTGTTTGTGTATACACGCTCAGTATCCATGTATCAGCGCACGCCTGTGTGGGTGCGTGTCCCAACGCATCGATGTCTTGATTTGTGTCTTAACAACTTCAGGCCTGCCGGTGGAGGACTGGTTTTCGATCCTCGACAGGCGAGCATACAAGACTACTACCCGCACCGTGCTGGTTTCCTTCGGCAGTTCCCGTGCCTGTCGTGTTCCTGTAACGCCGGCCCCGGGGTTCCTGTTACCGCGGCTGCGGATTTCGGTCACATTGTGCGGGAGATTTTTCCGCGACTCCCCACACCCGACTGTGTCGCGGTAGCCCATGTGCTAGTATACGTTCTTGCAGATCTCCACGACATCCTCATGCCTGACTTCATGCTACGGTGCATATACAGATACGGACGTGCACACACACACACATGAACACACGCTATCTCTCCCTTCCTCCCTCTCACTCTCACTCTCACTCTCACTCTCACTCTCACTCTCACTCTCACTCTCACTCTCACTTTCACTCTCACTCTCACTCTCACTCTCACTCTCACTCTCACTCTCACTCTCACTCTCACTCTCACTCTCACTCTCACTCTCACTCTCACTCTCACTCTCACTCTCACTCTCACTCTCTCTCTCTCTCTCACTCTCACTCTCACTCTCACTCTCACTCTCACTCTCACTCTCACTCTCACTCTTACTCTCACTCTCACTCACTCTCTCTCTCTCTCTCTCTCTCTCTTTATCTGTCATAGATTTCTGTAAAAGAATGCAGACATACTGCAGGTTCTGCGGAACGCCGGCCTGGACCCGGCGAAGGTCCACGGTTGGGCTTTTGGCCTCGGGCTCGAGCGCTTGGCCATGGTGCCCCTGGCAGCATGGAGCCGGGATGGGTTTTCTTTATTCTTGATAAGGGAGTTTCCCAAAATAGGGGACCCTGATATAGTACCCTTAATAGTAGGATCCTTATTATAAGGACCCCAAAATACGGTACCCCTGATTCGGAAACTGCCATAATGCTGCCGGTGCTAGAGATGGTATTGAAGACACCGTACCAGAGATAGTACCCAAGACACAGAAACCATCATCGTGAAAATTACAAAATGACGTAAGCCTCGAGTGATGCGCAGTCGGTGCCAGATGCACCTGGCATTCTGCGCGGTTTGATGTGTTTCTTCCGCGGTGGCCTGTAGCCTGCAGTTGCGATCAGGTCTATTCGGATTCCAGCGGCTCTCGAAACGTGCAGTCCAGTAGAACAAACTGAATTGCTCTTGGCTGGCATAGCTTGTTGCACTATCGAATCACACCATGGGCTGCTACAGGATTTTGCCCCACTCAGGTCGTTTACCAAAGCATGCATGCCCGTAATAACGTCCATTTACCAGAGCATTCGTTTGCGAGAGCATCCAAGCCCAAAGCATTATAACGTCCATTTGCCACAGCATCCAAGGCCCAAACTAAAATCACATCGATCCACGGAGCATCCGTTTGCCGCAGCATCCTTGCCCCAACCATGACCATGTCCATGTGCCAGAGCATCCGTGTGCCAGAGTATCCATGCCCAAGCCATAATAACGCCCGTTGAGCTTGTAAAGGCACAGTTTGGGCCGCGCAAGTTTTTCCCAATGCTTTTGTTCACATTCCTGTATTGCAGCGGCTTAGTTTCATGTCCACCCTTTCCGTTGCCCGAACCTCGAATACACCGGTAGAAAAAATGCCAGTCTTTGCCCCGGTCGATGCAACTTGAGGCAAACCGGCGGGGGGGGGGGGTGGCACACCCAGGATGTAGTACAATTCCGATGCCAACCAACTTGACACCCAATCCCAGAGCTCGTTATTGCTGACACATTGCTTCGGGGGAGGTGTTGTTACTGTTTCCATCTTTGTTCCTATTCCTTGTCAGAATGAGCAAGATAGAGTTACAACATCTATCGTGGGGGACAGCAAGGAATGAGATGGAAGTGGTCAAGTTTCCCTGTCCAAGGTGCTCTTCGGCATTCCTGACATTCGTCTCTTCTGGTCCGAGGATCCTCGTTTCTCTGAGCAGTTTGCCCCGGAGTCCTTTGCCGAGAGACTTAGCCAGCGTTTGAATACTTCGGTCTGCTTCTATTCGCATTTCAATGCTTCTGCTGAGACTCAGATGAGTCCTTTGCCAAGGAAGACAAGGTTCAAGCCTTTCTCGAAGTATCCTCCTGTGCTCAAGGCAGGCTCGCCCGCCTCGGCGCTGCTTGGATTCGTTTGGAACCTTGTCGTGAGGACATCAGCATGTGGATCCCAGAGAGCTTTGCTGACAATGACCTGTTCGAGATGATTCGCGATGAGGGCGGTGACCAGGCTCCCGAGAACTGCGATCTAGCTGCAGCTGCGAACGACGTAACTGATCAGGTTGAGAAGGTGGATCTGATGGACGACTTCACGCATCCGAAGACAGGCATGAAGGGTGAGTGCAGAAATGCTGTCCGGCTCTCTGCACTCCTGGGCAGGAAAGAGATCCAAGATGTTCCGCGTGACCTGGCGAGACATGTCACGGACTCTGACGAACGAGGAGGTCAATGCCAAGCACGAGACCGTGCTGGAACGCCCTCTGCCATCTGAATTGCTGAGCTTGAGAGTGTCTTCTGGAACCTGCATAATCTAGCCTTCTCGAAACGCAGGGTGTAGTGAGTGTAGTGTGTGCGTTGCATATCCGCTTGCTCACGCAGACTAAGGTTTGGTCAAGGAGCTCGAGGTTGAGTTGCGGTAGCACGGTGGTCACACGCGCCAAGGAGCGGATCGATTTCTTGTTTGTAGTGACAAGGCTCACGAAGGTACTGTAGCTAGCAAGTACTGTAGTCATTCGTCGATGCCTCTTCTATCCGAGCTGAAGCTGTAGCACGCAAGCAGCAAGCAGCACGACAAAGCGTCGCAACGGGTCAGTCACCACGCGTCTGAAGGCTCAAATTAGGTACACGTGCCATCTGGATAGAAGCACGCATAGTGGAATTTGTACATCGCAGTTTTCACCCATTGTCAATTTTCGCATCATTAGCAAATTTTCGGTCTCTCGCGGATGCAGCTGTCACTCACGCTGCTGCCAAAACTGTTGCGATGGCAGGGGCGGCTAAGTGGCAGAGCTTGTTCATTGTATAGCCCGCTTTGGAGAGGTAGGCTGGACGTAAAAAGCTGCTCGAAGTTTTCGTTGCCTGTTGGTTTGCAGGCTAGCTAATCAACTTCCTGTTGTGAGCGCTGCCGAGATCTCTCCTGGAGCGTGGTGTCAAGTGTCGCCGATGTTCTGCGCTTGTTGGACTTCGGTCGGTGCCCAAGCGACTTCGCCTGAAAGTCGGGCTTGCTTTCCGCATCATCGACAGCGTTTGCCAAGGTCACAAGATGCGGGCCGTTGCGAGAACCAACATGAACGCGGCCTCTTCGCGCTGATGCCTCGAACGCCTTCCTTCGTGTCCTTCGTGTCCTGTGCATGGCAGAAGGGCAGAAGGGGCTCTCTCGAGTCTCGAGGCTCTCACGCCGTGGCGACTTTCCAGGTGGAGCAGCTCGTGCCAGGACGTGCTTTGGAAGACACGAAGAGGAGGCTCCGGTGTGCTGGAGCATGTCATGTTGAAATTCAAGCTGATGTGGCCAGCTGCAGTCCAGGCGGGCACAGCTGCAGACGGTCGATCTAGCCGGGGCAGCACGCATGGACCAGATCGGAGACTCGGAGGCTTGGATGGGGCACAACTGGGCACAACTGCAGCGAAGTGCAGCAGACATGTCGATCGGTTTGGACGCGCTGCGCATTTGGTGTGCCCTCCCCTGCTGCCGTCTGGGCTCCTCGCTCCAAGCGCCGGGCAAGGAGGGTGCTGCCGAGAAACGGGCAAGGTCCTTTGATGTCCTCGCTCGGACTGTCTGTGATATTTTTCGACGGACTGTTGCGTCAAGTGTGATCGCACAGCCATGTGTTGCCATGCAGCTCTCGTGATGTGCACTTGCAGCATTTGTCCGTGGTGCTTTCGTGGTTGTAAGGTCCACCATGGAGAAGTCATCCTCCGAGCCCGTCCTCCCACAGGAGGCGTGCCTTCTTGAAGTGCAGAGCCGTGGTCATGAAAATCCGACTTCATCTGACTCGGGGTCAATGACCCGGTAGTCTAGGAGGTGTTTTGGACGGACCCACGGTTCACGCTTTCCAGCAGTCTTTTTCCGAGGGGCGACCGCATGTACTTCCCATAGGTTGAATGCCCAGGGGAAGGGTTTGTGTGGGCCTGGCCGAGTAAGGATTTGTAGCTTTCGCAAGCATCCGTGGTCCGTGAGCCCTGTGGAGGACTATGCGGTGCCCTGTCATGGCATCGGCCTCTTGCCTCAAATCTGAAGCGAACGGATTTGCTAGGGCGAAATATTCAGAGCGAGAGAGAGAGACAGAGAGACCTCTCGTAGCCATTTTGGCTCAAGTGCCACACCTTGTACTTGGGGGTCTGTTCGCCCTCTTGTGCCGGGGGGGAGAGGCAGGGGGTTACTCTGGGCTGTTACCCCGGAGGAGCCACCTTCGCCTTGACCCAGTGGTGCTTGAGTCTCCGCCCGCTGCCGTCTTGCTTAAGAGGCCCCTTTACCAGCGCACCCTCCCGAACCTGACCGCGGCCCCTCCTCCGGGAGGGTGGCCCGCCAGTAGGGGGACGGAGCATACTTCAGCACTGTGGACCACGGGGAGACCTTGTCCTACTACCACCTCACGATCCATGTCGAGCTCTTCAAGATCCAAGCCGGGGGGGAAAGACAGCCCCAGAGGTGGAAGAAGCCGAATAGAGAGAGACCCATCGGCAAAGCCAGGCAGAACCAAGACGACCTGGCAGGAGCAGTGTGCAGTCGCGGAGAAACTTAAGGCCATGGGGGTGACATGTCGAGCATGCCTTGAAGGACCTTTTTGCCACAAAAGCCACGACAGTGGCGCCTCATGCTACAAACAACGTGTTGCCACGGGGGGGATCGCCAGCACGGCGGCACCCAGCAACATACGGAAGCAGAGGGACGTGGCTGATGAGCATGACCTCTACCAACCCGAAGGGGGAGGGACTTGCGAAGTCGCGGGGAGGACAAAGCCCTACTCCGACTACGTTCGCTTCGAGACTGAAAAGGGGAGAGCTCTCCTGTACGAACCAGACCCGCTGGACCGGTGGATCGGGAAGAACATCAAGAAGAACTGGAAAACGGGGAAATACAAAGACCGCATAACGGGGGAGATCCTCGACGAGGCCAACACTCAGGAGTGGGAGCAATATGTGCAAAGGCACAATGCGAGAAGAGAGACCGGCAGACAAGCCGACAAACTCGTCGACATAGTCCAGGAGGGGAACCCAAAGATCGTCGCGGAGCTCCTTTGGTATATAGCCAAACACCCGTGGAAGGTGGGGGCGATGCTAAGCCAAGCAAAGCAATGCTACAAGAGCCAACCCACAACACCCACGGAGGGGGC
The DNA here is from genome assembly GCA_905221615.1 of Symbiodinium sp. CCMP2592. NCBI lineage: Eukaryota > Dinophyceae > Suessiales > Symbiodiniaceae > Symbiodinium > Symbiodinium sp. CCMP2592. The sequence continues at coordinate 82,968 of CAJNDT010002613.1, read as the reverse complement.
GAAGGGCAGCAAAGCCGAGAAAAAGGGGGACAAGACGGAGAAGAAGGACCGGGACAAGAAGGACCACAAAAAGACCAAAAAGTTGAAGAAGGACAAGAAGGCCAACCAACGCGCAGTGGAGAAGAAGCGGACCAAGCGTGAGATAAAGGCGGGGAGCTCAACAGACACAGCTCACGAGGGGAAGCGGATCAAGCATGAGATGAAGGCGGGGAGCTCAACAGATATAGCCCGCGTGAACCCGACTGCGGAAGCCACGGAGAGCTTCAAAGAAGAGGAAGTGGACTGGGGCGACGACGAGGAGAAGACGACGACAACCGAAAAGCCGAGCACCGTGGGGGGCTCGAACAGTCCCACGGATGCTGGGGCGCGACCATCGCTACCAAGCCGCAGCCCAAGACAACGAGACCGAGGACGAGGTGGGGAAAGACGACTGGGGGGCACACAACGCGACCCCAACCAGGTCCGACTACTACCTGGACCCATGTGGCATGCTGTGAGACGTGTACAAGCGCATATGCGGGGTGATACCACGACGTGACCTACAAGCAATGAGCGGGGGAAGTTTCTTCAACAGTCTTTCTGCGAGCTTACAATGATGAGCCTAATTCAAGACGGGCCGCTGGAGCCATTCCGACTAACTACCAACAGGGCCACACGCCCTTGCACTTGCACAAATTGGCATTGCGTCAGAGACTTGCCGGCACCACTTTGGGGGATGACCTTTTCGCTCAGCTTTTCAACAGAAACCTAGATGGAAGCTTTTGCAACGGGGGAGTCAGCCCACAACTGTGTTCTTACTACATTATAGTCGTTGCGCGGCCCTTAGAGTGTTGTGGTTTTTTGGGAGGCGACCACCGTTTGCCAGACCATAGTGGGGGATTTTGCCTGTCGCAGGAACTTAGGACTTAGCCCTAGGGGGCGCGGCGCTGAGGCCGGGACGCGGGCTAAAGTTCAGGGTTAGGGGGGGGTTCCTGCCAGGCAAACTCCACAGCTCACACAAACCTTTGTCTTTGTTTCCCGACCTCTGACCCCACAAGCCTTCTCTACCACCACCGCGTGGGGGAGAGGGGGGCCTAAGGCCCGGGTCCGCCTGGCGGACTCAACCCTCGAAGCCGAAGCCGAAGCCGAAGACCTCTCGATTTGTGTTCGCATATTGATCACCTTAGACGGACGTCTCCTGAGTGGTTGCATTGCGAGCCTTCCTTCGCCCTCTGAGTTTGGCAGTTGGACACGCCCCACAAAAAATTGGGGGGCGCGTGGAGTGCAGGAGTGAGCGTCGCTCCCTCACTCTTAGCCCTTGTGAGAAAAAAGAGAGACTCGGCCGGAGCGGCTTGTGGCCCTCTCTATCTGTTCTGCCGGTCTGTCGGTCTGTTTTTCTGTCTTTCTATCTCTCTGTGTCTCTCTCTCTCTCACTCCCTCTCTTTCTCTCTAGCTCGCTCGCTCGCTACCAAATAGTGGCGTGACCTTGCGCTGATCCTCACTCCTGCACGTTATGAAAAGTAAAAAGAACGGAGGACAGCAAATTAAGTAACAGACAGCCGCAGAGCCTTTATTGTGAGGGTAGCGGCTTGCTCGGATAGGTTGAGATGTCCGAGGGAGCTTACTGTCTGCAGGCGTCGCTGGGCTTGGATACCGCTCGGAGCATTGACAGGGTAAGTACTGGTAGCTACTTGTGCGATCTTGAGAGCATGGTGAGTCTGGACTGAAGCCAACATCTGCAGCAAATCGCACTCCGTCCAAGCACATGAGAAGAAGAAGTCTCCCAGTTGCAGGAGGAAAGAAGAAGACAGTGAATCAATGAGTGGAGCAGGGGTGCATCCCTCCTGGCTGGAACGAGAGGAGAGCGAGAATACTGTCCTTTGAGTTTTCCGTCAGGCGACACGGGACTTGCCAAACGAGTGACGCATGGAGCCATGTCCAAGGACAAGCGCATCTGAGCGCCTTTTGCGACCATGCGATGTTGGGGTGTGAAGGTTCGGGCTTTCAGGAATCATGTCGAACGATGACATGAGCAGGATGACGGAACTTTCTCGAGCAGAATCAACCAGATCCAGAAAGCGGCAGCACGTCTGAAATATCAGGCTTCGGTTAGTTTCACGTTGCCTTCTTCACGCTATGAGGATGAAGATTGTGATATACTCGTACTGCAGCGTAGGAACGGCGCATCATCTTTTCTGCATCACCGCAGTGGACTCAGCTGCCGAGGCCCAGAAAGCTCCCGGTCCTGGCAAGTACATGGGCCACGAGGCGCGGAGTCAGCGCAGCGGGCAGTGGTGCTTTTGTCTGGTCTTCGTCCCAGGACTGGAGGCTGAACGGTGGCAGCAAGTTTGCCAAGAAGGACTCCACACACCGGCGATCTCTCACAGTCTTGGATTCACTGCAGGGCCGGAGCCTTTGTGAAGAGGAGAGTGGGTACAAGCCGATGCACAAGAATCCCGATCCGACGCATTACGAGCGCAAGGCCTGAACTATCCTGCATGTCGACGAGCATGGATGTAGAGAGATGCATGATGCAGTGTCAGGACTTCTTTCAGTTCCCGAGCAACCGAAGCAAGGACTGGGAATGGGCAGCGCCAGGTGTGTGATTTTTTTGCTGGCTCCAACGAACAGTGACATTGTTGCATGGCGAAGTTTTGAAAACAGTAAGGAATCTAGCGTCCGGGAGCCGACGTGGGAATGCCAGATCATGTCGAGGACTCTTTGTCTCAGAACCGCCGCGTAGTCTTTGGCCGAGTTCCCAAAGGCGGACCGGTGCCAATAGTGCAACACACAGATCAGTGTGTCATTGCCAGCGAAAAAAGCCTTGGAGGGAACCGGCGGTCGTTCTTGGATGGGGCAATGCGCCATGGGAAGGAGGCAGAGCTCAGAGCTTGTACGGTGCGGTGCACAGGCTTTCAGAATTTTCACAGATCGTCATGGCAGGTACCGGCGCCCGGACACTACACCAACAAGCAAGTGTGTGCTAACCGCCTCTTGTCTCCTAATTGGAAGGCAATCTCTTGTGATTGCGGCAGCATGCAAGTTGCTGAGTCCGCAGACATCTGCAAACACTAAGAGTGAATCCTGCTGTGCTGTTACGACCTTCACTCGCTGCGCCAAGGCCTGAATACCAACCCATGCGGTGTCACCAGCTGGAAAGTGGAAGAAGCCGCCGCTGGCAAAGTAGCACCCGACAAAACACTCGTCGAGGCCTTATGCAGATCATTGGGTAGACAGGTCTCTCTGTGGTGTTACTGCTTTAAACTGCAAGCCCTGGCGCAGTTGCCAGTGTCCGAGGCACCCAACCACTACACCATCAACTACAACCAGGCAGGATGCGTCTACTTCCAATAATGTGAAGTGCAAGCTGAAGTTGGCATGCTGTGCAGGTGACGGACAAGCAGGCAACCTATACTGTCCCGAAGGAAAAGGCCTCCAACTTCCTGGACAAGGTCGCCTGAAGCACAACGTAACCGAATTTCTGATCCTTGGCACGGCTCGCAGGTCGTGAAAGAAAAGTGGATCGACGTCAGGACAAAGAGAGCGGCTTGGCCTTGAGAAAGTCGGAATGGTAGGAAGGGTGCTTGTTGCGTGATTGGTCTCCAAGGAAATGCCTGGTCCCGGCACCTACAAGACCTTCGACAGTGAAGCGATAGACAAGCGCCGGTCTCGGTCGTGCTGTGCTACCCTTTGTACTTACGGGTTTATCATTGCTTAGCCCGGCTTGCCTTTGTCTGCGTCCAGAGCATCCTAGTTCCCAGCCAGCCAGTGCCTGTCACTGTGGTAGTCGGCAGCGGTACAGACCGCCGACCCACCTGATAGGTTGCAAAAGCTCATTGAGCGGTGCGCAGATCTTGGCCGTGCCCCCCTTGTCCATTTTGCTGTGCCGAGGACGACGAGGGGAACGTACCAACTTCAACTTCGAACTCTTAGCAGATCGGCCACGAGCTCAAGTATAGAAAGGTGGCGCATTTGTGTTCGTGCCTGCCAGCCAGTGCCAGCGGAGGCAACAACCGGCTACTTCTGAAAGCAAGTTCAGCTTTGTCAATGCACACCACTTGCGTGCAAAGTACGCTGTGTGGTATTTGGAGCTGGCAGCCTTGGCGATGTTCGGGTTCACAAATTAGCAGAGTTTGGATGATCCATGAGTGCTTCGCCAGCTGCTCTCCAATTTGGTCTCAAGTTCAGTTTCACCCGGGTCGACATCATGATGAGTGCCATGGAAACAAGTACTCCGGCAGGTTGCGTTGCCTACACCATGAAGTAATCAGAAGCCGAAACGGGGCAGGCAGAACCTTCAGATCAAGCTTGCTTCGGCATGTGCTGTGAGCACGCGAAACTGTGATGATGCATGATTGGCTTGATCCTGCCATGCCTGCTTTAGGAAACTCACCCCAAACGATGATGTCAAGCTGCACAGCGGAGTTCCCTCAAAGACGAGGGGCATCGAGGGGCGAAGGGGGGGACATCTTACGGGAGTTCCAGGTGGTGGGGGTGCCGGAGCTTCCGCTGCCCTTCCCAACCCTACGTAGGACTACCCGAAAACCCGAAACCCTATCCGAGCAGCACAAGCAACGAATGCACTGGGGCAGTGGCCTTGCCTTGAGCACCTGAAGTGGTAAAACGTAGGACGGCTCAAGCTGAGTTTTGCAAGAAAGCCTTTACCTCAAATCCAGAGCTTCCAGAGTCGGCTATACCAGGATCTCACCGAACATCCCGCTTCCTTTCCCATGTACCTGTGTAGACTCTTCAGGTGCGGCAGCGTGAGAGCCGACAGATCAACACAAGCCTTGATCCAAGAGCGGAAGTTGAAGACTCTCGTCAGGTCGTCCCTGCATTGGCACACCTTAGCACATCATTGCATTGCTAGAGGTCTTTTGACACTTGGACTGGTCATCAAGCGCCTCTCCTCTCAGGTTGGACTGTGCTGCATGTGCATGGGCACTTGTGAGATTGGTGCGTCCAGGATCATGTGGGTGTCGAGCCGAGCCCGGGTTCGATTTTGCTTGCTGCGCATGGCAAGCGAGTCTGGCAGTGCTAGCACCGTGGGCATCAGGTCATATTCCGTGCAGGACAAAAGAGAGCTGATTGCTGCAGCTGTTCTGCTTTGAAGAGCTCTCGGTCCTTTAGCTGCCAGGAACAGCAAGCTCACGCACCTGCTGTCCGACTCCTTGACTGGCAACTGCAGGAAGCTTCGCCTTGGCGACATGTCTGCTGTTTGAACCCAAGTAAACCCAAGATACAGGACCGTCATGGTGGCCTGCGTCTCTCCGGCTTCGTCGGTTGTGGTTGGTACCCCGAAGCTTCGTGTTTGCATGCTGCCAAACAGTGCCAAACAGCCGCCACGGCGCCTTCACCTCTCGCAATGCACGCAGCCACTCAGATATCGAACCGTTTCCATCCAACCGAAAGTTTTAGATCAATCCTGGATCCAGTGTGCAGTAACCCATCCCGTGCTGGAAGACTCGCCGTAGCCGCCGTAGCCGTGAATGGTGCCGGTGCGATGGATCCCGGAGTCGGAGGCCCTGCGGAGCAGCTGGTTGCAGGGCGTCAAGGATCGCCAAGCTATGGCTCCATAGATGGCGAAGAGACGAACAACACCGCCAAAGACAGGTCAAATGAGTATTCCTTTGCTCCCTACATGGCCGAGTTCGTCGGGACCTGCATTCTAGTCTTCACTTTCGGATGCGTTGCCTTGTCGCCAGCACCATACTTGTACAAGCCGACAGCGGCGGCATGCATTGTGACAGTCATGGTTTACTCCACTGCAACGGTCTCTGGAGGTCACCTGAATCCTGCGGTGTCATTGACCCTCAGTGCTCTGGGCCTGATACCCTGGCAAAGAATGCTAGGGTTCTGGTTGGTTCAGGTGGCAGCAGGAATGGCCGGAGCGACAGCTTTGCGAGCCCTCCTGGGCATGGACATGGCCCATACCCCTTGGCCTCCGGCTCCCGTTCCACCGAACCTGGGTGCTGCGGTCTTGGCCGAGCTGATTTACACGACCTTACTGTGCTTTCTGGTCAGCTGCTGCTTGGTGTCCAAGCGGAACAATCCGGAGCGCGACCAGAGCCAGTCCTTCGGACTTGCCATCGGTCTCCTCTACGTCGCAGGAGTCGCCATCCTAACATGATCCGTTGACACATGTAAACACCAAATTTCATTTCATAACTTTCTAAGGTTTCGTAATAGCTAACGCGATGCAAGGATGCCAGGGTTCTTGTCTTAAGGGATTGTGTCAGCTGGCTGTACTTTCTTTACCGAGGCGTGCATCTTGGCCCAAGAAAAGTTAGCCAATGCGAGCCTTCGAAGTTTCCACGATGCGATCTTTTTCTGTAGAGAGCAGCCAGAGCCTGGCGCACGGTGCAAATCGGATTGACATTTTGAACCGCAGGTGGGCAGCAGCAATGCTATGCCTGGGTTCTGTTTGTGGGTTGACATCCATAGCTCTAGCAACGCTGGCTGGGAATTTCAACTCCATCAGTGGCTTTGAGATGAAATATGCGTGCTTTCCCCACAACGTGTGCCCGTCGGGACGCAGTTACCATGCTGAAACGGTAAGTGAGATGGTGTCGAAGCCAGACTTTCCCGCAGCAAAGCTCTTCTTCAGCTTCACTTTGATCGGCTCCATTAGTCTACTTCTCTCGCGCTACCCTTGGGAGCTGAAAAATGTCTACACGGGTGGAAGTCCCACGCGGCGGCTGCTCACTGCTGCCCGGGCAGTGCTTCCCCCTTGTGGGATGCTTATCGTTGCCACTATCCCAGTGGTTCCCCGTGTTGCAAGGCAAAACACCGCCATCAAGCTGGCCTGCAGTGTGCACTCCTTCGGAGCCGCGCTCTACGTTGCTGGCTACAACTTCATGGAAAGTTGCACTCTCTGGATACTCTGGGACAGACTGGAACGGCAAGAGCGCATTCTGCGCACCATCTGTGTGGTGTGCGGTGTTTTAACCACGATCAGTTTTTTCCTGTGCGGCACCGTGTACTCATATGCGCAGGAACTCGGCATTTGCTGTGTGGACGAATGGGAGAAGACTCTTACGGCGTTTGAGGAGAAATACCACATGGGCAATGAGTCTGCCACAGACAAGGTTGTGGACCTTCTGATTCCGAAAGTCTACGGACCTTTCGTTTTGGTTAACTCCGCGTCGGGTCCCGCGCTGCTTATCAAAAAGTTTGAGTTCTGGCTGGAAGAGTTTGCTGGCATTTTCGTCGTTGTAAGCCACTTGCTGATCTGGAAGTTCAGCAAAGTGCAGCATTTGGAAGTCCCGGAGTTGCTGGATGTTCACAGTGGACCTGAAGTGCCGAGCACTCGCGAAATACGAGTGGCACAAACGTACTGAGCAGCTCTCTCCCGACACCCATCCTGTGCAGAAGAGATAATCCTAGTCTCATAAGGTGCTGTAGCGAAGGAGGCTGCAACCTCGCCAAAGTGTAGCGAGTTCGGTCACACGAGGAAGCGCCTTAAAATCGCTCGGGCTGCTCGTTGAAGTGGCGTCTAGCTGACAGAGAGCATGTACTGTCATGTACTTATGCTAAGTACACTCTGCTTGAGACTCCTTCATATTCCTATGAGAGCATGAGCATCGATCGCAGGAGGACATGCCCTGGCACCCATATCAGGCAAAGCTCGGGCACAATGTAGGGAGCGCCGAACGGCAGTTCGCTCCGGAAAAGGCGTCCACAGATGCTCTTGGCCCATCCCCTGCAATGCGAAAGGTGGAGCGATCCTAAATCCGGCCATAGCGCTGGGCCTGCCCTTCATCAGCCACGGTTCGACCGTGATGTGCCCTGCATCGATGTGGCTATAGGGCTCCACCTATAGATCACCTCATTGTTCAGAGGTTCGGTATCGCCTACGTCGTGGCAGAGCTGCTTGGGGCCTTCATCGGCGTACGCCTTTTTGCTATCCTGAGGGCCGGTTCCGAGGACGGCGGGAGAGTCAAATACAGCCTTGTGGGCTTGGCTCTTCTTTTGCAGGATTGTTGCTGCGACATCGAAGAGTACATAGAAATGTGCGTGCCGCGATTGTCAGCCCGACTGCTCGGTGAAGGGTGTCTTGGCCTTGAAAGTCTTCCAACCCGGTCTCTTCATTTCGCGGCCGCTTGCTGCATGCACTGCCGCGCTCTTCATCGTTACCACAAGGTTGGGTACCTTTGCTCTTGCCAATCCCTCGGCGAGACATGCAGTGCGGTCCAAGTTCCTTCTTGTGACTGTTTCAAAAGGTCTTCACATTCGGTCTTAACGTGATCGGTCAATCGGAGGCTCGCGGATGTTTGTGTTTTGCAGACAGACATTTGGCTTGACATGGCTCGACAAAGGCAACAGCCTGGTCAGCAGCAGCTGCTCTAATAAGCATGATCTACGCTCTGGGCGCTCCGTCTTGATGGGACCGATGTGAGCAACGAGCTCTTGTCGAGCAAGTAAAATTCTGGGTTGCTTGCCTCTCAGGAAAGATTTCTGGGGGATATTTCAACCCTGCGGTGACTCTAGCAGTGGTCTTGAGCGGACGTGGCTTGGCAATGTCTCATCTAGAGTTTGCCAGAGTTTGCCTTTACTTTGTCTCCGGCACCATACTTCCTGTCCGAGGCAGCAAATGTTCCGTCGGCGATGGATTCGCTTACTGCGGAGCTCAGGCAAACTGCGCGGAGCACCACCACCTGTGGGAGTATTCACTCTATAGCAGGGTTGATTCGCACAGACATCTGCAGCGAATCACTTGTAGTATTCCTGCCTCGCGAGGCTGTCGGTGCCATTGCCGCGGGTGTCACAGTTGCAGCACCTTGGCCTGGTGCGGTGGGAGAAGAAAACAGTATGGTGCAGTTGGAACATGTTGGAACTGCTTCCTAGGAGTACCGTTTTGCAGCGCCAACGGCCTGGCGACCTGTGACATTGCCTTCTTGGCTTCAGCCTCAGTGTCACGAAAGAATCGGCATACCGTGGCATGTCTACTCCGAGGCAGGAGTATGGGGTGGCCACAGCCTGCTACCTAGCTTTCCAACGAAACCTTCAGCTTCAAGCCCTAGTTTTTCGGAGTGCAGGTTGGCATCGCAGAAGGTGTTTTCACGCTGGTGACACCTGCCTGCAGAGACCGGCATTGACCGCTCGTAGAAGAACCCCGGCACACATGGCGGAAGTTTGGCTGTTCGGCACACGAGCCGAGGTTGGCCTATGTTGTACTCGCGTGCTCCACCGTGACCGTGCTCCCTGCCAGTAAGACACGACAGAACTTCTACTTTGGCCTGGCGGTGGGCTTCTGTGTCATGACCGGCGGCTGCACTCTTGGCTCCGTGTCCGGTGGGATGCTGAATCCGGCCGTCTCTGCAGGGGCCTCTGGACTCTGGACCAGCTCAACTTTGCACATGCAAAGATGCAAAAGCACTCTTCCCTTGCCGAGGTTGGAGTCGTCACGCTCAACTTGTTCCAAGAGCAGAGCGCGCAGGCGTGCTTCGTGACTGTGACTGTGATCGTGCCGTGCCTTAGCTCAGCTGGCGCAAAATGCTTACGGAGAGATCTCACAAACACAAGACTCATGAAGGCACAGGAGCTTCAAAAGATATTCCTGATGCACAGTCGGAAGTGGCTGCAATAATTCAAGCCCCGAAGACTCTAAGCTTAGCGATGCGTCCAAATGTGAAGGAAGGCACTGCTTAAATCAGGCTTCTGCAGAGTGTATGCCCTCTGCAGGAGCGGCACTTGCTCCTGGCTTTCTGCCTCAAGCTGACTGCGTTTCAGTGTACAGGAGGCCGGGTTGAGTGACACGAATGACTTGGTTAGATGCATTCACCAAGAACCAACCTGGCAAGTGTTGGTCATATATTCGTATCAGAAAGAGCTTGACTTCTAAGTGCTCGGTGTCATTGCAGAATTCTTCACATTGCATTCACGAGCTGCTCTTCTCACTAGCGGTGCGGCTCCAGGGTGATCAGAGTGATTGTTTCTAAGTGAGGTCTCCTTGCAGCGGTGGTCTTCCGCCTCACGCACCCGAGCGAATACAGCAAGGACGGGCTGACATGGCCCCAAAAAACCAGGGAATCTTCAGAAGCTTGGGCCAATCATGACTGTATGCATACTTTCACCAGTTTTTTCTAGGGCCTTCAGAAAAGGGAAGCGTGAGTTGACAGGGTCTTTGTCAATCGAACGGCCGTGACTCTCACTTCGTGCAGCAAGCAATGAGAGAACATACAGAAGGGCTTGCAGGCTAAAGCGCAAGAGAAGAAACTCTAGCCGCCCCGTCGTACCTCGCACGCCACTTTCGGCATTTCACACAAAGTCGCGTCGCACCAACCTCTGCTCTGCAGGCGCCACTTCTGATGCACTGAAGGACGAGGGCAGCATCACTCGACAACTCTAGGGTCTGGAGGTCTCGCCGCCAGTTGATGAATACTGCAGACATCAAAGCTTCTTCGAAAAAGATGCCCTTCCAATTTCGATCTGCAGTTGCATGCACAAGTCAGCACGAGTTGGCATGGAAAAGCAGTTTGCCGTAGTTGTATGCTGAATTGAAGTCCCGAGGCCTCGACAGTGCCTTGGCAGACGTTGAGCGTCGTATGTCCGACGCAAACACACGGGGAATGACGGTGCAGCACTGCTGATGATGGATTCCGAGGAGTCCGCACTTCGTTTTGCCTCGACGTGTCGACGAGTCGGCGCCACAGACGGTGGGAACCGTTGCAATACATCTATCTTCTCCTAGTCACTAGTCCTCACATCGACCGACCAAGGTCTTCACGCATCCTGCGAGAAACGAGGCATCAGAATCGGTTGGATTGCGTCCTGTATCCGAGATGCACATGTTAGAAGTCTTTGCGCGGGAGTGTTGGTATGCACTCAAGCACTCAAACTTCTGCTGCCTCCCTCAATCTGTTTGTGCTCCTCTTGTTACTACATACCGAAAGCTTTTGTATTGGATGTACCCGGCCGGCCTCATCCAGCCATAAGTGACAGGAAAGCAAGGACGAGATGGCCACGGCACTCCGCACAGAGCTGGATGAGCCAAGGGCTCAGATCCACTGCGACCGAGCTACTCAGTCTTGCATCCTTGATTCAAGGCTTGGGAGAGAACTGGGAGAGAACCAAACTGCGGAAGGGAGGCTGGATGTCTGTTGCTCTTGGGTCCGTGCTGGGAACCAGCGTAGCTAGTCGGCGGACGGGAGTCGCGGAAAGGGGCTGCGAGTCCGACAGTTGGGAACCGCTCGAAAAATCGGGTTTAGGGTTTGGGTTTGCGTGCAGTGGGATTTCCGATTCGGCCTCTTCCTCATCGATTTTTCGACTCGCCTTGCCCCTTCCTCGGACTCGACTTAGGCCTTTTCTGGCTCGGCTTCCCGACTCCGTCGCCACGTGACCCACACACGTCGCGAAAAGACAGCGGGCGCAAGGGCAGCGTTTGGCTTCGGCACATCACGAACCGTGCCCTTTCCGATTTGGCTTTTTGCCGAGTTCTCGGCACTAATTTTTACTCCCGGAATCCCAGCCCAGAAGCCCCCTTGCTTAGGTTAGAAATGAACGTATCAGGCAAGCCGTGGCAGTTGAAGGTCTCCTGACCTGCAGCAGAAGGGGAAGCTAGAGCGGTTTAGCCGTTCAGGGTTTGGCTTATGGGGAGCTGGGTAGTTCCCAGACACACGTCGCAAGCTTAGGATTGCATCTTGAGGGTTTCACGCGCTCTCAAATGCTGGTTCTGCGTTCTGGACAGCCTTGGGGCTAGCATTTGTGGCCAACGGTTTATTGGGTGGTTCGCAAACCCATTCTGCAGCCCCGAAACTGGATTGTGCGAAGTTCCCTTAAGACCACGACGACGACCGCGACGATGACATCAAGCAAACTGATACTGACAAGGACTGAGGTGATGCTCAGGATGGGTGTGGGGAAGGGTGGCGGCCGTGTGGAAAGGAGGAGGAGGAGGACGGAGGACGGAGCAAAAGCAGAGGCTGGGGGTGGTCGGCGGAGCAGTTGGGTCAGAGGCTAGGCCGAAGAATATGAGGGTCATGTGGATTCGGGCGATGTTGATGATGATGACGATGATGGTGATGGTGAGGGGGAGGAGGAGGACATAAGACGGCGGAGGACAACGACGATGATGGTGGGGCTGGTGATGGCGATGATGACCGGATATTGTTTGATGGTTTTTGAGGTTTTTCGGTAGTTGAAAAGACGCCGGCCTCAAATGCAAAAGGATGCCGTGGTGAGTGCCAGGCGTGAGCTGGCGGAGCGCTTCGCGACGGCACAGCTGCTCGTGGACCAGTACACACAAAGCCATAGCCTTAGAGAGTCTGAGAGTCCCTCTCAGAGGCTTGAAGGCTTCTTCGCCAAAAGCAGCTTGGAGGTTGGGAAGAACAGGAGGCCAGCTCGAAGGCACTCGACTTTGAGCGACGCCAGCTCCTTTCCAGCACTCTCCTCGGTTCCGCGAAGGGAAAGGGCAGGATTTGTGACAGCTTTCTTGTCTTCCGAGCAGTGAGGCCTGGGCCTCGCCTTGAAAGGAGCCCAGAGCGAGAGCAGCGAGAGAGAGAGAGAGAGATAGCGAGCGAACGCTTCAGGGTGCCTCGTGTTTTTTGTTTTGTTGGGGCGAAGTGGGCGGGGAGCGGGGCAAAAGGAGGTTTTTGCTCTGCTTCTGGAAGCGAGCTGACCAGGACCAGGAGCGAAGGCCTCTGCAAAGCCAAAGCAGCGCCCGACGACACACAGAGGCCGGAGACGATGAGCCGGGCATGCCTTCTCAGACAAGTTCACTGGTTGCCCAGGCGTGCAGACACCTCTGTCAAGGCAGTCGACAGGCCTGACGGGATACAGTACATGTAGCATCCACGGAACCTGCACGTCGAGGGGCATGCAGTCACGGAGAAATCTGGAAGGAGAGCAGTTTGTTCAAGCGTAGGCCAGAGATGCTCTTTGACTCGCCGCTGCCCGTCCCTGTTGGTCCAAGAGTCTCAGCACTAGAGCGAGTCTTTGCCGAAGCTGCCTCGCACCGAAGTGCCTCAGCTGACATCTGTTGGAGGCCTCGAACCCTGCATGGCAGTATGAGCTCTTAACTCTCAATTTTTGGGCTCAGGATATCCCAGGATGCCCGAGTACGAGCTCTTCTACTGGCCCATCACCGGTCTGGGTGAGCCGATCAGGTGCCAATACATTTGCAAGATGCGTCGGACGAGATTTCTGGTGCAAGGCTGACTTTCATCATCGGTGGCATTCCCTTCAAGGAGCGGTTTTTTGAGCTTCAGTTGGGTGTTGCTCGTAGGGAGTGTGTTCAGGACACTACGCCGAAGAATGATGAGAAATTCAACGACAGGAAGGTGGCACTGCACCCGCCACTAGGCTTTGGACATTGGTCCATTCTGCCAATTGGCCAGACGCGACATGCTCCTCAAGGATGCTCAGCGCTGGCGATTCTCGTTCTCAGGTATGCGCCAGATGCCACCGGCTTGCCCATCCTGACCATCGCTCTTTGGACATTAGTGCACTTTGGGTTGGAGGATCGCGGTGTCAAGCGCGAAACGCACATGCCCAGGACGGTAAAGCATATGCTCAAAGCCGCGCCATTCTGCGCTACATCGGCCGCGTTGCCACTCGGCTCGGACGGACACACACACACACACATATACACACACACAAACACACAGACACACACAGACACACACAGACACACACAGACACACACACACACACACACACACACACACACACACACACACACACACACACAGACACACACACAGACACACGCAGACACACACGGACACACACAGACACACACAGACACACACAGACACACACAGACACACACAGACACACACAGACACACACACACACACAGACACACACAGACACACACAGACACACACAGACACACACACACCACAGACGCGCACACAGACGCACACACAGACACACACAGACACACACAGACACACACAGACACACACAGACACACACAGACACACACACACACAGACACACACAGACACACACAGACACACACAGACACACACAGACACACACAGACACACACAGACACACACAGACACACACACACAGACACACACACACACACACAGACACACACACAGACACAGACACACACACACACAGACACACACACAGACACACAGACACACACACACACACACAGACACACACACACACAGACGACACACAGACGACACACAGACACACACACACACACACACGACACACACACACACGACACACACACACACACACGACACACACACACACACTCTCTTGTGCAGTCCTCCCTCTGGCCTGTCTTTGTTGAATCGTAAATCTACTTACAGAGTTGAAGATCTGAAGCCGCATAGACAGTTAAAAGGGTGTTCATCGACATTCCAGGATTACGGCTTTGCCTGGTTGCCATGCAGAATCAAAAGACTCTGTGGGGTTCTTGGCTTAGCCCCATGCCACTACAGAAAAATCGCAGGTACGTTTACACGAGAAGACAAGTAGATGGGTGCGCGGTCTTCGTTGGCCCGTGCACACACTCATCTTACCTGCCTCTCCGCTGGCCCCTGCTTTGTTTCTATTGGACATGGAACAGGGTTTCCCACACACACACACACACTCGTGCAACCTCCCCTGAGTGTCAACATCTGCACCGACTCAGAGACGGGTTTAGCCGCCAGGGCTGGCTATTGAGTTTCGCCATCATGTTTCAAGACTTGCAAAACCATGCGATAATGCTGGAAGCGAAACATCATTGGTGAGGTCCTGTGGTGGTTAATCATGGAGAGTTCTTTACAACCGATCTGGGCTGTTCGAAAGGACTGCAAAGCAGTTTCCCACAACAAAAAAGCCCGGCCCAAGCAAAGATGTGTCATACATACTCAGCTGCTACGGAAATGTTTCCGTAACAACGTAGCGCATGCCAGCTTGGCTGCACAGTTCTCGGTACATGTTTGCAATTTTTGCGTACATGAGTTGAGCGTCCTCAACTCATGTCAGTGCCATCACAGAGGCCTCTTCGTTGGGCTGTCACCTCTGTGGGGCAGACAGCCCCCGTGCACGACTGAAAATCTGATATCGCTTTAATCTCTCGAATGTTGTTGAAGGATTTCCTATGCAGTTCAGTTGAGAAGCATCAACGTGAGAGCAGCTGAATTCAGCGACAGTTTGATCACAGAATCAAACGTGGCAAGTTTCGCCACAATTGGTGCATCAACTTTTGTTGTTATTTCAAGCGCCAAGTAAGCTTGGCAAGCATTTGGTTCAACTGATGTAACACCTGCTGTCATGCAGCAATAGCTGACATTTTCCGTCTCTACTACAGAGTCTTTGGTACACAGGTGTCCGCACGCACACACACGCACGCGCGCGCACACGCACACACACACACACAGACACACACACACAGACACACACAGACACACACACACACACAGACACACAGACACACAGACACACAGACACACAGACACACAGACACACAGACACACAGACACACACACACAGACACACAGACACACAGACACACAGACACACAGACAC